>CM061920.1:336957909-336973564 GCA_031002005.1 Vandiemenella viatica
AATACCAAACTCTGGATGCCCGGACGGGGATTCGATCCGGCGTCCTCCCGAATGCGAGGCCAGAACGTCAACCGTTCACCCACCACCCTCGGTTTGGAGGAAATGTGTTAGTCTTAACGGTGACTATGTTGAATAATAAATATATGGAATATGATTCTGTAGCTTCTGCACAATCTTATTTTCTTTCATCTATATATGTATTATTTGCAATTGGACCCTGTAGGGTCATGCATAGCCTTAACGATTCAGTTTTCTAAGTTTCCACACAGCTCTCATTTTTTTCACCGTGAATTCTCTTCCTTTCTTCAGTCCATTTTTTAATTTTATGTCTGTCTGTCTATGATTTCTGATGAGTTTATGTGAGATTTTTCCAGGTCTTTTGTGATCTGCTGGACCCAGGGCATAGTGTTTAGCTGTTCTATGTACGTCACAATTTTATGAATGAGTCTTGTTGCTGGCAGTCTGTGGATATGTCCATAAAATCTTAGTCTTCGTTTCCTGATATCTGCCGCGGGGTTTGACAGTATTTCTGTTGCTTTTCGAGATTTAAATCTATATCCGTCATCTGTTTTCTCTGGGCAAAGGATCTTTCTTATAATTTTGCGTTCTTCTTTCAAAATTCTTTCTAGGCCACCTTCCCTATGTAGCTTTTAAAGTTTCGCTGACGTACAGGGTTTCAGGTTTGATTACTGTGTTGTAATGTCTGACTTTTGTATATATGGACAAACATTTTTTATTATATATGTTGTAGGTTCTACCGCAGGCTCTCCTAAGTTTTTGCATGGGAACTTTCTGTTCCATATATATATTATTATCCGCGTTCTACAAGCATGTGTGCATTTCTTTTCATCCTACCATCGTGTGTTACGGAGTGTTTCATTGTGTATAAATGTACAAGGAGCTGTTTAACTTCTGCGCTGGTATACAGGGCTCCACAAACGTCTATGATGCTGGCTGCATCCTGGTCACTGCCATTGTACGCCAATACCATTGTCGGCCGTGCGTCCCTTCCTGCATCTCAAGCGTGCTCAATGGTCATCCCAAACCAGAGATCACTTGCAGAAGTATTCGATAGCCGGGGTGACGAAGTCCTGAAACTTCTGTTCTCTCTGATAAGCAAACCGCATATTGCGCTTGTTGTTGTAGCGGAAAACACAAATTAATTGTGAATATTCTAAATTTTTTAAAAACAGTATGTTACTCTGCTGCTATCCAGCTTATGGAAACCAAAACATATTACTAACGACCTTTTTGACTATCCAGCTATTAATCATCTGTTTGTTGCTAGCTGGTTCAACAGTTTAGTTCACTGTTCAACGAAGACTCAGCGGTTTTGTTGTGCGCCCTAAAGCGCAGCCATACTGGATCGTGGAAAAACAAAAATCTTTGTTTCAAACCTCCAGGATAACGTAACGGATGTTTTGATTACAATTTTTAGGCGGGTTTTCATAATTGCCGCGGGCATATGCGTCCATAATTTCTGACTCAAATATTTCGCATAAACAAACCAATGCTTAACGTATAGAACACAGACGTATGATTAGGAAAAAAGCAAGGGACCTACAACTTGTGTGACCCCATCAAACTGAAACACTTTCGCGAGAATTATATATGTGAATCAAACGATTAACGATAGTTTACATTATTTTGGTATCTCAAAGTCAAAAATACTGCTTTAAGGCTCACGTGTTTCTGACAGCGTGTAGTCACTTATATTACACTGTATAACATAGTTTTAGAATAGTTGTATATGCATATTCAATTCATTCCAAAAATAGTGATTGCTATGTAAACTACTATTGAATGAGATGCGAAAACCGTAAAATTTTGAATTTTTGTGTTTTCCTGTCTGTATAATCGTGGATTTTATTTGAAACTACACATAGTGATAGCTTAGGCTGTCAGTCAGGGTACAGGATACTTTCTATCGCGATACGTTATAAATTCTCGGTGATACAGTGCCCAAAAACGTAAATTTAGTTGTTTTTTTCCCCGACTCTCGGCGCATCACGCAGAAATTTCTTTCAACAAAACTTCACACACTAATAACTTATACCGTCATTTAGGATAGATGATTCCTTTTATCGTAATTAGAACATACGTATCTATGACAGAAAGGCTAAAACCAATTAAAAAAAAAAAAAAAAAAAAAAAAAAACAAACGATGGCAATAATTGGGGACTGCCGATAGAAGTGAAACTTAAAACTACGAATATCAAACGCGCAACACGTCATACATATAGCTACAGTTATACTAAATTATTATAATAATTCCGTGTGGTCGTAAAGACCTGGTAACATTGTTTCTATTGACTGCGCATTCCGCCCTTCCTTAGCCGCCTTAACATATCCCGGTAGTGCTATCATGTAGACTTTCGCATAATAGTTCGCGACTGGGACCTTTAAAATTAGTTCGCAGACCCTTCGCGAACTTTTTTTTTTTAAGTATAATGATCAGTGTTGCCAATACTTGGGTTATTAAGTACAATGAGTCACGGATAATTTTTATATTAATTTATCGGTTGTGGCAGTACAAATATTGTGATAAAATATTTTCATCTAAAACGACAGTTTTGTAATACTATAGTTTTTAGGCTCTTAACACGTTTTTATTTAACAACCTGGCTAAGTTTCTCCTATAATATTGGGAGAATAAACTGAAATATGCATCTTCATAATAATTAAAATATATCCTATCGTCTGCCGATCCACCTCGAATGACATCAACGTCGACGAGGCGTAAAGCCCAAATAAATATACAGGGTGTTACAAAAAGGTACGGCCAAACTTTCAGGAAACATTCCTCACACACAAACAAAGAAAATATGTTATGTGGACATGTGTCCGAAAACGCTTACATTCCATGTTAGAGCTCATTTTATTACTTCTCTTCAAATCACATTAAACATGGAATGGAAACACACAGCAACAGAACGTACCAACGTGACTTCAAACACTTTGTTACAGGAAATGGTCCAAATGTCCTCCGTTAGCGAGGATACATGCAGGGCCGGAGTTAGGGGGGGTTAAGCGAGGCAAAAGTACCCGGGACCCGGGTCACCAAAGGGGGGGGGGGGGGCCACCGGCCTGGATGCCTAAATAAATAGAAATCAAACACAAGTTTTAAAATCTGCACTAATAAGTTTGAACATTTTTGTATTAAAATTTTCTGAATTTATTAACAAAAAAAGTGTAAAGTAAAAATATTTTTTTTTGGGGGGGGGGGGGGGAGCGCCTAGATCGCATACCCGGGGCCCGTGAATCCTAGCACCGGCCCTGGATACATGCATCCACCCTCCGTCGCATGGAATCCCTGATGCGCTGATGCAGCCCTGGAGAATGGCGTATTGTATCACAGCCGTCCACAATACGAGCGGTGAATCGAGGAAGTACAGTACATACTAACGAAACTAAAATGAGCTCTAACATGAAAAGTAAGCGTTTCCGGACACATGTCCACATAAAATATTTTCTTTGTTTGTGTGTGAGGAATGTTTCCTGAAAGTTTGGCCGTACCTTTTTGTAACACCCTGTATAAAATAATGATAAAAATCGTTTACAGAAAAATAAAATTGATGTTAAAAAACGCGTATCTGTCGACTCACCAGATCCCGGTTGGTCACGTGACACGCGCTGCCTGTTTCGTATTCGACGTTTTACCGTGTACAACAAAAATCACTCCGAAGCCTTAGACTTGCGCGTAGTAGTTCGCGACTGGGAGCGTTCGGTTTAATTCATAGGTCTTTAGCGAACTGGGTTCCTCTTTCAGTTGGTTAGCTCCCACCTCGAATTTCAAAAGACAGATCATTCGCTCGCTTGCACCGCCGCTACATGCTCTCTTTTGTTTGTTTTGGTAGTTCTGGCTATCGCTGGTTGTATTTCTGTTGTTAAAGGGATCCAAGCGTTTTTTGTTTGTTTTTATATTTTAATTAAAAAAAGTATATATACATATTTTAAATCCGAGTCTTCAGTGAAATGTCTCCACAGGGAACTATGTTTCCTTTTTGATGACATCGTAATAAATAATCTAAAACAAAAAATTTAACCCTATAATCAAACTTATACACATTCCACTACCTTCACATGATCGCGTTGTAGAAGTCACAAAATATTTTGATAGTCATTTTACATTACAAATTTAAGGAAGTTACCTGTTAGGAGTGTATTATTGCTATTATTATAAACCAATATTCGCCACGTCGCGCTAAAACTTGATAGTACTGCCACTAACCTTGGATAGTACACTCTACTAACTCAACTGAGCGATGAGAAGTGCATTTGCGGGTAGTGTCTAGGGCAGGACCGCGCTCTTGCTCACTGTCAGTCGGTGTGCAGAAAAGAATCAAACGACCGAGGGTGGTGGTATAACGGCTAGCGTTCTGGCCTCGCATTCGGGAGGACGGTGGTTCGAATCCCCGTCCGGGCATCCCAATTTGGGTTTTTCATGGATTCCCCAAATCACTCCAGGTGAATGCCCGGTTGCTTCCTTCAAAAGGCCATGGCCGAATTCCTTCCCATTCCTTGCTCCCCATCCTTTCTCGTCTCTAAAGACCTAGTTGTTGTGGGAGACGTTAAGCAGTTAAAAAAAAAGAATCAAACGAACTAACGAGCAATAGGTCTGGAAACTAGTTGCCGTAGTTCATCTATGGAAGCCCTCTTCTGAACTAGATCGTTCGTAAACTACTCAAGACTTCTGACAAGTACAGGGGACCTACTGTTTAAAGTGGAAGTGCTCTGGCGTGGATAACATTACACAGCAAGCCGTGCCCAAGGTGAAGGGCGGGTTATGGATCTATGAAAATCACCGCTTGACAGGGATTCGAACAGGCGACATTGTGTCCCCCAGTCAAGCACATTAACCACTGGACCACCACGCCGGAACAGCTATACTGTTAACGTTAACGTGAACTCATGAACGCGAACTCAGAAGAATTTACCCATCCGAAAATCGCCGAACGCACCTAAAGAAGTTTCCACTCCAAAAACTAAAAATCTAACTTAGTCCACAACCCCAAGGTTGGTCAAATCTTACCGAAGGAGATGTACCAAGCTGTTGTGTTAGAGGCAGGAAGGCCAGTTCCTTTACTCAGGGGCCTACAGTTTAACGTGAAATCGGAATCATGTAATGTCCCGGCATAGCTCATATAATCTTATATTATTACTAAAAATTCCTGCTCACCACGGGATTTGAACCCGCGAGCGAAATGAGAAACTTTCGGATATGAGAGATTTAACCACTGAACTATCAAACCACCTTGTTTTGAAGTATACGTGTGCTACCAAAAAAGTATGAAAACGGGTTTATATGAGCAACACTGACAGAAATTAAGGTGAGTGGGGAAAGCAGGAGATGGTTTAGGTTTTTGTAAATCAAAAGTAAACAGTGTTTTTCTATTTGTTTTAAAGTATAAGTACGCAAAGTTCAATCAAAATCGGATAAAAACTGTGTGTTTATATGAAGAACATTGCTCCCCCTTTCTAAAAAATATTTTTATATATTAGTAACAAGTATAATCTATATTTTTACCGCTGCCCAAATGCAACAGGTCATACTTATAGCTTCAAATATACTGCTATTACAGTGTGTTGGTGACGCGACCTTATTTTGATAAAATAGAAATTTAAACATATACGTGCGTCCATTCGATATTATGATTATCAGCTGGAGGGAAGCTTTTTTTTATTTATTATGCTTATGGCTTTACGCCTCGTCGACGTCGAGGTTATTAGTGTCGGGAAATGATGGGGACAAGGAATGGGAAGGAATGCGACCACAGCCTTTTAAATAAAGCATTCCGGCATTCGCCTCGAGTGATTTGGGGGAAACCATGGAAAACCCAAATCTGGATTCCCGGACGGGGATTCGAACCAGCTTCTTCCAGATTGCGAGGCCAGAGCATTGCCGCTCATCCAACACGCTCGGTGGAAGGAGAGCAATATAGATCAGAATTTGCAGCCAGTAGGTTTTGTTATTCCTGTTATAATGCACATTGTGCCTATCTGTGATTACGAGTCCTAAGTGTATCATTCACACTTGGGCTGTAACAAAGTACTTGGTGTTATAGCGTCAAAAAGTGAGATGACGCCTGAGCCCCCGTGTCAAGGAGGGAACGAGTGGAGAGCAAGCTACAGGTGGTCTGGCGGCGCGCGGAGATCAAACAAGTGTGTGGCGTGAGAAGCGACAGCAGCAGCGCGCCAGCCCATTGTCTCGCATCGACACCCACGCTCAGACGAGGACCCTCCAACAGCTCCCACTCAAATGATACCAGCGGAGCCTTGTGGGTCGTGGGAAACACACAGCCCGGCCTTAATAATACGTCTCACCGATGATACTTTTCGGAAACGCTCGGCCGCACTAATTAGTATGCCCTGCTCGGAAATAGCGTACCGTAGGACTCACGAACGTCACGACCACCGAAATACGACCGCGCTCCCGTGTGTGGTGCGTGATGCTCTCCCTCTTGAACCTTGCCCCCTCCGCCGAATTCTTTAACTGGCTTTCATCATTCGAGAAATACGAGATCGTTTCTTAGCTTTCCATGTTCACACGAGCGCGAATTATGTATGTTATTTCGAAATTGGTTGCATTAGCGGCGGGGTTCCGTTAGGAATACATGCTCCGGCAGCAGGTTTTTGCTACCTCTAGCCAGCACACTAGTCACACACATTCCATTTGGCCTCGCGCTGTATGACTGCAGTAGTGTTGCCAGCCCAGGCAGCTAACGATTTAGTAGTATGGCCTCACTTTCCAGGGTCCCCGGTTCGAGTCCTACCTTGGCCATCGATAATTTTAATTAAAAACTGTCTTCTGCTTGTCTCTGTTCTTACTAAGGCCGATTCTTAAACATTAATCCTGATTCCGAAAGAAAATAATCTTAAAAAATTCTAAAATATTTTATAACTTTTGTTGCTGAGTTCGAAAAACTCCATTTTTTTTAAAGTAATAAAAGAAAAAGAAATCTATCAACAATATTTGTGTTAATGCTCAAAACAACTGCTTCATTATACCATCAGCACGTTTAAAACACAGATAAAATAATCCGTTAATAACTAATATGTTAATCACGACTGACCTTATACGCAAATGTAGTGTGACTGACGTTAATCCCATTTTATTTTATAATTATATTCATTATTAGTATGGTACTACCATTAAGAGTAAAATTTCATAAAAATACTAATTTCTTTCCATATCTGGTGCTTCCCTTAATGTATTACCGTGCAACCGATTGAAACGATTTTTTCTGAGGGAATGTGGCTACTGGACAAAAAACCGCGGTGTTGCGTCAAAGGCAGTAATATTAAGCAGAGAACAAGTAGGTCTGGAAATAACACAAACCATACAATGATTTTTTTCTTTTGATTTTTCGATGTTAAAGAGGTTAATGGATTAAATAAGTGCACTCTTCGTATGTAGAAATAAAGGCAACAACATAGGGACTCTGGACTACACTTCCGGAACGTTCTTCTCGAGACTGAATGCAGCTCCGTTCAAACTGCTATCATACGAATAACTGTGGATCCACGGAAGACATAGAGGTTTTAACTTGCTGCCTGGGAAAACAATTCAGTCCTAGTACAGAGGTTGTGAATATCACTTTTAAGCTTACTGCTTACGGTAAACAGAAGTGACGGGAATGGGACAAAATTCACCGGTTCTTCTTTTATTGTTTATGGAAGTTGTCTGATTTCTTTCTGACGTATGCTGTAAATCCTCAGAAGAAAAAAAAGGTACTTTCAGACTGGAAAATAGAGCAGGTAACTTCCATTTTAGAGAATGAGATCCAAGAGATGATAAGAACTAATGACCCACATCTGTCTGCATGTTAAATGCTCTAACATTATGAATTATTTTAGACGAAAAAGATTTCTCAAGAAATGATAGTGTGGAACTGAGCTGGCTCTATTTACGCATAACGTAATGAAAGTTATTGATACTGGTTTAAAAGCTTAATTTGGTTATTTATTTATTTATTATTATTTTAAAGCATCCCGGCATTCGCCCGGAGTGATCTGGGGAAACTACTGGAAACCCAAATCTGAATGCCCTGACGGGAATTCGAACCGCGTCCTCCCGAATTAAATATAAGCGGATGTATTTTTTTTTCATAAATCCTTCGACTTTTCGGTACACAATCTTCTTTTAGCGAATATGTGAACGTTATATCGGTACAGGTTTTCGAATGGATGCCAAATTTTCTAACCGGTCGATTGCATTATTCTTCTTTCACGGAGAAGTCTCCTCTACCCTAGCTGTAACATCTGGCGTCCCTCAAGCGAGAGTAATAGCGCAATTTCTTTTTAAAATTTTCTATTAACTTCTACATCTCCATGCCATTAGTTTTTTCATAATTCTTCCGTCCGTAGGAGGTCATTTGCGACCCCAATAACAAGGGGTGCTTAGGGTCACTTCGTCCTTCGCGATATTACTAGAACTTGGCTGAAATTTCATTTACCGGAATCCTTTAGTTCCATAACCTGTACAGTGGATACGGTATTCTTTAGAAGTGGATGAAGTTTGGTTGCACGATGCTAATCATACTCCCATCGTAACCCTTGCCCTATTTAGGTGTGGTTTATGTGAGACGAGTCACCTACTACAATGGTTGGGAGATCCGGCTCCACAAGAGGCGGTGTGAACGCGTCTTCATACGTAACGAATCGTCGACGAGGTCCAACACTTCGACCAGTCATTTCGGCGCCGGCGCAACCGATCGATTATCCGCATCGCACTCCTCTAAGCTCAAGAGGCACAGATTTTAAATCCATTAAGCTCCGTTTACCGAAAACGTAATTAAGTGTGGACCGCTGGTCGTGAGAAAAGTGAATATTAGATTATTCAAGCGAAACCCGAAACCGCTGTTAACATTAATGTTGACCTCAGATCTTCGCGGCTAATCGATAACTGGAGACGCTCCTCTATGGTTCCACGTGCACTGTTCAAAATGAGACAGTTGTCATACAGGAAAAGGTTTCCGCTTTAAGGTAAGTTCTTGTATGTAACAGCCGGAGTACTGCACATTTTTTAAAGCGACACAGCATAAAATTTACTAGTGCGGCCAACGGAAATGGATACGAATCTAATAATCTAGTCACTGAATAATTCAATATTATCTTGGGCAACTTCTACTACTGTTCGGATCTGTTCCTACGATATCTCTCTGCAAAGTATGTTATTAGTTGGAAAACTCTCTTCTTCCTTATTTTTTTTACAATTTCATTCCTCCCAGCATTCAGCTGGGAGGCGAGTTGCTAGAGGATCACAGACATCCTTTTCAGCCTACTACACTACGGGGAAGGAAGGGGGATGTAAGGTCTGCCGTGGCCTTGTAGGGAACCATCCCAGTATTCGACCAGAGTGTCTGAGGAAAACCACGGAAAACCTCAGACAGGATGGCCGAACCGAGTATGACCCCTGTCCTACCGAATGGCAAATAACAGTGCGAAATTGCAATGCTCAAGCCTAGGTCTCTTCAAGCTTCATTCCCTTTTCTTCAAACCTCCCTTACAACATTTCAGCTGCGAGTCCATCAACTTATTAGCCTTTTATCTTTGCTTATGGATTTATGGCTTATCGACGTCGATGTTATTAGAACGGGGAAAGAGGCTTGTGGAGGAAAAGGTGTACCTTTTGAAGGTACCATGCCGGTATTCGCCTGAAGTGATTTGTGAAAACTACGGATAACTGAAATATGACCAGGATTTGAACCTCATGAATGTATCCTCTGTGTGCCCATCTCAACTCCCTGTCTAATCAGTTTCTTCTTCCACATTACCTTCATATTTATAAAAAAATCTTGACTTTTCAAACCAATGGTGTTGTGATTCCACTATTGAATAAGATAAAGGTCACGGGGTTCCGACGGCTCCTGCCGCTTCCCGTAGGATTCACGGGATAGAGCTCCGCATTCCCACTACAACCACTGGCACAAGAAATAAGAATGGACGCTCCGCTCGTTCTTTATCATCCCACGAAGTTTCCTCGGTGATACTCATTGGATAGCAAGCTGTCTGTCTCGACTACTATGCAATAATATCTGGTGTCAACTGTGACACTGACTTTTAAGCTACATACTTTTAAAATCTTCCAATTTCAAACTGATAAGCAGTAAATGTAATACGTAAAAATTCATTTAAAATTCATTTAAAAACGTATATTATCGAGCCTGGTATGTTAGCAATAAAGTTCGAACCAGGCATTTGGAGGACATTGGTTCAAAACCCTAAGGCCATCCTGAATTCGGTTTTCTACAATTTTCCGTAATCGCTCCAGACGAATGCCGGAATGGTTCCTTCAAAAGGCTATTGGTGAATTTCTCTCCTGCATCTAAAGTCATTGAAAACTGTGAGGTCTAATGTAGTACGCAATAAAAAAAAGATTTACAACTCCTCATGACTGTCAATCGTAAAAAACCGTACTGTGAAAGTAACTACGTGATTATTCTTCCCCTCGGAGTAATTTACCTCACAGTTAGTGTTTTCACGTAATTAGGAAAAAACAGAGATATATGGAAACAGATGATCGGGGCTGGAAGTACTAACTAAAGATTCCAGTGCCACGAAATGTGACCTTTGAAATCTGGTAACAAAATCTATTGCTTCTCTACTGTCGTAAATCGATAATAAATAAGTAGCAGTTGACAGCCAGAGGGAGATGTTTGGAAACAAGTAGTTACCCCAGCCGTCAGGGGGAAGAGAGACTTCGCACACAACAAAGGATGCAGCGAGGCGAGATTAGATGAAGTGAGCTGAGCGAGTTAGTGGGGACGCTGTTGATCCAGAAGACCACACCAGTGATTTAGAAGAGGCCAGTACGTCGACATTAACTGTCCAAATAAGTCAGCTTCCAGATGGCGAGAGTGAAAATACGACTGAACTCTGTCTCAAATGGAGGGAAGAAAATAAAAGTGTCACTGGATTCCTATGTTATTGAGGAAACTGGACGAAGACGATTAAATTGTATGGACGCTTCTGAAGAAACGTTAATCAAATAGAAATTTAATAGGATAGCTTCTTATAGACGTGAAAGAGGTAGACAGCCACAAGAATGAAAGAGGCTTATCTTCAGACATACGACACGAAGAGAATTTTTTTTTCTGTTTAAAGTTTTACGCCTTGTCAACGTCAAGGTTATTAGAAGTGGAAAGGACTGGGAGCAAGTAACTGGAAGGAATTAAGCCCTGGCCTTTAGAAGGAATTGTTCTTTCACCTGAAATTATCTCGGGATATCATGAAAACCGAAAGCTGAGAGGATTCGAGCCCGCGTCCTCCAGATTGCTAGAAAACAGCGTTAGCGTTCGGAACCAAGAGAAATCGAGATGAATGGCCAAGGATGAGTTTAGAAGAAGAGGGTTTGCGATGTGAAGAGACAGCGAGAAGGAAAGAGGCATTAACAGAATATGGAAAAGGGATTTGAACTAATAATAAATGAAAATCATTAAGTCCAGCAAAAAATATTACAGAATCACCAGATATAATTTGAACAGGATGATTTAGTAAAACAAATTTGTTATTTAGGAGCAAAAATCTAAAATGCAGATTATCTTCTGCAAAAAAAATTTCTTCAAAATAATGTAGAAGTAAAAAATAATAATAATAATAATAAAATCTTCCAAAACCGTGTGAAAACTAAAAATTACTGTATCTGGCAATGAAGATTAGACGTTGGATGTTTAGATATGGCAAGAAACGATTACTTCTGCAGTACGCGATATGAACACTGCTTAGAAATAACAGGAGAAGAATAGGGTTTAGTGATGAACTGAACGAAATAGTTGATGAGGGCAAAGTTTTGGGACATGTTCGATAGATTAATTTGTGAGCTAGGGGTGCAGTAAGATGACCAAAATTGTACAGAAAGATGAATATAACTTCAAATAATTCAGATAATTTACAATGTAGGCTATCAGGATTGAGTGGAGATTGTTAAATTCACACAGAATTAGTGGCGATGGTGTCAATACAGTCCACGTAACAGTCTTCCGTTATCACCGTATTTTAATAGGTATTTTCTGGGTGAAGGAAAAATTGTAAGGCGAATGACCATTTCTTAGATAGCAATAAAACCTTTCCATATCCGTGGATTTTTACGCCTTGTCGACGTCGTGTTTATTAGAGGCAGGAAAGTACTGAGGACAATGAACGTGTCGAGTGATTTCGGAAAATAATCTAAAATCGAAATGTGGATGGCAGGACAAGGATTTGATCCCACTTGTTCCGACTACAAGACTGAAACGAAACCTCTCAATTAGTTCGCTTGTTAATTTATGGATGCTATCTTGCTGTTGTAAGGTTTCTACAAAGATGTCAGTAAGGGTTCATCAAAAATTAGGTACTTTTCTAGGTTTGGAAATTGCTTACTCAAAAATAAATAAATAAATAAACAATTACTGGTAAACAGCTAATATAGTTCGGATTACCTCATAAGAATGCTTGTCCTTTTTTATTTCTTTCGCCAACGTTACAAATCCAATAACTTTGATCAGGTCTCTCCTTTGGGGGCGTCCATTAATTACGTGAGGTGTTTTTCCGGAGTTCCGGATCCCCCCTCTGGTGAGACTTCGTGAGATTTGGTCGCCACCCCCCCCCCCCTGTAAAATGACGTGAGATTTTGACGGAGCCCCCTACCCCCTACGAATGTACCTCACAAATTTTTTTAGGTCTTATGATCCCAAGGGCGATTATACCCCCTAAAGTCGGTTTCCTCCCCCCACCCCTAAAATCGACTTTCGCGTCATCTGTAAACCTTTTTTTAGCTCTATCATTCTACAAGACCTCACGTGAGATTTGCATTGAACCCCCCCCCCCCTCCTGCTCGGTGAGGTTTCATGAGATTTCGCCGGACCCCCCCATTTTACCTCACGCAATTAATTAACGCGCCCTTTCTAGATCTCACAATGTGATGCTGCAATTACAGTAAATTATTCAGCTAACACGTTGCCATCCATGCGGATGATTTTTAGTGATAGCTATGGATGGGCGTTGATTTGAAAAAAAGAGTTTGTATATTTTATGTGCCGAGCCTGATAGATGAACCGTAACCAGGTGACCTAACATTCAGGGTGCCAGGCGTCGATTTTCGGTCCTAACCTACAGAAATTTTTATGGTCCTCAAAATTATGGCATTAAAATGTCGGAAACGTTTCTTGATAAAGTCCATGGCTGGCTTCTTTGCTGCAAATCCTCGTATTGCCACTGTCTATGATGACTAGTAGAAATACAATAAATAAATTTAATCTGCAATATCGGTCCATCACTACACCTTAACCAAGGTTTGATTAAATATATCCTGCAGCGTATTTACTGTTAGTAAGCTTATGTTATAGAACACTTACTGTTCCACCTTCCTGATGTAAAACTGCCGCCTTCTGAATTTACGAAGAGAATATGAAGCTTTGAAATGATTTCAGATTTCAGCTGAACTGCTTTCAACATTGATGGCTCTCGCAGAGAGAATCTGTTGGATAAGAGTTGGCGTTCTTGTCTGGCTTCCGGGAGGACGAAGGTTTGATTCACATTCCTAGTTTATAGGTGAATATCTCGGTCGATTTCCCTTTTATTTGTCCATAATTCTTTCGCTACTCTAATTATAACGACATGGATATAATGTCAGTAGTGCCTGAAGGCGGGAGTGAGCCAGAACCCCGGACCAAAACACCCCCGTGGTTAATTGATTTTAATTGATTTTAATTGATTTTAATTGATTTTAATTGATTTTAATTGATTTTAATTGAGTCTAATTGATTTTAATTAATTTTAATTGAATTGCGGGGAGCCTTAATTGATTTTAATTAATGCTAATTGAATTGCGGGGAGGGGGTCTCACATCTGTAACCTCAGATTGATCTTATTATTTCCTTATGTACAGCGGTCAGCGGACAGTTTTTTCCCCATGTATTCTTATGGAGGATGGAGTGAGCCCACTTTTTCCCCCCATGGTGGGGAGCCTTAATTAATGCTAATTGAATTGCGGGGAGGGGGTCTCACATCTGGACACTTTTTTCCCCATGTATTCTTATGGAGGATGGAGTGAGCCCACTTTTTCCCCCATGGCGGGGAGCCTTAATTAATGCTAATTGAATTGCGGGGAGGGGGTCTCACATCTGTAACCTCAGATTGATCTTATTATTTCCTTATGTACAGCGGTCAGCGGACAGTTTTTTCCCCATGTATTCTTATGGAGGATGGAGTGAGCCCACTTTTTCCCCCATGGCGGGGAGCCTTAATTGATTTTAATTAATGCTAATTGAATTGCGGGTAGGGGGTCTCACATCTGTAACCTCAGATTGATCTTATTATTTCCTTATGTACAGCGGTCAGCGGACAGTTTTTTCCCCATGTATTCTTATGGAGGATGGAGTGAGCCCACTTTTTCCCCCATGTATTGCTTATGGACCTGTCTTTGCAGACAGTTTGGAGCGGAGGGGAGCCGAGGAACTAGGGGAGTTTAATTGAATGCGGGTTCGTAATTGAATGTGCACAGCTGCGCCACACCCGGAAGCCATCAATTATCGCTCCCCTCGCAGCTGCATGATGCGGGTTCGTAATTGAATGTGCACAGCTGCGCCACACTCGAATTATCGCTCCCCTCGCAGCTGCATGATGCGGGTTCGTAATTGAATGAGCACAGCTGCGCCACACCCGAATTATCGCAGGATAACAATAAGCGACTGTGTTACTCATGTCTCCCACTATGACAGCTGCAACCGGAACACCCGGTATATTGACCGCCCATTCATGCGCTTCAGTATTTTTAGATCACAACAAATTAACGATATCTCTAACTACCTCCATTTTTACACCCACCATCTGAGACATTGGCGTTTTCATGCTTATTCATAATTGCTTCTGTCTTGCTAGTAAATAAGATATTAGATTTGAACTGATATAAATGTCACCACCGAGGTTGGTGGTGTAACGGTTAGCGTTCTGGCCGCCCGGGTATCCAGATTTGGGTTTTCCATGGTTTCCCAAGTCACTCCATGAAAACGCCTGGATGCTTCCTTCAAAAGGCCGTGGCTGAATTCCTTCCCATTCCTTGCCCCCCATCATTTCCCGTCTATAAAGACATCGCTGTTAAGAGACATTAAAAATAAAAAAACACACAAGTTATCATTGTGTTATAGTCTAAATTACGAGATACCACTTCCTGAACTATCAACGGAAAATAACCTTCTGGTTTTTCCAATACCTTTCTTTTCTTCCACAATACCTTGCAAAATGTGTTCTACAACAGCCGATTTTGTTGGTTGGCCTGGTCTTGCCTATCACTAATGTTCTTTATTTATTACTAGCTGAGGTACCCGGCTTCACTCAGAGAGTTGATGTGAGATAGTGTAGTAATTGTAATAAAATGATAAACATTAAAATGTAAGAGGTAATTTTTTTTTATTGAAAACATTTTCTAACTTTTCGAATACTTGTTTCCGAACACCATTTTTCATTTTGTTATCCGGGGTATATATGTACAAATTTTTATAATTTTCTACTCGATAGTATAGACCGCGAGAGAAGCAGGAGTCTTTGGGGTTGATGCCACAATGTTTTAAAGTTGTCTTTGCGCTGTGTTAATTGTAAAACTATAGGCTAATTTGATTGGAAATTGCAGTCTTTTCAGTAAAGATCAGAGCTATTCTGAGGATTAATACTATGTGTA
>CM061920.1:336974564-336990615 GCA_031002005.1 Vandiemenella viatica
CAGAGATCGATACCGGGTGGTGTAGCGTTACTTTGGTATCGATGTACTGCCAATATAAGGACCCTATAGATGCTTATCTAAATAAAATAAGAAAAATTTGCACTGAGTTACAAGATCAAAGGATAATTATAACAGCAGATATAAATGCACACTCCCCGCTCTGGTACAGTGATACAACGGATGAACGAGGCTTAATGGTAGAGGAACTGTTAAATGAGTTATGCCTGGAAGTCAGGAACTGCCCTAATAATGCTCCAACGTTTAGTAATAGAGCAGGTGCAAAATCGAATATCGATGTAACGCTGACCAATCAGCTGGCAGGAAACCTAGCCAGAAACTGGAGGGTGGTTGAAAACGAAACTACAAGTGACCACAACTTGATTCTGTTTGATCTGGCCAAAGGTAGGTTGCAAATCAATGAAATTAACGACACAAGGAAAAAATATAACTTACGTAGGGCAGATTGGGCAAAACTAAGAGATGAATTCCGTCTACCAGTGGATCTATTGGAAGGTAATGATGTAGATGTCATAGCAAGAGGGATCACGCGTGAAATTCAGCGCGTAATGAAAATGGCCATTCCCCTCAAAAGACCAGCGAATACTACAGACATACCGTGGAGCGACCGACTGCAAAAACTACGATCGGAGATGTGGAAGGCGAGAAAAGAGTACCAACGGTGCATGATTGCTGCCGATAGGTGCTTGCTTCTCGATAGATACAGGGAAAGGAAGACTGCCTTTAAAGAGCTGCTAATAAAAACAAAGCAGCAGAGTTGGGAGGCTTATGTAAACGCTAATTTAAAGTCAGATCCCTGGGGCGTCCCCTACAAGATCGCAGCTAGCAAATTGAGACCACCGACTACACTATCAACCGTAAGAAGGGCAGACGGGACCATGACGGCCAATTGGAGCGCAACAGCTGAGGAACTGCTAAAAGTACTATTTCCCGACGATGAGGAAGTAGGTGAAAGTTTAGAGCAAGAAAATCTCCGTAAAGGTCACAATGAAATTTATACCTCAGCTATTTTAGCGGATGATGTGACACCAGACGAAGTAATTAAAGCGATTAACGCCATGTCGCGGAAAAAGACACCTGGACCGGACGGAATCGCTGCTGAAGTGCTCCAGGCATTAGTGGTCCAGTTGACTTTACCACTCTGCATACTATTTAATAAATGCCTTCAGCAAGGCAGGGTTCCAAATATCTGGAAGCAGAGTGAAGTGGTGATCCTAAAGAAGGGGAACGACAAGGATCCATTAAATCCTAAATCCTATCGGCCGATCTGTCTGCTAAATGTGCTTGGAAAAGTGCAGGAAAAATTTTTAGTATGGAATCTACAGGAACACAGGAAAAAGTATGGTATGAGTGTACATCAGTTTGGTTTCAGAGCGGGTAGGTCGACCGACGATGCCATAAATAAGGCCGTGCATCTAGTGAAAAGTAGTAAGAGCAAGTATGTAATAGCTATCGCCGTCGACATTGCTGGAGCATTCGATAACTTATGGTGGCCGGCTCTTTTTAGCCGCCTGCGAGAAATAGGAATTCCTAGTAACCTCTATGGAACGTTACGCGACTACTGTAAAAACCGATTTGCCAAACTGAGATGTCAACGAGTGACTATAGAGAAAAAATTAACCAAAGGCTGTCCGCAAGGATCGGTGTGTGGACCAGTGTTCTGGGACGTAACATTCGAAATGGCCATAGAAAGCATGATTGGGCAAGAAGGACTCCTGGGGCTTGTTGCCTTCGCGGATGATCTTCTACTGCTGATACAAGGCGGAACAAGGGACGAAGTAGAGACTAGAAGCAGAATGGCATTAAGACATTTACAAAACTGGTGCTCCAAAGTGAAATTAACCCTTGCACCACACAAGACTCAATTCATGGTTCTCAGTGGCCGCCCCAAGCGAAATCCAATAATAAAAGTTAACGACGTCTCCATAAAAAGAGTTAGAACTTGTAAATACCTGGGAGTCACGCTAGACGAGCGACTAAATTTTACTGACCATATAACGGAGGTGTGCAGTCGTGCCAAAATAGTGATGAACAAACTGATCAGTATTGGGCAAAGAAGATTTCATCTTCCAACGTCCATAATAAGGAGGTATCACGACAGTATATTATCCTCGATTGTGGGATATGCTGCTAGCAGTTGGGCGCATAAGTTACGACAAGTTAAACCTCGCCAGGCACTAAGAAGCGTACAAAGAAGCATACTGATAAGATTAAGTGGTGCATATAGCACAACAGCGACCGACTCTCTGCTGGTTGCGTTGGGCGTTTGGCCACTTGACCAAGAAGTTAGAAAGAGAGGGGCACACTATTGGCTACAAACCGGTGACGCCGACAAAGTAGAACAAATTTTAGGAAGACCGGTTACAGAAGCACGGGAGATAAAAACAGTCTTGATGGAAGAATGGCAACAACAGTGGTCGCGTAGTACAACTGGCAGGAGAACCTACAATATTTGGCCAACAATTCAAGAGAGATTAAACCTTCGCCACCTAGATCCGTCAACCGGACTTGTTCATTACATCACTGGACACGGGCCATATCCCAGCCTACTACATAAAAGAGGACTAAAAGACACAAGCTTGTGTGAGTGCGGGGAAGAGGGTACACCCGAACACATCGTCTGGGATTGCACACAAATCGCAGAAGCCAGAAACGAAGGATTTCATGAACTAAGAAACATGAAAACGGAAGACATACTAAAAAATGAGCAACTTTGGCGCAAACTAGACGAAGTGACGCAGAATATATCCAAACTGCAAAAGGAGAGATTCATGCAAAGTTTAGCGACAGCAAGAGGAAGGCCAAGTCAAGCCGACTATGACGTCACAGAGTAACACCCGAGAGCTGCCACAAGCGAATGCGTGTCTAAGCACTCAATCAGCGAATCATATATCGTGCTGAAAACGCAACCAGCTGGTCTGCGGAGAGGAGTGTTTAAACCATATTAAAGACTTTAAATGGACCATTTCGCAGCAACACCACTGGAGATTCTACCTACAAACAAGAACTTGCTGAAGCAACAAGTATAAAAGTATATAGTGTATGTATAAGTTCTTTACTAGTGCTCACATGAACTATAGTCCGATGCATAAAATGTGGTCTGAAATTGCAATAACACAAATAATAGATAATAGTTGCAGTCTCGAGCCGCTTCTGAAGTAAAACATTGTTATCTCTTAAAATATGTAAAAATGTTAATAGTTAGTTAAGGGTAAAAGTTGTAAATTATGTAGCCAATAATCTTAAAATAGGAATTTGTTCAAATATTGAAAATAACAAATACCAGCAGTAGATGTTAAACTAATCTAGTTCACCTGTGAAACGAACAACCTACTAGCCGGATATTAAAGACTCCTTACTTCTGCAATTACATATATATCATTGAAAATTAGTTCTCACAACCAGTGTTGGAGGTGGCCAGTCTCCCGATGGGCGGCCTTCTCGGTCACTTTGGCTGCCAGAGAGACTGAGAACGTGCG
The DNA here is from genome assembly GCA_031002005.1 of Vandiemenella viatica. Lineage (NCBI taxonomy): Eukaryota > Metazoa > Arthropoda > Insecta > Orthoptera > Morabidae > Vandiemenella > Vandiemenella viatica. The sequence continues at coordinate 336,978,062 of CM061920.1, forward strand.
CTATTCCGGGAGATTTGGAATTCGGATTACCGCACCCATACCAATGCTGGAAAATGCTTTCTTAGATGGTAGAGTAGTAGATAGTAGTAATAGTTTAGTAATAGTAGTAGTGGTAGACGTACGAAGTGACAAAGTGAAATATTAAAAATTCTAACCATAAAGTGGACAGGAAACTGCAGACACCATACAAAACTAGAACACTATAATAAATCAATTATGACAAAATGCAGCAAGTTTAGAAAGTTATAATATATGTTAACAGCGGAACAATCGTATGTATTGTGCCAACAAGAAAAGACTGTACAGATATTGCCAAAGCCATACATAACAAAAATTGAAATTATTCATTGTGAAATTATCTGTTGAAATATCAAATGTAAAACTGTTGTGTTAAATTAAGGCCTATTTTAGTTTCTAGATACTAGGCTGTAAAAATGTGTGCTAAATAAAAAAAAAAAAAAATTAAGGGCTTGCTTTTGTTTTCTGTTTTCTTTTCCTTGTTGTTTGGGGCGCTTTTGAAGGTATGTATGTTTATATTATTTAGTGTGTGTGATTGATAAGAGTTTAATATATCTCTTAATTAATTAAAAGGGAAACAACTGTATCATCCCCTGAACACAAACCTATATCTATAAGCGTTAATGATTAACTTGTAAATGACCCCTCTTATGTAGGAAGTGCTTTCAATAACTACTTCTTAACAGTTGCTGAAAAAATAAAAGGAAAATATAATGCGAATATGGATGCTATAGCAATACTTAAATCCTTGTCACCAAAAAAAGCACCTATGTCTCTATTTCCCACCAGTCAAAATGAAATTGAAAAAATTATTAAATCCCTCAAAAATAAAAAGTCATTTGGTTATGATGAGGTTTCAACCCATGTAGTGAAACAATGTAACACCAGCATTAGTAGAGTTATTAGTCATATTTGTAATAGTTCTTTTGAAGAAGGTATCTTCCCTGACTCACTCAAGATGTCAATAATCAAACCACTTTATAAAAAGGGTGATACCTCAAAAATTGAGAATTACTGACCCATTTCACTTCTACCAGCATTTTCAAAAATCTTTGAAAAAGCAATGTACATCTACAACAGAATGACCTACTCAGTAAAGTACAGTTTGGTTTTAGACAAGGCGTTTCAACAGATTCAGCAATTTTTGCTTTTGTAAACAACATACTGGAATCAATGCATAAAAAATTAAATTCTGTGATCTTGCTAAGGCTTTTGACTGTGTTGATCATGAGATTCTACTAGGTAAATTAGACCACTATGGAGTTAGTGGTAAGCCAGGACTTTGGTTTAAATCTTACCTGGAAAATAGAAAGCAATGTGTATCACTGAAAGATGCTAATACAGGAAATGTTATAAACTCAGAATGGGGTATAGTTAAATGTGGTGTGCCTCAGGGCTCGATTCTTGGCCCTCTGCTGTTCTTAATCTATATAAATGATCTCCCACATATACTAGGTGATAATGAACACATGGTGCTCTTTGCAGATGATACCAGCATATCGTTGAAAGACCCATCAGCACGAAACCTCGAAAACACAGCAAATTATGCTATAAAGAAAATTAACAGGTGGTTTAGTGCCAACAAACTAATACTTAATGTAGAAAAGACACAGTTACTTCAGTTTGTTACAAAAAATAAAACAAAGGACAGCTATAATGTGATATCAGAAGGAAAAGCAATCAATGAAAGTAATTTCACAAAACTCCTGGGTGTATGTATAGATAACAAATTGAACTGGAACAGCATATTCAACAACTTCTTAAAAAACTGAATTCTGCAACATTTTCACTTAGGGTAATATCTAGAATAGCTAATATAGAAACCAGAAAGTTAGTATATTTTGCATATTTTCATTCCCTGCTCACTTATGGCATCTCATTCTGGGGAAACTCGTCACAAGCACAGAGGGTATTTAAATTGTAAAAACGCGCTATAAGAACTATTTGTGTAGCAAGCCCACAGACGTCGTGCAGAAATCTATTTAAAAACCTGGGTGTACTGTAACCTCTCCTTCTCACATTTACAGTAAAACTAATTACTGTGTGAGGCTATTATATTTGGGAGGTTGTATCCTGTTTTGTACGCTCAGAAGGGCGTACTGGAAGGATTAGCTCCAAAAATGTTAACTAATAACGTAACAATTCGGTTCCAAGAAAATCTTTGCTTGAAACCCGGCCCGTAATGCTAAGCGCAACGATTTTAATGAGTTTTTTATAAGTCTAGCAACTACTAAATAAAAAAAACAATAGTACATAAGTATACTTCACTTTTAATATCACCACTCAACACATTTCGTTTCTAAAATTACACCACAGCCGCAGCAAGACTTTTTGTGCGTGCTTCTGCACGTATTTCTCCTTCTCTCTAAAGACAATAATACTTCCTCTTTCTGACTCTCCAAAGACAACAACACTAATCCTACTTAAACCTAAGAACTTACAACTACCCCAGTACAATATTAAAAACGTCTGTGGAACTCGTTATATTACAATCTCAGAGTATTTACATTTTTTTTATTAATTACTAATTATTAATTAATACGAAGATATAAATAATAATATATATATATACATTGATTGGAGATTAAAGGTTGCATCTGCCCCCACATTGAGACAAATGCAATGCTGTCACACCACTTCTACTCCACCAAACAGTATTCATTTGTCGAAATGTATTACACCCCTTGTCCATCTGCATTCCTTTTTGCTACAAGTTCAGTGTGAATCATCTTACAGTACATTCACATGTTACACCTGCTTCTGGCAATTTTAATTACACAATCATCATAAGTTAACTTTACTAGCAATGCTCAGTTCATGCCATAGTAAAATTGTTTAGCAACCATACAGTACATAACTACTATTGTAACTTTAAATGGTCCCTTAGCATGTAACACACCATACAGAGAATACTGGTACTTGGACCAAAATAAAATTTGATACTCGTTCGTTCTGCCGCAGCTACTGGCACTCGTTCGACAAAGCCAACAACACTGTTACACACAACACTGAACGTACATCAACACTCGCACTCCTGTTGTTAGATATCTACAGTTAAAGCAGTGGTAGGGTATTCACCTGGTATTTTAATATATTAGGTACTTATAAATCGCCTTGGCGATTGTGCAAAGGTGTCCGCTCACTTGAGTGAAAGACAAGTAGATGGATTTTGGGCTTTATCTTTTAGGATCAGATTTTAGATTTATATAGATTGAAAAATTTCGCTGTCGCTAAAAAGGGTGTTCCTTCACCGGGAAAATTGGGTATAGCATGTCCGCATGTTTAGTATTTCGTTCGGAGTAGAGTCACTGTTTCAGGCGCTCCCCGAACAATAACTTCGGCATTTATTTCTAACACGAGACATGGTCTTCCTGTGCCGTATTGACCTTGCATCTCCCCATGAAACTACCTGTATTGCACCCGTTTCTTTTCCCATGCGTACCTTCAAATGTGTGGCATTGATTGTAAGCTCTGGCGAACTCCATTTCATGCCCGACTTCACTCCCACCAATGTGAGCCAATTGTTGTCTATTCTGAAATTCCCATTGCACCCTAAAATTACATAAGGTTCCATTTCCATTTGAAAAATATGTTTGACTGCTTTTGTTTTGTTGCTTTTAACAGTAGTAATTGCCTTCCCCTTGACGTGCCACCTAACTATCATCTTTTCCTCGTCTATTGCTGACATAATTTTACATAAGGTTGTTTCTTCCCGCACTACCTCAGCTTGTTCTTTCTGCTTCCAAGTAATATTTTCCAAATCGTGTATTTTGTCCCTTATCTTAACATCACGCGACAAATTATTATCCTCTTTAAACCTATCAGCAACATTAAAATCATCTTCCTCAGTATATATCTGTTGTAACGCATGTAATTTCATACTTCCCAAAATTCCGGAAGCATTCACTACTTCTTGCCAAAATTTTATCAGTTGTTCTCTTCCATCCTTTAAAATTTTAATTTCTCCTTTGCCACAATCAATGGTAACTCGATACTTCATTAAAAAATCTATACCCAATATACAGTTTACATTTAGACCGGGTATTACGATGCATCTGTGCTCTATATTAATTTCATTTATCTCTAACTCCATCCAAATTTGAATTTTTAACCGCTTGCTTAACTTCCCAGTTGCCCCCATAATCTGTACATAATTTATAGGCATTTCAGTAATTTTGTGCTTTCCTTTTACGTGTTCATACAATGCTTGCGATATTGCCGTAAGGTCACTTCCTGTGTCGACTAAAGCCTGACATTCAGTGCCAAATATCTTCACGTTGAGTAAAGGCTGTCGTATTTCTTCTTCTACAGCTTCGAAAATTTCCTCTTTTAATAAATCATTTGCAATTTCTTTGTGTGCCCATTCATCCACGTGTAATTCTTTCTTTCTTAGGTTATTCATCTTTAATTGTTGCTGCGTCTCCCGCTTTGCACCTCGGACCAAAACATTCTCGCCATCTCCGCTTTTGTTGAATTCAGAATGCACTACGACCTTGTCATCATTTTGCCCCGTAGACATTTCCGCTTTATTATAGTTCCCATTTTTTATGTTTTCTAGTATTCTTCTTTGAGATACCTTCGAATTCTTCACTTCTTCGTTGAAACATCGCACATAAAATATTCTTATTTTATCCTCGTCATTATCTTCTTCACAATCTTCGCTTTCGCAACTTGACAAATCTTCTTCGCTCACGTACTGGTTTAATGGTAGCTCGGTACTATCCCCCTCGGATTCATCTTCCGTGGAAATATTCTTTATAAGACTATTTTTTTTTCACATGATTATCCTCAAATTCAACTTCCTCTTTTCTATAGCTTTCCTCGCATAAATCGATTCTACACAACTCCGATATTTCATCGCCTTTCCAGTTATTTTCGTGGCTTATTAATTCGGGCTCACACTTGCGATTTTCTATATTATTTAAACACTTCCACCATTTTAAATACTCTCCCTTACTTGTTTCCTTGCTCTCATAAATATTTTTTGCACCAAGATTTTCCATAGCACAAAGATTAAATGGCTCACTAGATATCTTCCCCTTCTCTGCTAGAGCCGTCACAGTCGGGGTTTTTAGTTTTCCGCCCTCTGTGCTTCCTTTGATGATATATCTTCCTTGCTTTGTAAATACATTGATTGTCTATATTGCGGCTGTTGATTACTACGCACGTGAAAGCTATGGCTAGGATTATTTCCATTGTGGGTATTATTTTCATATTGCTGCACATTCTCTTTGCCCTGCTGATGCACTTGTGTGCCTCCTCTCCCATAACCACTATTCCCTTCTGTAACCAATTTTGTGAACGGCTATTGTAAAATCTACCTCCGTTCCTTTCACCTCCATATCCGACATTTCGATAATTCTCCGTATTGCTATCGTACACTTCATTGCAACGGTCTATCCGTTCAAGCTCATCTAAAAATTCATCCATCCTGTTCCACTGGTTAATCACTAACTTGTCCTGTACTGGTCGAGGCAATTTCTGGAGCAAGATCTCTATTTGCTCCACGTCTCCCACAGGTTGATCCAAATATTTCAGTCTTTGCTTATCAATTCACAAATTCTCTCATCCGTCCATCACTCCTACTGTATCGTCGAGCATTATAAAATTCGCTCTTTACTTTTCTTTGCTTTTGTATAGACCAGAACTTGTCCCGGAACATTTTCAAAAATTCGTCGTAATTATAGCAATCAACTGCTGCTTCGCAGCTCCATGAAAAGGCTTCATCTCTCAATTTGCTCTTCACGAAACGAATCTTTTCTATATCAGACCATTCTTCTGGCAAATCTTTTGCATATATTTTCACGAAATCTGCCGGATGGATTTTCCCACATGGCTTGAATATTGCTTCCGGTAAAATTGATTGAATACTCGTAGTTATCGCACCACTAACTACGGTTGTTGGTTTCGTTCCACCTTCTCTAATCTTTCTTCCACATGTTTATATCTACACCCAATGTTTTCAATTTCATTTTTCAAGCCATTTAATTTTTTATCAATATTCTCATTATTTTTAACAGCTTGATTTTCGATCTGGATCCATTTCTCCTTAGTTTGTTCTTTCCCTTCGGCTATACCAAGCTCTACAGAGACTATATTTTTATTTACAGCCTTTAATTCCTCCTTGCATTTTCTTTGGTTCTCAGCAACAATTCTCTTAACATCTTCAATAACCGCACACTGTTTCTCATGGTTACTTCGCACGCCCTGTTCCACCAGTACCGCAACCTCTCGTTGTACCTTTTCTTGAAAATTGTTTAATTCTGCTTTCACTTCTTGCTTCCATTTCTCTTGAAATTTATTTAATTCATCCCTCACAGAAAGTAATCCTTCTTCGATCTTCTTTTGACTCAAATCGATCCTTTTATTAATTTCTGTTTTCATTTCTTGATTTGCCTTTTCTAGTTTCTTTTCCATTTTCATCAAAAACGACATTAATGATTGGGTATCAGATTGGGTATCCTGGTTCCTTTCTCGAGTTTTTTAGTGACCGGCTTAATTCTGGTGAGATCGCTCCATCATCATGATATTCTCTCCCCCCATTAATATTACATCCATTCATTAGCTCGACATTCTGATCATTACTGCTATTATCAAAATATTCATCCACCCTCTTTACCTCGGATTCACCATTAGGACTGCTAGTATTTCTTGTCGGACCTTGCAAATCATTGCTCGCATCTCCCACATTTAGACTAATTGCACCAGTACTGTCTGTCCGCCAACCCGACATTTTACTTGTATCTTCGAAATCACTTCTACATTCATTTTCATTAAATCAACGTAGTTACTTGCCATATTTATAAAAAAAAAAAAATACCTTGACGTACCCAACACACAACAAAAAAAAAAAACTATTTGGAACAACAAGAAATTCTTTTGACACACAACATTTCCTGCTTTATCAAATTAAATCATTAATACCCTTAGTACCACACTGATATCAACGCCGATAACATTGACAAGAGAAACCAAGAAACCAATTTTACTTACTACTATTCTTTGTAGCTTCTGTAAAACATTTCAGAAATGCAGAACAGAATTAATCCACTCCAGAACAGAGCTGAAATTTAAATCCAAACACACACATACAAATAGAATTTTTTTTTATATAATTACTTATAAAATAAATGCCCCCCTTTTTGTTCAATAATTTTCTTTTATTTCTCTGCCTTATTAATTACGAGATATCCACAGACGCCTAATTTTAAGGTAAACATTCTACTAGATTCCTTTTACAAATTTAGTTTTTAACGTCTTTTACAATAATCTCTTGTTATCCTTGAATTTAATTCTTTACTATTATCAGAATTTAACGTTGTTGCAGTTCAAATCTGTAAACTTTGTCTCTCAATCAAAATTAATTTCAACAGTTAAATTTTTACGTTAATTTTCAGTCTTTAGCTTACCACACAGCAACAACTAATTATTGCTCTCCCAATCACTTTAACTACCGACGACTCTTCTAGTAGTCCCACGTAGATTAAATAAACACAGATCGGTACTTGCCAAATGCGCCTTTCCGCTTCGTAGTTCTTCGTCCGCCACGTTGTCGTTTCAGCAGACTTGTCCACCTCCGTTCTGCAGCATCACCATCAGAAGATTCCTCTAGCCAGAAATCAAAAATCAATACTTACAACTTCTGCTGCTTTACCAATTCTGACAACCTGGTCCACATGCAATCCGCCGCTTCACAAAAACCTCAGATCCTGGCAGGGTAAGCCACATGTAACCTCTCCTTCTCACATTTACAGTAAAATTAATTACTGTGTGAGGCTATTATATTTGGGAGGTTGTATCCTGTTTTGTACGCTCAGAAGAGCGTACTGGAAGGATTAGCTCCAAAAATGTTAACTAATAACGTAACAATTCGGTTCCAAGAAAATCTTTGCTTGAAACCCGGCCCGTAATGCTAAGCGCAACGATTTTAATGAGTTTTTTATAAGTCTAGCAACTACTAAATAAAAAAAAACAATAGTACATAAGTATACTTCACTTTTAATATCACCACTCAACACATTTCGTTTCTAAAATTACACCACAGCCGCAGCAAGACTTTTTGTGCGTGCTTCTGCACGTATTTCTCCTTCTCTCTAAAACAATAATACTTCCTCTCTCTGAGTCTCCAAAGACAACAACACTAATCCTACTTAAACCTAAGAACTTACAACTACCCCAGTACAATATTAAAAACGTCTGTGGAACTCGTTATATTACAATCTCAGAGTATTTACATTTTTTTATTAATTACTAATTATTAATTAATACGAAGATATAAATAATAATATATATATATATACATTGATTGGAGATTAAAGGTTGCAGTACTAACAATGCAAGCACAATATGTATACTCTGTACTATCATTTGTAGTGGAAAATCCTGAACACTTCAATCTTAATGCTGACATACATAGCCATAATACTAGGAATAAATATAATATTCACAAGGATTACAAATCACTGTCAATTGTACAGAAAGGGTTAACATTTACTGGAGCTTCCTTATTCAATGTCTTACCAACAGAAATTAAATGTTATCTACAAAAACCCAACTACGTTAAGTCCAAACTGAAAGAGTTTCTGCTTCAGAATCCATTTTACTCTGTAAAAGAATTTTCTTCTTGGAATTTGGTAACTAAGAATGACTGATAAAATAGTATATATGGTGTATGAAAGGGAAAAGTGACAAAGCTGTCCACAATTACTAAAATGATATATGGTTTTTCTTTCTGTTGAAACTTTTGGCAAATGAAGTAATTACACTGTTTACAAAATTTCATTCATATATAGTAACTAACATGGGATAGCATACACTCATAAACTGCTGTAAAAAAATTATGATACTAACAGGTTTTTAAGTAATTGACTGCTTATGAGTTGTGGTAACTGGTTGGTAAGAAAATAACTGGTTGTTAGATGCTGGTAACAAGTTTATACACTGTTCCACATAATAAGTATTAACTAACTCGGGATTGTATGTAGATTACAGGAAATATTGGTTATACTAATTGGTCATAACTAACTTCTTGTCAATATATAATATTATCAATTATATAGTAATATTGACATTACTAATAAGTGTATGTACTGTTCCACATCCCCGAGATTATTCTCACATGGAATCAAAGTGAACATATCTATGTATCTATCTATCTATAATGTTTCATTTGAATAACTTGTGTTAAGTTCGAGATAATACGAGTTAACTGAATTATACGTCATTGCATTATTATTATTTTATAAATTTATTGGCCAGGAGATCATACCTACAATCAAACCTCAGTTCCAACAATATTTTGCGCCGCCACCACTGTCACCAACAAAAGTGTCGCCATTCCATTATCACCGCTCGGGACAATAGTGCAACTTTCTTTAAAATAAAAGGCTGCGACATAAATTGCTTCCTTCAAACACTATTATGCCATCCTCCTGAAGCTGCCGCCCGGGATAAGCACCCCGGTTTACCCCTCCCCCTCTCCCGCCTTGGTTCGATTCTGTATTTATGCACTGTGGGTCAGACCTTATGGTTATTGCGTAATTAGTGGCAAGGATTATTGCAGTAAGATGCATTTTTCGAGAGAAGTGGAAAAATTTATAAATTACAAAACGAAGCGGTGACATGATGTCCATGTGATGGAAACCGCTTATGACTTTGCGCCTCATCAACGTAGAGGTCTTTAGAGTCAGCAAAGGAAGGAAAGCAAGAAACGGAAGGAATTCGGCCATGGCCTATTGACGGTAGCAACCCGATATTTGTCTGGAATGATTTGGGGAAACCATGGGAAACCCATATCTGGAGGCGCGGACGGGTATCCGAACCCACGTTCTCCTGAATGCGAGACCAGAGCATTACCGCTCATGCACCACGCTCGGTGGCTTTTTGTTGAGATAATACCTGAAAGTCATCTCCAGTCTCGTACTCTCAGACGACAGGTGTTGGCAAATATGGCCAACGAGGGGAAGGAAGGGTGCTAAATGTTGAAACATTTCGTTCCTGGCTAACTCTGCGGGTGAGTGAACAGCTAGAAATCGTTTCGTTTCTAGGAACGAGAAGTTGAGTGCAAAATGGTAACGGAGAGGATAATATTCTGGAGAATATAGGTTCTGGAGGATTAGCATAGTTTTTCTAAATTGTTAATGTATGTTCTATCTTCTGACGAATGGAAGAAGAAAGAATCTCTTGAGAGGGGAGGAGTTGAGCAGCAGACATCTCATTCGGTAGAAAGACATTCCGTTCATGGTTCACTCCCAAACATCAGCTGGGTGAGGGTGATGTGATGTCTGGACGCAGACAGCGCCGATACCGTTAGGGGGCGTCCATTAATTACGTGTGGTGAAATAGGGGGGGGGGAGGTTAAGTCTGGTGAATCTCAGCAAATCTCACCAATGGGAGTGGTACAACAGAAATATCACGTCATCTTTTTAAGAAAAATAGAGCAAAAAAAAAGGCCTTCCAAACTACGAAGTTGGTTAGCAGGGGAGGGGGGGGACCTCAAGCTCTCACGTCATCACAGGGGTGGGGGTCCAACCAGATCTCAGCAAATTTCACCAGGGTGGGGGGGGGGGGGAAGGGTATGACCGGAATTCCGGAAAAACTCACGTAGTTAATGGACATCCCCATACACCTGTACAGCTGAAAACCAAGCATTCGCTTCACTGCTACAACACGCCTACGCAACAACACACGGTGGCTGAAACGACAAACAAGCTCCTGGTTATCAGTCTCAGAATCGAGCCTCCACAAACTACGGGGCTAGGTCTAGGAGAGGGGATATGAGAGGATGGGCTACGTGGGAGAGGGGGGGGGGGGTAGAGGGAGGGGCAGGTGGTCCGAGCCATATTATTTGTAACAGTTAAAATAAGGTATAGAACTCATAACAGCATGTGGATATTTATTTCCGTCATTTTGTTATCTCCGTATTTAATTTAGATATCCTATATACTGACAGTACCGCTCATACGTGTGACTTGAAATCATACCGATTGGTCTCACACGACTGGCACATTTCAGCTAACCGACATGGGACGGCGCATTACCATCCGAAAAGCATTAGACGTGCCGTACCTATACTCAGATTTCCTTACATATGTTACCCCGGAATTTCCCATGGCAGTTGCAGTTTGTATCGTTTTGACGGTTTGAAATTAAGCTGTTATGATTCGGATCGCCTTCGTGTAACAACACCGCTCGTTGGTAAAATAATTCTAATTTTGTTCTGTCAAGTGAATTTCAGTGCAAATTTAATTATAGTGCTCGCTGAAGTATTATTTCAAATTCAAAATGTGGCGTGAACTAGCGCTGTGCAATAAACTTTACGAGGCTTATAGAAAATGTTTTTAATGAGTTATAGAAATCTTTTAAGCAGATCCCCTGGTAATTTAGAAAGATAAGTGACAAAACTGCAGCAAAAGAAAAAAGTTCAGCATTTCTTAGTTTTTTTCGCGGCAGGTATGGTTTATTCTATTTTATCATTAAATGAACAATGATGAATGAGACTATGTAACATCCCAGAAGAAAAGGCTCTCCCACTGTATCCGAGTAATCCCATGCAGGAGTATCTAGTATCAACATTTCATTTAGAATCTTTATAATTACAGAACAGTACAGTTATAACTATATTCTAAGAAGAGAAAACTGTACAAAATGTCTTCCGGAATTATTAGGGAGACACGTTCTACACGAGGGGGGAGGGGGGAGAGAGGTATCGAGGGAAAAGACTCTTCAGGCTCTGTGGGGGGAGGGAGGCCAGAATGGAGAACAACACCGCTCCAGAACAACAAAATACTTATACCCTCAATCACTTCATGAAATGATCCATTGAGTGTTTGGATTTTATAGAAATAAACGTTAGGCTCAACCTGACTATAGGACCAATACATTGATCAGATATTTTGCTGTTTAATTTATCCCATCCATTTTTACGTGAATGAACAATTAGCCATATGAACCATGTTCACAGTTTATGTAATTTAAATAGTTAACGGTCATCATTAATTGAAATCTCATGAGGTACCCTCAAGGAAACTTTAGTAAGTAAGTGACTACTCTATACGACATATGCACAATCCACGAAAGAAAGTATTTATTAATATCTCGACGTGATTTCCTTTATGTGGGTGCTCAAGTCAAGGACTCCCAAAACTCTCGTCTTCGGAATCCAGTTCTGAAATCAGAAAGCAACAAATTAAAATTATAAATTGAATTTCCTCAGTATAAAGCCAAGAATTTTTTTTATTTTTAGACTCGTTATTCTCCTTAATTGGCTCATTAAGGATAGGGATAAATACAATGCGAGAAACAAATCAGTACTCGCATCCAATAATCTGACCGGGTTACTTAACAGGCAAAACCCTAAAAAACCCAGTTAATACTAGAACACGCTGTAGATTCGAAATAACACAATAGTCGGTATTGATTTATGTTAATATCTATATTTTACTGAGCTTTTTATCTGCTTAACTTTGTAGCGTATCACCAGGGGGGGGGGGGGGGCAGAGAGAATTATAAATTAATTCTTAATATTTTACGCTATA
>CM061920.1:336991615-337037630 GCA_031002005.1 Vandiemenella viatica
ATCTCCTTTATGAAGGAACCATACAGTCATTCAACTCGAGTCTTTTCTGGAATCTAGGAAAACCGAAATTTTGATTTTGAAAGCGGGAATTGCACTCTTCCCGAACGATACCACTCACACATCGGGTTTTGTTCAGAAAGGCTAAAATCCATTTTCAGACCTCGTCATTTTTAATCCACTTATGGAATTAAGGAAAATTCATAAATCATAAATAATTTTATTTGGGGGGTTCCGCCGAAATCTCACCAAGGGGAGGGAGGGGGGTGTACGGAAAAAAAAGTTCCGGAAATCCGGGAAAACACCTCACGTAATTTATGGATGTTTCCAAATTCTGTATTCTGTACATAGGTTCTGAAGGGAATAACCTTTGGTGTTAGTTATCCAATCATGAACCTTACATTTTGCGGACGTAAATAAGAACACAATTTTGTGTTGATCTCATAAAACACGATGAATGTAGTTTTGAATACTTTAAATTGCGTGCCGTGTTACTGGCATCATTACTATTGTCCACGCTGAATTTATTTTTAATAACTGAAATTTCCTTTAAGAGAGCTACGTACGTTAGTGAATTACCCGGGTTACATAATGGTAGTGTTTATCTTCGAGGAGAATGTGATTTTTAATGCCTATCTGATGAGTTAACGAACAGATTATCGTTTATTTTTCCATCCTCTGTTCACGTAGAGTCATAACACAATTGCAATTCTTATGTTAGATGTTAAAGTTCGAAACAATGAAAATCAGTTTTTAGTGTTTGATAGTGAACAACTGTGGTATACATTTGAAATAACTTTCAATATATTAAAGGTTGAGTGTAACAAGAAGTTTGTATGGTCCTTCTTAAAGAAACAGTGCCCCCCTTTATCGAGACTCCAAATCAGTCCGTCCAATTCATGGTCGCAGCGGCAACTGTATGAGTGAAAGAAAAATTTAGAGCCCGTATCTTTCTAAAAAGATCACTAATTTTCTAAACACAACTCGTAAATCTATTATACAATGACAAAATGAATTAAAAAAATTCTTTAATACATATATTCATCTGAAGGATTCTAAATATCGCAGTTTTGTCACAAATTGTAATACGAGTGTTAAAGTACAGTACATGTTAAATTACAATAATTATGTTCTACGTTATTATGCTTTAAGACCAGTTTCAGGCAGTTTTTCGCATCTGTTATTAATGAAAAATGTTTTCAACTCTGTTTCAGGATAAATGATCATCTTCCTAACTTTTTTGTGTCGACGTCGATGAATTTAGATGCAAGAGAGGATTGTGGATAACAAATAGATAGAAATTCACAATCGTCTATTGAAGGAATTATTCCGGTATTCACCTTACCTAATTTCGCGAAACCATAGAAAACCGAAATGAGAATGGCAGGACAGGGATTCGAATCCGTAATTCCGCGAATGCCATACCCAAGCGTGACCTCATATATTCCCCATTGTCCCGCAGAATCCGTTTTTAATGTATAGATGCGACTGCTGTGTGGACCATCCGAGTTGTCGCAGAGCCTGTTGCTGTGAGAACTGATATGTTGCCATTTGTTCATGAAACGTGTAATTTTTGAGTGGCAATTGTTGATTTTGTTATCTCGGTTGTTCGGGTGAACTCGCGTCAATTTATCGAAACCAGCCATCAATTTGTGGCTTTCTTCAGAGGAAAGCCTTCTGAAGAAAGCCACAAAATGATGTCTGCAACGTTAAGTTTCGATTAATTGACGCGGTTCAACACGGACAACCAAGATTACATCGACAACGACCGCGGAAGTCTGCGACGCACGCAAGTGTTGATTTTGTTTGTAAAATGAATAATTTTCGAGACAGACCGAGGGGACTTGAGTATTGTAATATACGTGTTTAGTACTGGGATGGTGTTACATGTAATACGCACATCGATGTGAAACAACAAAGAGGGTGAGAACGGTTGCTAGCCGGAAGACACCAAGTGGGCAGCCATGAGATGGAGCTACCATGGATAGCGCTGAATGCCCTCAAACGATACTCACAGTGGAGAAGTTTAGGCCTGGATGTTGTAGCACACAATCTGCTGATAAGGAATTGTGCACCGGCAACTATCATAACCTGGCAGCCAAGGTTTCAACAGAAAATTTCTTTCGGCACTTGGTCTCGTACCAGAAGGCTGGCGTGGACATCATCATAGAGCTGCGTATGGGGATGAACTTGTTCCAGAATAAACAGTATTAATAAAATCCATACTGTTAAATACAAACTGCACATTAATACCACCCACACGACGCCTATATATGTAACGAGGAATGGTAGTCACGTAGTCCGGGCATAGTGACGACAAGTTGGCCTGACGACGAAAGCAGTGTGACGTGATCCCTGGTAACCAGCAGTTGGTGAGCTATCGCACCGCGACATCTGGATCTGCAGTTGCTCCGCGTGCATAAATATATAACAAATGTAAACAGGATCCCTGAATTATTGATTCAGGGGCAGCAGGCGAGCGGTTGTGGCACGCACGCATGCAAATGCAGTGCATCTTCCCGCCCACTCAACGTTGGAATAAATCTGTCGCAAGCTGCGATTAGATCTGCTGCGACAAAAAGGAGAAAATAAAGATGTCCGGAAAATATGTGGATCTGTGATAGCAGCTTCCGAACCTTGGAATGCAGAGCATTCACCAAAAAAACTGGAGACGCGAGCGAAGGAGATATGGTCAAGTGGATGAGCTTGGTTGGATCTAAAGCAGCGAAAAACTTAAAGGCAATCTACGACGCTGAGATAAGTAACGTCTGGCCTTATTTTCCTTTGGTTACGGCTCAGCGCCTTGGGTATGTCGAATAGAATATGGACAGGCTGTTTTGAAGAAACCATCCCTGCGTTAGCTTGGCTTGATTTTAGGCAATCGTGGGCAAGCAAAATCTGGATGACCCGTTTGAGAATCGATGTCACGTCCTGCCGAATGCCAGCCTGTAACGTTAAAACTTCACACACCTGGCTCGGTTATGCTCTTCCTCAACCTCGAGATTGCCAGTTTCGTCAATAGCTCAACCTCAAGTTCCTATTACATAGTCAAATCAAATCATCATATGGCATTGTTGACAGGGACAACCCTAAGGATGGCTCGGCCATCAAGTGACTGAGTTTTAGATTCGCCGAGCAATGCAGCTCGTGTTGTGACTAAATAACCTAACTGGATAATCTTACCGGGTGTAGGTGTACTACAACTTGATGTGGAATCGGAACCACAGAAGCGTTCTGGCGTACTTCACATTACACAGTAAGCTGTTCAAATGGTTAAGAACCTTTGAAAATCCCAGTCGAGTTTGGATTCGAAACGGGGACATTTCGATCTCCAGTTCGTAGTGAGTCAATCCTTCACCATAGCTAAGGATTTCGTTACATAGCAGTATTCTGTATAATTTTTTTTGTACAAATAAAGTAGATTTAAGAAACCTGTGTATGTTTATAGAAAACCGAGTTAAAATAAAAAAAAAAAAAAATTATTTACTGCGAAACAAACACTTCAGTATTTTAAAGAAGACAGTAAAAGATTTGAATTAGAATGCAAACTGTTGAAATTCATTTATTACCATTGTGGAAATATACATACTTCATATTAAAAAACAAGTGTTATTATTTCTTAGTTTGAAACAGACTTGTCCAATTATGCTACCTTATAATTTACATATCGAAATCTTGTAGATCTGGTCGAAATATCAAACAGTTTCAAATGATGCGAGTCGGGCCATAACACACCAACTGATAACTAAATCGATACATTGTGAAAATGAAGACGACTAATTATATAATATTTTAAAATACCTACATGATAGATGTTTGAAACTCTGAAAAATGAAAGTATACATTGTTGGTATCTGTGAAAGGTCAGAGTGATTTTTGTGACAATATAAATAAATAAATCTAAGTTTGTTAAATCACTGTATTTGCGCTATTCATTAATCTAATAATTAAACCGAGTTTAATAATAAGACAATACATGACTAGGCCGCTCATATTTGACATCGCCACATATTTGAAATGGAAGGTCACTCTTTACATTTTTCTGCAATTATTCCTGCAGTTTTAGCCTCCCGGAAAATCCTTGAACCCACAGATACAATTTCGCATAGAATGAAACACTCTGTTCTCAAATAATAGAATACTATGGTTAGAATAATACTGGATACAAAAAATATAGAGCCTACTAAAACACAATGATCATGAATTGTTAACAATTTTATCATTTATCAGGTTCTATGGTTTAAGTATGTTTCATTTTTTTTTTAAAAAAGTAAGCTAGCATTAATTGTGTTTATCGAGAGTACTTATGAGAGTGATGTTTCATACCTAACAACGTGAAACTGGAGGCTCAAATTCCTTCATAACATGGGGTAATATCCTCTCTCTACAAATCATATGGTCATTAGGTCAATCATCAACATATGAACTTTCAGAAACTGAGGTCCGGTTAATGAAATTCAAGAGAACATATCAAATTCTTTTAACAGAACGAAATGCTCAAAGTGCTCCTTCCAGAACAATTGTGAACAATTAAGATCATCCAATTTAACTACTGAAGACTACAGAAGATTCATAGGACCAGTGAACCACATCCAACGGTGATACGTTATGCCTCAAACTGTTAGGCATTACCTGGACACCTCAACGTTTCTTGGAAATCCGTTCCCAGAATTAGGTATCTTCAGTCCGCCCTTGCTATTAACATTCAAATCTTCCGATCACGATCTGTCTGGGACCACGAGGAAAGGAGTGCAAAAAAAAGATACAATCGTAGCTATTAAGGAGGAGAAATCGTTTTATTATACAGCTTCCTCAATTTCATTTGAACCTACCCATAGAATCGGGTCAGGAAGTAAAACCAGAGCAGAGAAAAGGTCCATGAGAAACTTCAGTTATAGAACGTCTCACAAAATGCTTCTCGGTAACTCATTCTTGTTACAAGGTAACAATTACTTACTTAACTCAGGTCTAATTAAATACTACTTTGTGTCGATAACTTCCCAGACTACGTCCTAAATAATTACGTAGTTTTTCTCGGCGTTGCAAATATAAATAATTTTCTCGGGTGACTAGCCGAGTTATATGAATGTCATAGTTACACGATATTTCGGCGCACTGAATCATCGACGCCATCTTCTGGTGAAGTGAGGTCAGGACCTCACTTCACCAGAAGATGGCGTCGATGATTCAGTGCGCCGAAATATCGTGTAACTATGACATTCATATAACTCGGCTAGTCACCCGAGAAAATTATTTATACGTCCTAAATGTTTATAATTTATACGAAAATTAGAGCAAATGAGGCCCGAAATGATCAATAATTGAATCAATTCATAACTATGATGCTGTCAAGAACGGAACAGTTAGTGAAAGGAATTTTCGGTTTGTACAGCGGGATACAGACCCCAGATAAGAGACCGGGACAGGTCATTGTTGTCGGGTGAGCAAAGTGTTTGCCACGATAGGGTGCTGGACATGGGCACCGCTCGGACGCCACTATTCGGACGAACGTGGGTCGCCATATTTTTACAAGATTAAAGAGGTCAGTTTGTGGAAACAGACAAACCAAGTAACTAAAACTCTTGTGAGGTGAATCAAGTCACAGAGATTTCTTAGGATATGCCACGAATGTGAAACAGCTCTTAAGGTTGTCTTTTTCCTGTTTCTTTTTCTGCAAACGGACTGGGTGCTGGGACAGCTTCTGGGAGTCAGAAGGGTCATTCAAGTGGCAACTGAGATACAGGAGTAAGGGCCCGTGGCGTTTGAGCGGCTACCAGTACTTGTGTACAGGTCCTGAGGATCTACGCCGGGCTCAGCGGCGATCTGAAATGTCACGTCGAGAGACGGGGGGAGAAGCTACCAACCGCAACATGCAGTGCGGTTATATTGAAAGTGTGTCTTCAATAAATGCTTGGTGGTAAAGTTACCATACAGCATAGGATAAATGGTGAACAGAAGAACCTGTGGTGTCACAAAAACCGGGTTAAATATCCTATAAAAAAGAATTCCTGAATGTATTGCTCCTCGGTTTCGGTGGAACCCTAAACTCCATGGCAGAGAGACCATGATGAATAGACGTTTCTCAGAGCTATTACGAACTATTAAATGGTAGGCGAGATGGCGTCCTACCTAGTTATAATTCACATATGTTAAAATGTGGTAATATCCATCTATGAATAGAATGGTTTTTTTTTTAAATTGTGTTTTGTTTGTTGGTTAATAAATGATAAATGGTAAAATTTCAAACTGTGCTTTTTATAACTGCATGAAAATATCACATAATGGTAATTTATTTTAAAATCATAATTTAAATCGAAATAAATTATCGTAATAATTAAATAATCTCAAACCTATATTGGTTTCATAATTTTATTAATTGTTTTAGGCCGAATTGTGTCAAAAAAGAATTCATCATCTATTGAGCATGGTCATTCCAGAAAAATAAATTTATTACAAACGTTGTATGGAGCGATACGATATTAATTCAAGAACCATAAAACGTAATTTATTTTAAAGTTATATATTCAATAAACTGATTTTAGATACTAAAGCATTTAACTGAACTGTTAACTGAACAACTTTATAGCAAGTGTTTTGAATTGATTTTGTACCACATGCGTTTCACCTGTCGTCAAAGATTTTGTGTTGAAAACTATTTACATATTGATTACAAGTTAGTTATTTTGTTTTAGTTCATCTCTACTAAATATATAATATTTTGGCAGATTCTCTTTGGTGAGAAGTGCAGAGAAAAGTAAGTTATGCAACCTCTTGATCAATCCCAGCACTAGACTGGAACGTGCCTCCAGCATCCATAAAAAATTAAATGAATCGTATATTTTCAAAGGATATCATGATTGGGAATGGTGAAACTGTGTACCTGGATCCCAGAAACAGAAATTTGATTTATTGCCTTGTCATTTTGGACCATTGAGTATGATTCCTTTCCCTCTTCGCCAGTTTGTAAAGGATTGCATTTCTCATTCGTGAGATAGTCATGGTATCATTAACAAGATCCATTCACATCGTTCGTAGGTTGTTCACTAGAGTACTGAGAAGCATTTGGCTAATTTTGATCAATTCCGCTTTTAAGTTGTAAATTTTTTTGCTGCAACTACTGGAAGATACCCATGTTTGAAATGTCACGAGAGAAATTAAGATCAGATTAGTATTGTATAAAGTTCCTTCTCCAATCGTGCATTCATATCTCCAGACTTCTCTACTAACCTCCTCACTTTCGTCGTTACGTATCACTCTGTCCCTCTTTTTTACATATTGTGTTAACGTTGCATGTCAGACTTCAGAACACCCACATCTAAAAAGAATGCTCCTGCGATTTCTTTGCTCTGAGCGATGTTCCAGTTTCATCCATCAATTTCACCGAGTTACTTTCACTACCGAGCATTGAAGTCTCCTTCACTTTTTGCGTACGATCGGTTCCGTATGCGATCCATCATCACAGTCGAGTTAACAGCTTCATTTGGGGGAACCGCTAGCAGCGTACCCGCACCCGTCTAAACAGTTGCGACGCTAGGCCCATAATAAAGCAATGGAACAACAACAGCAACAACAATCGCTCGCTCGCGAGTGGCCGGGCGAGTTATTACGGTGTGCAGAGCAGAGCGCTCATCAATCAACAGCTCATTACTGCAGCTTTCAGCGGTCGGCCTCAACATCTCCTGCGTGCTCGTGAGAAATGGCTCACACGCTCTCCACGCCACCAGAAAAAAATACCTGCCAGAGTAAACAGCACACTGGGCTGCTGTTAATAAGCATGTTGCGCTGTCGCCACCCCACCAACGGGCCGAGCGCTGACAGCTCCTCCGCTTGTCTGCTCTACACGTCTCTTGTAAAACATGCGCCTCGCTCAGAAAAACTCCCAACTACTCCCGCAGATCGCCGTGAATGATGGCGCTCGCGATTTGTTCTTCTGCTGCAATAAGTCAGCTGAGTGGTGACCAGCGGCACACCAACTCTTCGAAAGAAAACTTATCTGAACTGCAGAACTTGCATCATGTTGGATAATTTTCTGTAACGTGTCATAATTACACATACTAAAGTCACAGCAGTAATAGGTATATTATTTTTTATTCAGTAAGGAATGTTTTCTCATTGGAATGTTTCACTATAGCTTATAAATTTGCAGGTTTAGAAGTTATGGCTCCAACTAAATAAACTATTTTTTAATAGATTCTTCAAAACTATGACACCCGATAACACTGACTTGGGATTTTCTTTGGGGTACAAATGGTGTTGTGCTCATATTAACTGCAGATGATACGTAATCTGAAGTTCTTTAGAAATAATTATCAGCAGAATTGATATATTCTCTCTTGTCTATTTCATAGAAAATCCAAATGATTTTATTTTTTAATGCTGATATATATAACCTGGCAAGCACTTCCTTTATTCGGTGGCACAGTACAATAAATAATCAGCTGAACAACTTCACGTAATTATTGATACCATTTCGGAAGCTGATTCACTCCTTTAATGAGTTTGTCCTCACATGGCACCAAAGTGGAAAAACCTAATCCAGCGTAATAAAAGTACAGGAACACTTATAATCCATTGATTATAGACAGATTATTTATACCAGTATATTTTCATGCACGAACTTTAAACTATTTAAACACAGCGAACTAAAATCATATCTATAATTTACTTATTTTTACCATCTCATAAAAGGGTGCAATTTCCTTACTGTTTTTTAACCTGTCTTTATGTTTTTGTTATATGATAAAAAACAAATAAACACAAAATCCTCTATAATAGTGCCGTTTGCATAAATTGAAACCAGTTTTCTGTGATGATCTAATGGTTTTTAAAATGTTCTAGAAAATATTTCCCCCTCACATTCACACTTTTACATTTAGCAGAGTGTACTATGTGTCAGAAAGGTTAATCACCTATAAGTAACCTTTAAGTACAGCTGAAATGAAAGAGGTTTTCTTTTTTTTTTTTTTTTTTTTTTTTTTTTTTGTAACTGCTTTACGTCTCTTTTTAACATCGAGGTCTTTAGAGACGGGAAAGGATGGGGGGCAAGGAATGGGAAGGAATTCGGCCATGGCCTTTTTGAAGGAAGCATCCCGGCATTTGCCTGGAGTGATTTGGGGAAACCATGGAAAACCCAAATCTGGATGCCCGGACGGGGATTCGAACCGCCGTCCTCCTGAATGCGAGACGAGAACGCTAACCGTTACACCGCCCCGCTCGGTAAAGAGGTTTTCTCAATATCTCAACGAACATCAGGCTGACTTTACAATTAAATGTCACTTCATTCATAAACTTTACAAACAGGTTTGCACTATATCATTACTATGTAGACTGAAAGTTCGGATTAAGATTCATATGTGGATGTTGGTAAATTCGTAACAAATAAAGAAGCTTTTAAATGTGCCTGATCTTAAGCGATTTTCTTGGTCCTGACGGTATTAACGCATTTAGTTGTTGCTGTTAAGCGGGGTCCGCACGCAACAAATTGACATTGCAAATATCTGCGTGAATCAGACTGTTGCAAACAAGATTTTGCAAACCAAATATTTCCACACGGCACAGTTTTCAGTACCAATTTTAATACTCAAAGAAAGTAATCGTAAAGGAAGTTTTACAGTGGTAAATATTGACAGTTCATCTTGAAGAACGGCGAAATAAGTGGTATTCAGTTTGGCCAAGACGTTGGATACTGAGAAGAGAACAATTTTCCCATGTTAGATTGCTTAGTGAATTGTGTGTCGAACTTACTTACGATTATACATTCGGATATGCAATAATTTATTGAAATTAGTAACTCCTCATATGACACAACAAAAATCCTGGATATCACTCCATGTGAGACTGATCTCAATATTAAGATTCCTAACAACTGACAGAAGCTGCAAGTTAACATCCGTTATGTAATTTGCCTTAAATCTGCTTTCCTTCAGAAAATACCAAATATCATAAGAGCGACTTATAAACGTTCTCGTCTCCAGCACCTGAACGAATTATTTAATTTTCAGTAGACAGTCATGAGGAAATTGTATCTTTTTGAGTTAACTCAGAACAAGCACGGAAAGCTCTTATAAAAAGCAATAAACTCCAAAAGAAACTAGCGTGCACATTGACGAAGATCTATAGTTAAACGATAATCTGACAGTGATGCGCAAAACCCAGGCAAATTAAACGTGATTTTTGTCGATATTTGAAATATAGCGTCAACACCCGACGACTTGTCTGAGGTTTGTGCAGATATTCTGTCTTTGGTCTCAAACCTCAAACCCCCGTTCTAATATCTGCGCTGTTCTCAATTTTCCGGTTCACGCTCAATGATTTCTCTGTAACTATCTAATTTGCGCAGTCATTTGTACAGACAAGTCATTGCGTGTAGATCTTGTAGACCCAGGTATAATTACAAGTGTAAAATGGAAAGAAAATATAACAAGTGATGTATTGAAAATAATGAAGAAAGCGAGGAGAATGGTGGAAGCGATTCTAACGGAAACATGAAACACATGAGTCATTATATTGGAACAAAACTTTTCTTTACATAGCAATAGATGACAAGCAATGAAGACGCAAGAAAAAAAGGTTTCAAATGTTACTTAACATCGAGAAGAATCATTCAGTGACTAAATTACTTGTAGAGGACAGATCAAAGTTTAGCACCAACTATAAAAACGCACGCCAAACAAAATAAACTCTATAATCTCAAGACCAATCTAAAACAAGAAGGTATAGAAAGAAACAACGAAAAAACTGATAGTAAACTGGATAGGAATATCACACAAGTGGGCTTAATCATTACAGATGTCCCCAAAGCCACAGAAAGTTCATTTCCCAACCAATGACTTGGTACGTAACAGTGCTGCCAACTCTAAAAAATAATTTATGCCAAATCTACGTTAAGAAAATGCCAAAAATATGCTAAAGTTTTCGGAAAAAAATACTGAAAAATGACAAAAAATTAATGTCTTTATTAACATACCTACCAGAAAAGTCTCTACGCATATTAAACTCTACCATTTAACAGGTCTACCGTGAATATCACTAACATCATTACCAAAAAATAAGTATACCAATTCTACCAAATTTTATTTCTACCTAGTAACATCTCTTCCATTTACGAACCTTACAGCATGAAAACTCTAACATAAACATCTCCACCAAATGCAATACATACCATAAATATGTCTACCATTTTTACACTCTTTCAGTTACAAGCCTACCATTAATATGTTAACCAAATCGTAAACCTACCAAAATAAAACTTTAAAAGAATAATTCTATACCCCCAAACATCTCTATCCAAAACAATCCTACCTTAAGATATCTTCACCATTTACTAACACTACCGAGAAACGGCCTTACCAGAAAACCCAAACTGGTCTATGTACCATGCAATGAAGAGAGCAGAAAATATTAATTAGCTTGTGTCTATCCCGATATGTACGTTTTATCTTGAAAGTGATTTAAAATAAAACTTAAATATATATTTCTGTTAAAAATAAGAATAAACAGTACATGTTTAATGTTTTATTACAACTGAATTGTTAAAAAAATTCTTTGTTAAATAACTTTATGGAGGTGCTTGATTTACATTTTTGAAAAATATAAAATATTCAAATTAAAATAAACCATAATTAATAACAATTTACTGTGCTAGATTTTCTAATAAACAACACTGAAATTTTGTTACTCCAAGAAAATCATTGAATTATCAGGGAAAAATGATAAGAAATGTGGTATGCTAAATCGTATTTTTTCATGCTAAATTAATTGAAAATATGCTAAATTCAGCCATAAATATGCTAAATTGGCAGCACTGGTACGTACGTCACCCCTATGTTTGCTACCGTGTCACCGTCACTCTTTTTCCAGCTCACTCCTTTTTCCTTACAACCTATAAACTAATATCAGCCTTACCTCTCTAGTTCTGCCTCCCGGCCTATTCCTTGGTAAGATCACCCATTCTCGTCACACAAAACCTTGATTTTAATATTCACCATAGTAGCGGTTATACATTTACCTCATTTCTTACTTCGTTCTAATTATCTCTACTCTTTTCCACATAAACTTCATTTCGACTACCTTTAAACTGCTATTGCCCCTCTCTTTCGTCATCAGTGTTGCTGGAACTTACTAAAAATAGAAAATAATTAAGAATTCGTAAGAAAATATATATGTAATGTATATATGAATAAGAAAAATTAAAGTTAATACTAGAACATTAAAATAGGAACATAATACAGCAGAAGAGCGAGAAACGTGTAATAGAACAGTAGCAAACCGTGTGTATTCGTTATTGAGTAACGGGTTCGTCACCTGACTCGAAGTACCGAATCAATTCATTTCGTTACTCGCAATTTTTGTTACTCGCATTTGTCGTACAGATGATGTCAGTTTGATTCGATAAACGAACGAACACGACGTGTCTGGATGATACTAATCTTCTAGATACGGAACGCAATCGATCCTCTTAGAAGAGCCCGTATAAAAAAGAGACATTACTTATGTAGATCACAGTTTGTGAAGGACGAAGATAGAAGGTGTACAATATTACTAGTGTAAATAAGATGTCTATTACAAATTTGGTACCAACTGACAGGTATAATGAATTCTAAAATATGGTGCAATATTAAGAAAAAAGTAGTTTGTATAAGCTTTTATGTACTTTTTTAGGTGGCGACGAACAGTGCTGCAGATGAGGCAAGTGTAAGGGGAAAGCGCAAACCTACATTGTAAACACCACATCAGGACCAATATAAATTTGACTTTATATGTCATTCGTTTACATTGTCATGTCTGAAAACTATGATCTAATACAAAGCACTAACGTTACGTGTATTACTGCTGAGCGTCGTGAGAGTCTCATAAGAAAGTGAGTCCACCGCAAAGTGTTACAAGCGGTAGAGTTCCCCTTGTTAATAGCTTCTGTTCGGAGAGGCGGTCTGCATTGCACACGGCCACGACTGCTATTTCTGTCACCCAGCCGATGACGCAAGAAAAGGATAGCAAGCGTGCGATCCACGCCAAGCGCCTTCTAGGAAGCACCAGGAGGAGAGACTTGAACTATTCACAAACATATCTCAACAAATGATTTGCACGTACGCTCTAAGTCACAGTGCTGAAGGAAGCTTGCCAAAAGATAATATGATGTTTGCAGTCAGGGAACAGGAACAGTTGAGTGGCCCTTCTGGATCATTCGGATAAAATTTTTTCAGAATAACATCCGTGGATAGCTGGAACGTAGAAAAAAGATTTAAATAATTTAAGAAACGAATGAATCGGAGTGACAGTAACCTCATGTAGGCTATTATCATGTTTCTAATCGTCAGACGTACTGTAATTGAGGTCACAATACCTTATGTTACTAGTACTTCAAAACCACAGTAAGGAAGTGCGATCAAAACTGAACCTAGCTCAGATAGCTCAGTGCTAGATTCACGTTTACATGGCTAAATTCCGGCCTCTAAAATCGGTTTTAATAGAATCGGCGTTTTTTGAATGGGCTTAATCGACATTTTTTGCCATTTTGTCTTCTGTGGCATTTTTTGTTCCTTGAAGATGGAACTATTAGTTTATTTTGAAAAGGCATAGTGGGACATGTTTAGGTAACATATTTCAAATGAAAAATCTATAATAAGCTAAACAAAATTTTCTAATAAAGCTTCTGGATCTGTTTTTTGTTAGTTTTCCGTAATTTTGCATTTTCTCTTTCATAAAACACAGATTTTATTATGGGTTAAACTTTATTAAATTTTTCACCAAATATATCATATTTCATTATGTTTGTATATTTTTTCCCTCAGTTTCAACTGTACTGAATACCAATGCCGGTTATTTAATTTTATGTCTCAATATATTTAACTACTACCAAGTGCTGTAAAAATCTGTATTGGAAGTATTTTTAGAAGACTCTTCCATTATAAGACCAATCCCTGAACCAAGATAGAGACGGGACGTTCAATAAGTTAAGTGGTTTTGGAAGTTATATTCATGGTAAGAGCGGCTTGATTTGGGACTGCTTGCCACAGTCCTTACAAAAACGTCACAGAATTGATTCGTAGATTGGGCTGGGATTGTCTATGAGACAGACGACGTATGTTTCGTTTGAAATTATTGGCAAACATGCAAATTCCCACTCTCAGTTACAAGTGCGATGAAGTATTTCGTCCACCAACTACTCGGGTCGTTGTAACGGTAGAGATAAGATTAGAAAAATAAGGTACGCTCTGTTGCGTGAATTATTCGTTCCCTTGTGACATTCGCGATTGGAACTCAAAGAGCGGAAAATAGTTTTTGTACAAAGCACCCTCAGTAGTAAAACTGCAGATACAGATGAAATCAGGTCATCCAATGACAACCAAATATGCGTATCTCTTTCCCGACATAAAGTCCTTGACATTCCAATGTTTACTCATAATCTGGAGAGTATTTTCTCATGCTGCTGTTCGTATGTCAATGTGACATAATTTAAGAGTAGGGATAATCTGCACTGGAACAGACGCTGAAATAATCGTTTCTTCTGGTCGTACTAAACGTCTCTCTAGAGCAGAAAGCAGAAACACAATCAGGGCCGGATTAAGACAGCGCGGGGCCCGTAGCAAATGTGAAGAAGAGGCCCTTGATTTTTGCCGTTCGGGTGTGAAAATTGTACAGCTAAAAAAAGAAAAAAGGAAAAAAAAAGTCGCCCATCTAGCCTAGGTGCGGGGCCCCCCTATGAGATGCGAGGCCCCCTAGAAGGCGCGAGGCCCGTAGCATTTGCTATCTCCTGCTACGTGGTTAATCCGCTACTGAACACAATTCTTGCACATTACTTCACAAAAATAATTAGAGAAAAATAAACGAATTCCTCGTTTATATTAGGATGCTCTCATTGGTCAATATTCGCAGCTCAATGCTACCAACTTCTGGCAAGTTTTAACCCAAGGGAGTAACATTAGTCACACAGGAGGCATATGTCTTCCCTGTTCATGCCGAAAATTATTTCTCCTTCTCCTGCATTCCTCCCTACTAAACTAAGTAACTAACATGTTAATGAAGTTCATCTTCCGATGAAAGCGGTCCTATCGAAATATAACTGAAATGCGTCATATGAAGTTAACCGAAGCTGTTTGTCTACATAAAAATTTCGTATTACGTAATTTGTTAACGAATGTGTCATTTGAGGCTGTCCTTACGCATTGCTGAAGTAGAAGTCATTAGAGGGGGGAAAGGACTAGTGTCTAAGAATGGGAAGGAATTCGAGCATGATCTTCGTATGAAGTGATTTAGGGAAACCATGGAAAAACCAAACCTGGGTGGCTGGATGGGGATTCGAATATTCGTCCTCCCGAATGAGTGGTCAGAGCGTTACGGCGACACACCCCACCACGCTCGGTTGACATATGTGAGTGACAAACGCGTTGATGGACAGGCGAGTACTCTCAATCTAAAGCTATTCTGTTGAGTAGACAAGCAAAATATATCTCATACCTTTTACATTACGGCCTTCCAACTAAACAAAAATACTACAGATCGGTAGATTACAGTCCGTTTCATGTTTTACTTTCTCTTTTTGATGCATAATAAAGGGGGATAATTAACGGGCTGTAATCTTACAAGCACATGATCTTCAGTATATTATCGTTCACACTGCTGTTATAATTTGGCAAATATAACTGAAAGTACGAAATAGGCTTCTCAGTTAAGGTTTTGTATAAATCTATCTGTAAATCTGGCGTAATATTTCATTTTAGAATGCGAAACTAAATGTTTTACTAAGGGTACTAAGGCATATTAGCATTGCAAGTAGCTTCAAGCATAAATGGCAGGTACAGTTCATATACACTTCAGTTAATGCGTAGTTTATAACCGAACTAAAACTGTTATTGAAGTAATTTCTGTTCACAGGTAAAAGCAAGCCTCAAAGAGTTAGAGTTTCCAGCTTGATACAAAGAAAATGATAGCAGTAAATTAATTCTGTAAATTATTAACATTAAAATATAGCAGAATCGAAAATACGAGCTTAAAGTAATAAACAAGACCGTTGGTGCAAAAGTGGCCTAAGGTTTATAGGCTTAGGCTACTTTTGCGCTGACGCCCTGAGATATGAAGTTACATGACAGAATGACTATTCTTATCTTCACTTGGTATTCGCGGTCACTTCCACCAACCACAGATGCAAGCCACAACGTGGAACCAAGATGCTGAATTTTACTGATATAAAAATTATTTTTTGTTTTTTTTTCTCTATAGGCTTATCTACTTTTATTTACACATGTCAGTTCTGTTTATGTGATATTGATATGTTGTGGTAGTTGTTTCATTGGAAGCAACTTTTTCTGAATTTGTCAAGTTAATGATTACCTTACGTAAAATGCAGAATGTTATAATGAATTTAGTGTTATTCAAAATCAATATACTGTTTAAGACCCTTAACATAAATATCATTCATCACTGATGATGACCTGAATCTAGACTGGCGCATGAACGATGTGTAAGTACTTCAACGTATATATGCATATGCGTTTATATGTTTGTTCCACCATAACTTCCAAGTGGCTGGAGTGATTTTGAAGTAACATGCTACACTTTTTCACTAACTGAAAACTACTGTGGGAGTATATCCATTCGATTCACACCCTTAAGGAAAGGATGGGGATGAGCCATTTAAATACATATAACGAATGGAGCGATTGTTATGAAATTTTTATTCACATCATTCAACCTCCTTTGAACAGCCACTCAAGATCTAAATTCTATGTTACTTACGTAATATTGTTTCGTTTCTTCTCTCCCTCAATGATATTATAAGAAAAAGAATAGGCAATGCCAGATACTCAACTAGTTGCATAATGTGTTGAACTGTAGTATCCTCATAAAGCTTTAATCTCATCATGGATCTGTTGGGCGCTGTTATGTCCTAGGTATGGAGGAATTTAATAGCATAAAATAAGTTTGTTCATGAAACAGATGACTGACATGCCGGAGCTATACCGGAAACAGGTCAACTTGACTTAAGTAATTTGTATCATGTTATACATAATACTAATGATAGTACTGACATAATTACTACGGGGTTGCTCAGAAATTTAATGACTATTGTTAAAACTAGAGGTTAATTTTTGGTGTATGTATTGATAGCTTAAAGTCCCTTATTCATTAACTGAATTTAAAATTAATCCCGTAATTTCAAAACTGTTTTTGGATTAGATTGTTTAACGCACATTGATTTAAACTATTTTTTAATTTTTATCAGCACCTAAAATCAAGTCTTAATCATAGTTTTATTTATCATCATTCTTTGTTCATTAACATTATCGATTAAATAGCATATAAACTGTCAACAACCATGAATGTGAATGAGGAAACAGATATTAATGTGTAAAAAAATACAAAAGTTAGACATATGTTACAGACGATGGCTGAGAAAATCTATTCAGGTACAAACATACACGTAACTACGTGAACAACCGTGAGAAACAGTGCAATAAAATAGCTTTAAGAATCTTTTAAATTAAAGTTACATTCTATTTTATTGAAACTATCATCAGTTTTGGTACGTAATAAATATGATGAACCAAAGAATGAGGCACAGTTAAGCAGAAAAGTAAACGTTAGATACGAACATACCATTTACTTTTTTTTTTAAGAAATGAAACTTAATATAACGTTTTTGACCAGGAAGAAGACGACCAGGTGTCTGTTTTTATCCTTTAATTACATACTTCACAAACCCTTCCTTGGACGTGGTTGCTTCTAGAATCAAACCAAGTGTTTAGTAGTCGACTCAGTTCTACAGAAGCTAAAGGTTTCATCAGAGATTCTGCTAAACACCGGTTGTCAGCTTAATCAGAGTGAGTGCACAGGCTCAGGAGGATTCAGCGAATATGACGACTCGGGCTTTTCGTGAGTCATCCCCGTGCTACGTTAAAATGCAAACCGGTTGATGGTCGTGTCAATACGGGCACTTCTCCGCAACACGATAACTGATTGCTGTTTTCAGAAAGCCATCAGGGCGAGGTTTGCCTGAAAGTTATCGATCCTCTACTGGGGGAAAACCAAAATCTCGTCCAAAACACTTTGCTTTGGTGCACGCAAAGCTCTCACATAGTGACAACCATTGTTGCAGGCATTGCATTTACAATTAGATTGACGTACAGCGATAAAGAAGCTCAACTACAACTTCAGGGAAGCAAACAGTTGGAAAAATGGCCGGCATATTATGAGTTCGTATTAAATGACAATTCTGAGTGCGTTTACTACATCTAGTCTCTCATAGGCTGCCTGCGAGTTATTAAACACACTGTGTATATTAACATCATCATATACCTTGAAGGTATCCTACGATCAAATATCGAGGAATCTATCATTCTATTCATCGTTGAAGCAGCCTAAATGTTTTCCAGAGGGGCGAAAATGAAGTTTTGAGCTCCTATTGCAATCTAAAAAATTGACATTTCTTACCATAATTTTCTGTCATATTTTTATAGTCTTGCTCTTTTTTGCACCCAAAATAAAAGGATTGTGTAACTGTTCTGTATGATATCCAAACCACTTTCTCAAAACGGGGCATGGTGTTTTCTTATGCTTCAGCATTCATATTTATATGGATTTAACCAACAGTAAAACGCCTTCTTTAATTCAAAGAAAAGTTGGAAAACAACACTGCAACGAACTAGGATGATCGGAGAACAAAATTAACTGAAGCTGCCAGCGAAGTATGTTCTATGAAAAGAAATAAGAAGCATAGATGGTGGAATGAAGAATGTGAAGTGGCCATAAATGAGAGAGTGATAGCTTGGAGAAGATGGCACTCCCATAAAACTGATGAGAATTTCCAAACTTTCGACACAATCCGAAAACAAACTTCTAAAACTATAAGAAACGTCAAGAGGAAGCATGAAAAAAGTAGATTCACACAAATTAATGAAGATTTCGCTAAATGTAATACAAGGAACTTTTATAAAATCTTCAAAGAGGAAATAACAAAGTATCAACCACCAAATCTTGGCTTTAAAGATGAAAATGGAAAAATTGGCCTAAACAACAAAGAAAACTCCAAAATTTTGGCCCGTTATTTTGAAAAATTACTGAACTGTGAAGAACCTCAAGAAAGACTAGAATTCAGTCAGTCACAAGCAAACATTAAACCTTCAGAGCCACCAGACGAGAAAGAAATCCATGACCCAAGGATGGCGACAAATCAGATGTGAACAATTACAGAGGAATTTCTCTGGTAGCAGTGAGATATAGGATACTGTCAAAAGCTCTTCAAAACAGAATTGAACAAGTAATAGACAAACAAATAGGAGAATACCAAGGTGGGTTCAGAAAAGGACGATCCTGTGTAGAACAGATTCTAAATCCGAAAACTGTAATACGAGACAGGGTTACAAAGAACAGAAACTATGTTATAGTTTATGTGGACTTCAAGAAAGCCTACAACTCAGTAGATAGAGTCTCATTACTGACCTTTTTGCAGGAATTTGGTGTTGACTCAAAATCGGGCAACATAATCAGGCAGACCCTGACTGGAATAAATTCAAAAGTGAAATTTATGGGAGAGATCTCAGAGGAATTTAAAATAAAAACTGGTGTCAGGCAGGGAGATGGGCTTTTCCAAATATTTTTCAATTGCGTTTTGGAGAAGGTAATAGGAGTATGGGAAGAGAAACTCAAGGAAAAGGGAATTCACCATGAGATAAGATTAGGTTCAAAGCACAAAGGGGTTGGGATAAACTGTTTGGCCTTCGCTGATGACATAGCGGTTCTTTCTGAAAGTATAGAGACCGCACTCGAACAAATCAACCTTCTTAAAGATATAGCAGGAAAAGTTGGACTTCAGATCTCTTTTGAGAAGACTAAATTCATGACCAATATTAGGGATTCACCCAAAGTACTAAACACAGAGTACGGAAAAATTAACAAGGTCAATAAATTTAAATATCTAGGTGAAGTAATTCAGATTAATGTGCTTGATAAGGAAGCAAATATATCAAGAGCAAGAAAAGTAGAACTAGCATACCAATTGACAAAAGATACATACAATATGAAGAATCTATCAAGGAAAACTAAAATCAAATACTTCAACACAGTAATCAAACCAGAAGGGCTGTATGCCTCGGAATGCTTGTTCCCTATGAAAACTGGAAAAATAGAAGAGATAGAGAAAAGGGAAAGGAAAATCTTGAGAAAAATTTGGGGACCACTAAAAACTGGAAATGGTGAGTTTAGACACCCGAGGAATAAAGATCTATATAAACAAGAAGAAACTGAAAGGATGTCAGACACGATCAGAAAGAGGAGAATCAGTTTTTTTTGGTCACATAATGAGAATGGATAACAATAGACTTACAAAAAGAATTTTCAATCATGTTTACAAGAGTAAGAAAGGCAACCAGTGAATCCAAGGAGTAAAGAAAAATATGATTGAGATCGGAATAACAGAAGATTTAATACAAGATAGAGCAACTTTTAGGAGATTGATTCAAAATTTAAAGGGTTTCCAGGAGAAGGAAAAGAGGAAATGTAGTAACATATGGACAGAAGAATGGAGGAAACAGCAAAGTGAGAGGATGAAAAACTATTGGAAGTCAAGAAAAGAAGCATCGAAATGAATGCACGGGATTACTTTTCGTGGTCCTTAGATGGCCGATATCGAAGAGAAGAAGAATATGCCTGCTTTGAGTCTTTTATAGGACCGTTTAACTAAAAAAGTCCAAGTTCAGAATGACGGTATGTAGTCCTAAACGTAAGATTGGATTGTATAAAAAACGCTATACGGTATTCGTAAAATGGCTCCTAATTTTTATCAGCACCGAAAATACAGTTTACGATACATATTTCTTACAAAGAGAGAGTGTGAACGTATTTTAATTGTTTTAAGTAGGATCTCTCTCCAACAATAAAAAATAACTTCTGTCTAACCATATAACTAGACACGCTGTACTATTTTCATATATTTTATTTTTGAGAGAATTTTCGGTCAAGTCATCTAGTACCTGGAATACAGTAGCACCACTTGGGGGTACTTGTGGCTGCAATAAGCTAGGCGCGCTGTCCGTTTATCGGTAGAACAGTAATTTCTTTTTAATGATAAGGAAGAATTATGTAATGTAGACTAAAGAAATGACTTACCGGTAAAAGGTGTATGATTCTGCAATAAATCTTCTGTTAACTCTCGTTAACACAAAGAAGTTCACTCGACGAATGATCCTTATCAACTGAGTGATCCCTGATCACTGACTGTGAGATACTCAGAAATCGTAAAATGGTATAATCAATTGTTCAAAAAATTGCAGTAAAAAAACGTTTTCCTAACATTCAAGCTGATTCAAAAGAATATCTTATGATAGTGACACTGCAGATGGGAGACTTATTTATTTTTATTTCTTTACTAGCTGATGCCCGCATCTTGGTTCACGTGGACCTCTCTTAAACCTATTAAGTCACAGTCAACACATCTCTAGAAAGAGGGAAAAAAAACCCTACTTATTCCTCCGAAAAATATGTTGAAACTCGTACTTATATGGACAGATCACGTAAACCCGTCATATTCTTCGATCTTAAAAATTGGAAATATTCTAGACCCATGACTAAACGCAAAAAACGGTCTCGGGCTTACACTAGTCAATAATAATATTCCTGACGGTGAACGATAAGGAAATGTTTGGGCTTGTAATCATGAACAACTCCTGCATTCCAGTTACTAGTGTCTTAAGCGGAAACAGCATTTCGATAGAACTTATATTTATCTTTTTTTCTCTTGTTTTTGTTTATGGCTTTTCGCTTATTTACGTCGGTATCATTAGAGGGTGGAAAGGAATGGGAAGGAATTTGGCCATTAACTTTCGTAGAAAGCGGCATTGACTTGGCGCGATTTGGGGAAATCATGGAAAACCCAAATCTGGATGACCGGGCGGGGATTCGAACACACATAGCCCCGAATGCGAGGCCAGAGCGTTACCGCCCTCCCACCACACATGGTCAGTCATACCAACCTGACCATTGCCTGAGCGGGCAACACGGGGGGCAGGTAGCTTCGCTTGCCCGCGGAACTGGGGCGCTCGCGGCTGCGTTGCGTGTGTCCTCCCGCGTTGTGCAAGGCGCCATGTTGAGCCAGCCGCCAAGCGTGGGCCGAATGCCGATCGCTGAGTTATGGGCTCACCCAGCCAGCCTCTGATCCCGTTTCGCCCGCCGCACCGCCCTCCACACTCCACTCGCGGCCATTTAATTAAGCATTGTTCTTTTAATTACTCAATACATCAACCCCGCCGCCTAAATATACCCTGTCAGGGGCGGGGAAACTTATCAGCGGTGTCGTCTGTCAAGTTACGGGACCCACCAGGCGATAGTACGGATCCTAATCTTACCTGAATAAAAAAATATACTTCATCGTCAGATATGACAAATTTGAACAAAATGTCCATCATCAGAGGTAATTTCAATACCAAGCGGCCTAATTCCGTTCCATTCAGAGAACAATCTAGCATCCTTGAGGAAATATTGTCATCCAAGACGTTTCTTAGCTTACACACTTTTGCCTAACATTTTCCAAGGAATCAATGTGACAGCATGAATCCTTTTGTGATTTTGTAGAATAATTTCCTACATTTATATTTATTTCTACGCCTTATAGTAAAGTCAATGAATGATCTACATCATTTCCTCTAGACCTTAGAACAAGCTTGCAAAACATTCATACTCTTTCCTTGACGTAAATATCTTAAATACTTCCATATTTTTACCTTCTTCTTGTCATATTTACTAATATATTACCATTCTTTCTCCTGTTGTTTCAATGATAAATCTTGAGAGGTATAAAGGTATGTACGGAAAAGAGTCAGGCAATTACATAGACAGACAGGAAAATAATTTTGTATATAATTATGCACTGAAAGGTAAATTTTTAGGGAAGACGTATAGAATGGTAGGATAATATGGAGCCCCAGTCTTGTATCGCATATAAGAATTGTAGGAGGTGCACAACAAGGTAACTAGATTTGAATGTGGATATTACAGAGATTAAACTAGGTAACTGGTAAGGTAAAGGAGCTGGCGGCGAGTCGTTGTAGTGCGGAAGGCATCAAAGAGCGTACTGTAGTTACTATGTATAAGCCATTTGTTGGCAGCTAGAAATGTCTGGTTATTTGGTGTCGAATTAGGTTCAATTTGTGGTTGGTAAGAGATTAGAGATTTGTATGCCCATTAACTCGTACTGAATATCATCCATTAGGGATTGAGAATGTTTCTGTTTGTAGGAAAGAGAATCGAGAACTGGGATAAGTGAAATAAGCCGAAGTTAAACGATATAAAAATCATTCTGTTCTTAAAACATTAAAAACTTTTTCTTTTAAATTAGGCTGATAGCAAATAAACTAACATATTCACCACTTAATCACTGTATCAACATTTATTACTTCTTACTTCTAAAAGTAGTGTCTTAAAATAAATTTTCGTTGAGAAGTAAAAGAATCAATAATCTTTTAATGTTATTATGTTAGAGCTACTGCTTACTGAACAAGATACTTTTGCTTAAACCACAGGATGGACATTTTATGGACTTACGCATAAAAATCACATCAGATTTAGTTCACTATTGTTACAAATTGCAAAAATAAAGTCCCCATCCTGATATAATATTTCGAGCCACCCACTAATTCTTTTGTATAACACTTGATAGATGTTTCCCTAATTACCAGCGATATGACTAAATTATTTTAACTTATGGCTTTACGCCTTGTCGAAGTCTAGGTCTTTAAAGGCGGGAAAGGATTTGAGGCAAGGAATGAAAAGGAATTCGCCTGTAGTTATTTTTTAAAAAAAGCAATGGAAGGCTGAGGACACAGAATTTATTTAAAATTCTCACTGTAAACTTAGAAAGAAATATTACTGACAGAACTACAAATTTTAATTCTGTAATTTACCATTAAGTGTGACTGAAAAACCATGAAACATAAAGTAATTCAAATCAAAATTTCAGATTGTAAAATCCACGGCACACTTACCGAGTGTTGTTAATATATTATTTCCAGTTAGTAATAGCTTAATGCGTAAATTATGTAGTGGCTGCAATAGACAAATTGTAATTTAAGCTATTAGTCTTGGAGAGCTTGTACCAGTGGGTTTCTCGTGAGATATATCGCCAAAATTAATTTCCTGAGCGATGTAGCTTTCGGTTAATGTGGGTGCACGTCGCATTTCCCTCTATATTACAGCTTTCGCAATCTCGTAAGGCTGTCCCCAAGACAGATATTCCTGGTCTTGCCGCTCTGCAGTAAATAAGTATGTGAAACAGTACAAGGCCGTACATTGCGGTTCAGAGGTAGTATTTCTCGAGCTGTGACATAATGAACGTTCCCACGACCGTGTCTAGCACAATACTTTATGTTCATAGCATGAGAAACTGAAAGACCTGATAACCACGAGCTTTCACGTGCTGCAGGGTGGCGCTAAACATGTCGAATATCACTTTAAGTTAGGTTAAGGTCATAATTCATACAATGTCGTTTACTCAAATTTAGTGCCAGTATGAATTTAATACACCTTTTAAGCCACTGCTTATTCTGTAACTTGCATCGGAATGATAACATGTCAATTTCAGGGTGATATTGTTCAATAATCTAAATATCTAATAATTAGAGACAGCAGCTTAGTACATAAAAACAACCTTTTTATTTTAATATGAAGAAAGAACAATTATAAGCAGTGTATATAAGGCACAGTAAGAGAAGAATTTGAAATTTGCACGAAAGGAAGCTTTTAATTTCGCCATAAAAACTTTTAAAACATGCTGTCTTATTTCACTTGTTGTTTAGATGGAACGGATCGAGGGAAGAAGTAAGGAGGAAAGAAAAGAGATAATCAAAGTCGAAATCAACAGAAATGCTTTGGTAGAAAGGATGTAATTGCTAGAAGCAGGAAAAAAAAGCACTGGACAAAAAAATACTTTAATTCATTTCGAACTGTGAATAAAATATTATTTTGCAGTAATAACAGTTATAACAGAAATAGTTAACGATGCACAATTACATAACCATGTAAACGTTTTCAAGAACTGTTTCGATATTAATACCAAATGTTGCACCTTCTTTTGGTAGATACCTTCTTTTGGTAGAATATAGCTTTACTTAAGAGCGCAGTAACTGTAGACATTTAACAGCTACTGAATAAGCGAAAAAAATATTTTATGTGTTTGGGTTCAACTGTGGCAGGACACAGTAAATGATCAGACCTTATGCTTCGCAACGGAATTTTAATCCGTAAATAAATAATTATTTAGTTGAAAATAACTTTATTCATTAAAGGGAAGCAAATTGAGTAGTATTTCTATGCACTGACAATAGAAGCACAGTTAAGAAGAGACCGGAAATATTTAAACTATATTATTACAAACTGATTAAAATTATATACTATAAACTTTTTAAGAATTCTGTATCCTTTCGTCCAGCGTTTATCAGGTCTACAGCGTATGATATTAAATGGATCATTTAACTAGTACCAGAGACCTTATTGGCTTAAAGCAGGGGTGGCCAACCCAAATGATCTTGCGGGCCACTTTGGAAATGCATCATATCTCCGCGGGCCACATATAAAATTAGATATCCCTATATTAGATTTAGAGCCACTATAGACATTTTTTTAGAGTGAAAAATTGAAACATAATGAGTTATTATTATTCTGTTTACTATTATTATTGAATGTAACCATAGATAATATAATAATAATGATATTAAACGCACATTTTAAAGAAATATATAACACTAAAAATGATATATAAAAAATATATAAATATAAATGAAATAAATTTTGAAAATGTGGACGCACAAATAATGTAATTTTTAATACATTGGTTTTCACTACTCTGGCCATTATAAAATAAATATATTTTGTAAAGTGTGTTGAATCTCGCGGGCCGCAAAAATATTCAAGGTTTAAAGAGTACACTGCCTTTGGAATGTGTAACGAATTTAAAAATGTTACTGTCATGTTACTGAAGCCAGTAAAATAATTTATAAATTTAGTAAATTAATTTGAATTGCACTCGAAGGTAAACACATTAAGAAAAATAATACTAATTCCTCTATCCTTAAAGTTTTATCATTCCATTTAAAGAAATACGTTAGCTAAACAGTAAATTTTCACTGGAATGTTTAAATAATAAGATAAAGCAAAAAGAGTGATTGCTAGCGTTAGGTAAGAGTGATTGGCGGTAACACTGTTGCGTATACCTTACGAAGCTCTTCCGCATCTTCTTTGCCCTCAAGATTTTGCTCTCCAGTAGTATTGAAATATTTAAGAGGTAAGACACTTTCATTAAACGATGAGGGGATTGCAGAAATAACTGTCTATTTTGCAGAGAAAATTATTCTAGATGAACTAGATAAAATAACCAAACTAACCTGATATTATTCGATTAAGTGCCTGTACAAAGTGAAAAGTATTAATACCACAAAACTTATGGTTTCTTGATATTTCAGATAATTACCAAAACGTGTTTATAGAAGCAGAAGAATGTGAAAAGCACTTCCAACCGGTTACGCAGAAAGCCCGTTCCTATCGTAAGAGGTAATAATAAGCATAACGAGTGACCACGGAAAGTAATTTAGACATAAGGAAGTGAGCGGTTGCTGTGGGCTCGAAGCTTACAATTAGGTAATGTCATGAAGTGGACAAAAGAAATAGCAGATGTTTTGTGCTAAAAGAAACTTGTAGAGAGAACATAGTGAAAGAAAAATGTTGGAGACTTTTCACCTTGTCGCCTTCAGCGAAATAGCTGCATAAATGGAAAGACACTGAGGTTTTAAAGAAACTGATACTTGAACACTGTTAATGAAATAATTACTAGTTACTAGCAAGTCCTCCTGTCAAAGATCTTGTACTTAACTGGCTATATCTGCCCCACCTTAGAGCCAGAGGTCTGGTGGCTAAGTACTTAAGGTGACTCACTGGAGAGCGAGAAGTCCCCGGTTCGAATCCCTGTTTCAGCGGAGATTTTCATAGGCTCCTAACACGACCTACACCTCTAGAATAGCTTGCTGTGTAATGTGAGGTACGCCAGAACGCTTCCGGTTCCGATTCTACGTAAAACTATAGGTCCCTGTACCTGGTAGGATTGCCGGGTTAGATTAAAACGCCTACGACAGAGACGGAATGCGCAGCCAATTGAAACCTTGTCAGTAGGTCATTACTACCACACGGAATTATTATATTATTACGATTTGCCTCCGGAAACCTCCAGATTTCTAATCACAGTGCGGTGCAACAAGTTCAAATCTTGACCCCTGACAAATCAGTGACCGGGAAGGACATCTTCACCTACCTTTGTCTCCAAAACCTCCATGGTGCACATATAGAATAACACACATAACACATTTTAAGTCGACTGCCTTCTATGAGAAATAATTTTTTTTCTTTTTTCCGTCACACCTCAGCGCATTGTGTCACACTGGCGAGAAGATAAATAAGGTAAAATACCGTATTACTTCTTAAATTTAATTTTCCACTTATAGACTATAAATATTACTCGTAGATGACTGTAACACCATTACTATGTAAATTTTATTTACAAATAAATTTGGACATAATTTCCTTTTGGCTAGTTTTAGTATCTAATTTGTTTTTTATTGGTCTAACTGGCATAGCGATTTTTTTTTTTTCTTTTTTGAAGCACCTTTTAGTTTACTGAGTTTATTAATCGATTTAATTTGATTTTGTGATATAACTGTATAGTTCCTTCCTAATTTTGTTGGTAATAATTTCTTATTAGGAGAAAACTTTGTGATGATTTTGAATTTATTTCGTAGTAAAACTTAAATTCTAAATAATAATAATTTTTATCTCCGCCTCCATTTCCGCTAAACCTTTGCTTCCGCATAGGTCAAACACTGAACCTTGGAACCTGCATTCTTATCTGCAGAGATGAACTCAGTTAAAACCTCAACATGTAGCAGTAAGTTTCCGTTATTGTTTATACTTGCATCGATGTATACATGTACGGCTACGTTGTTCCAATTCCCGCCGTGTGATGCTGATCATTACTTGTATGTTATGCAGCTGTCTATACTTACATTTAACTCAGTACGTAGAAATCTGTATGGATTTATTTACTGCTATTTATTTCATCATAATGATATAATTCAAAATTATTTCAACCTTTCGTAGGCCCACCGACATTGTCTACGCACCCCCAAATAAATTTTAATCCCTGAGTAGTCACAAAGACCCCTTGTAGTCTATCCTAACCACTAGTGTAGAGGGTGAGAGGATTCGGTTGCCTTTTTTCTCTTTCCACTTCTATCAATGTGTGAGTTTGTGCAATGGAAAGCATCCTGTTACAATTCGAGCAGTTTGCGTAATTGCAAAGTTTGCCATGTTGCCATTTTCAGAAGCGTGCCACACTGTGGCAGCGTACGGTACGACAGCGCTAGTGCTGGAGGTCTCAGTGTTGGTACGGCTCGCCTGTCCAGGCAGCACTTTCGGTTTCAGCGTCGCGTGGCGTCCCGCTCGGGCGCCGCGGGCGTTACGCAACCGCCGCGCCGCCGCCTCCACCTCGCACTGGCTGACGTCACCTCACGCGCATGCGCGCACGCACCGGATGTGGCAAGAGAGCGGCCAGGATCGGACAATGGTTGCGTCGTGACGGACATACGGGCGAGCACCCAAATCGGATAACGCCCGCCGGCACAGGCGACCCCCCAACCAGGTCGCTCTACACGACAAGCGGACAGCCCGCCACCTGTGGGGTCTCCTCTACTCGCAACGCGCTGTTACTCGGACTCAAGAACAAACGTCAAGCAGACGTGTGGTGCCAACACAATAGAACCATTTCAATCTATAGGTGGGGTTTCATCCAATTTTTTACATACAGTTTCTGTCTCTAATTAGGAGAAATATCATATTAGTATTTATTTCTTTGCCGTTACCCTTATGCGCTTGAAAGTCGTAATTATCAAACAGTACATAGTCAGTGTTACTAACGTATAAGATTTGTGCCAACGTCTTCTTCTCCTTCACCAGCTTTTCCCAACAGCTTCCGGCCGGCTGGCTTTCATGAGTTTTACTCATCGTGAGTATGGTTAAATCTGAAGCTTTGATTTTACGGGTGCATTCCCTTGCTGACTCAAACATTTCATACTAATGGTGGAAGTGAAGTACTGCCATCTGTCTGCGTAAAGTTTAACTATGTTCCATGTGACCTTTTTTTTAACGAAATTTGCAGCATATGAGGCGGAAATTGAGGACTGTACCGGCATTCGTCTTCATGTCTGTGGAAAACCGCTTATAAAAAGCAGTCAGGACGGTCGGTACGCGCGGGCCTACTCTCATGTCCAGTCCCGTTGCATATTCGTAAATTTTTACCACGCGAAAAAACAGAGAATACGAAAAAAAAACTTAATAAGAATGCTTGGTACGCAGCAAACATGTCCCTATATAATTTATTTCTACAGTTAATTTAAAATATTCATCTATCAGAAAATACAGTAAGAGACGTCATTTATTTCCTGAAAACACGTTCTACATGGTGATTCAAAATAACGTGGGCAATATGACATGGTAAATCTGTCATACAATAAGGATCAAAAATCGCATAGGAACACAGGGTCGCAAACGCCTGTAGAGGGCGCTAGAGCCACGAGAGGGCGTTGCGATACAAACACGAGCCACCACGATCACCAGACCTGTTTCCCTTGGATTTTTTTTTTTTTTTTTTTTGTGGGGATTTTTAAAAGGACTTGTGTATGAAACACCTGTTAAATCGCCGGAAGACTTGGTAGGAAGAATCGTTGCGGCAGCCGGATGTGTTCGAGATACACCTGGTATCTTTGAGAAGGTACCCCGTACCATGCAACGGAGATGCCGTGCTTGTCTCGATGCATCTGGCAAAAACTTTGAGCATCTGCTGTAGGCTCAACATTTGGCTTGCATTAGTCGCATGTGAGCGAGTAATTATCAATAAAATGATCTGTAATGGTTTTGTTTCTTCTCTTTGTGTCAGTATTATTTTAGACGCCCTGTAGCGGCTCTGGATCACAGTTGCGACCCTCTGTTCCTATGCGATTTTTGATTCTTATTGTATGTCTGATCTACCATGTCATATTGCCCACGTTATTTTGAATCACCCTGTATACCCGCTAATTTGGTTGAGCGCATTAAAGAAATGCTATTCAGGAGATCGCGCGTTAGATCCTTATTCGGCCTTCCGATTTCAGTTATTCAAGATTTCAAAAATCGGTGTCTGGATGTCTCTTCAAGTGGCAACGGCGAAATCCCTTCCCATAATTTGTTCTATCCTCTCTCACTTATAATAACCTCGCCTCAACGAACTATAAATCCCTAAAAGATGTCACACTGTAATTGGCACCGAGCCGGGTGGTGTAACGGTTAGCGTTCTCGCCTCGCATTCGGGAGGACGGCGGTTCGAATCCCCGTCCGGGCATCCAGATTTGGGTTTTCCATGGTTTCCCACATCACTCCAGCCGAATGCCGGGATGCTTCCTTCAAAAGGCCATGGCCAAATTCCTTCCCATTCCTTGCCCCCCATCCTTTCCCGTCTCTAAAGACCTCGCTGTTAAGAGACGTAAAGCAGTTAAAAAAAAAAGTAATTGGCGATTTACGGTGGCTCCCCATGTTGAACCTCTGAAAGGGCGTCCCAGATATTTGTGACTTGATTTATGTAATAATCTAGGGAATTGTGAGATGGTTGACAACTTCAATCTCAAAATTACACAATTCATAAACAAATTATTACGTAGAACCTAGGCTTTGCCCTTTGTTATATTCGGTTACTTAGTAAGAAATATTGGAACATACGTGTCACCATCTGTCCGCGAAGGTTCTGTGTAATAATTTGTTTATTTATTGTGTTATTTTGAGGTGGAAGTTCTCAACCATCCCATAATTCGCCTACATTATTATGGAAATAGCAGTCAGTATGGCCACTGTACACCACCAACTACAGTATGATATCTTTTAGGGATTTATCGTAGTTTGTCAAGATTGAGGTTATTAGAGCCGAGAGAGGATAATGCTCAATCTGTGAGACTATCTCCCCCTTGATGGATTCATTATTACTGTTACTCAAATTATTACATTTACAAAAGATCTGTAATCCGTAATCAGCTATACATGGCATTGTTGACACCCAAAGACAAGTCATCCGATGTAAATAAATGGGCTATGGCAATCTTCAACTGGTAACACCTTTTATATTTCAGTGTCTAAAATTCGTACACATACAGTACTTTTACTGTGTTGTAGAATCTGAAGAAATCACAGATATTGCAGACGATCTGACTCTCAAACTGAACGAAGACCGAAAAGTCAGGTGCCAAATATACTTTTATGGGTAGTATTTCATTTTATTGGTGATCGCGGAAACGAATGGAGAAAACTGTATACCCGCTTTTGTGTGGATATTAAGCCAGAAATCTTAATTACAAACCATGTATTTCGCATGCTATCCTTATAAAAAGACATTTGATTTGCGTGTTCTACTTTTCCCCTAGCGTGTCGCAATGGGCGGTTTATTTGGCTGTCCTGTACGAGCGACCTCGGAACTCATCCGAAACGTACGTGACCGATAAGAACAGAGCGTCGCTGAGCTGACCTGAATGTAATACTCCACACCACAAGGGTTTTCACAAACTCAGACACACATTCTGTATTGAATGTATTTCGAACACAGCCATTTTCTAGTAGACAAGTTCAGCTTAAACAATTAGTGTTGGACATCTCAATATTATCATTAACCAGGATATATAATGAATACAACTAAAAAATGCCACAAATGATTAACATTTTTATTGTCCTGGAAAATTTTCTTAGGAATATGGATTAATTATTTTCTTATTTTTATTTGTTTACAAAAATAACAATTTTAAGACATACTTACACATATATTTCCTGCTACCAGAATTATTAGTAATTAGAATTGTATCACGTGATGTTTTGTGGAACCTAGTTGGTGAGCGGTAAAGTTAATTTATTTCGTGATAACCTAAGTTTCATGCAAACTTTCTTTGAATATTTAATAAACTTCCCTATTCATATTTTTCTGTAAAAAAGATAATATTTTGTAATCTGGTGATACTAACTGTTACAGAAAATAGAGAGGAAAAAAAGTAGAAATATGAGGAACCCCGTAGATTTAAATTAAATTCTTAGCTTTTTTCCTGACTTGTTTGCAATGTAAAACATATTAAAAAATAATTTATAGTGTCATACATTATATAAGGAGTAACAGCTAATCTTCATTTTTAGCTTATTGTAACAGAGACAGAGAGCGAGACCCTCTTTGGAGAAAGTTGGGTAGCTT
Source organism: Vandiemenella viatica (assembly GCA_031002005.1). Taxonomy (NCBI): domain Eukaryota; kingdom Metazoa; phylum Arthropoda; class Insecta; order Orthoptera; family Morabidae; genus Vandiemenella; species Vandiemenella viatica. The sequence continues at coordinate 337,023,894 of CM061920.1, forward strand.
AACACCTGTCAGCCATCATGATATTATAAAAGATTGGCATTTTATTATTATTTTCCTGCTATCAGTATTATTGGTAGTAAGTATAATATCACGTGATGTGATATTTTACTAAACTTGGTGTTTGAGTGGTAAAGTTCAGTCGTCACATGCGGGATAACTTGTCTTTGATTCTCAATCCAGACATCGAGATTCTGGTTCTTCAAAATCATTGCAGGGGAATGCCGGGATGGTTGCTATAGAAAACCTATAGCTAATGTATTTCTTCGCACCCAATCATCTCGTCGTGGACGAGCTGAAAAGTCCCTCCCCCCTCCCTCCCCCAATAAAAAATCAGATCACAGAGACTGTCATGCATGGATTAAAATGATACAGTCTAACCTTATAGATCCAAATATTTCTGAATGTATAGAATTTTGCTTTAGTGATTAGCAAATAACACTTTTTATCTAATTAGATGACGTCTGAAAATGTTGTTTGAAAACAACTAGATAGAATCTTTATGAAGTAATATATTTGTTTGCAAAATTATTTTGCCAATATAGTGTTGGATATTGTCTTTCATAAGGAAGTAAAAACAATCATCGTCAACTAGCCATTACAATTAAATAATAGAGATACTGCGATTGACCGAGTGTACATTTCATCACAGTAAAAGGTATAATGTTGAAGATCTAACTTAATAATGAAAATTTCAAAAAATCATTACGTCAATCATAGGATATTTTTTCAGTCGAAGTATATACAGCAGTACTCCTCAAGATAGTTATAAAAAAGACACATATGTCGATAACTGTAGAAATGATGAAAGAACCTGTTTTCACGTTTCTTCCTTAGGGAGGTAGAAATCATCGTCTACACAATTCGTTACAAAATAAGGATAAGTTCAGTGTATAATGTACGTTGCCCCTTGTTGAATTATGTTACTCACAGTTCAGCTGCTTTCCTTTGCATATTCATATCTAACAACTTTTATGGTCGTATTAGCTGCTTCAGAAGTTTGCACTGTTCCACAAAAATTATTATGAAGTTTGCGAAAACTTTACTGCAGGATACACCTTTCAGATAGTTGCTGTTTGAAAATATTGAGATATTTTAGTTCAATATGTTAATTTGTTACGTAAATATAGAGATAATTGCAATTCACTTAAATTTATTTCTTAACTTTCGTCCTTAATTGTACACCCTTCAATAGGATCTAATATACTTACTAAATATATATGCGCTCATATATAAGACGCGCAGAGACACAAATATGAAATTCTGTAAAGTGATCGCAGTTCTTATGCTTCTCTGTGGAAGTGAGTCTTAGGGAATGAAGAGAAGAAAAAAAAGCCGCTTACAAGCCGCGGAGAGGCAGTAAAGGAATACACAAAGCTAGATTTAATAAGAAATTAGACCATAAGAGAGGATTTAAAAATATATAGTATGAATGTCAAGATAGAAGCACCGGGGAGACCATCCGTATAGAATGGATGATACACGGTTACCAAAGGTATTGAACGAGTATAAACCTAAAGCTAGAAAAAATGTAGACCAAAGAGGATATGGGAATAGTCCTTGAAACCGGAACAGTCAAAAGGTCTAATCCTTGAATGGGAAGAGAATATATATATATATATATATATATATATATATCCTAATCACGGCTATCAACCGAGGGGGAATGACCTCAAACCTAGGTTCCTTGACATACGTGTATCCTGTTAACAACGACAGCTGAAATTATGCGTTACCCACTGCGTGATTGTTTACGCTGGTGGGTGTTACGGCGCGGGGCTAGACACTTTGCTAGGCGGATGTGGCTCGGAGAGCAGGTAGGTTGAGTTCTCACGCCAATCCAGCGACGAGTCACAGTTCCGGCTGGGACGTGATCAGCTACAATTACTCAACAACCAATCCGCGTCTTCCGATGACTTCATTGCTCTCTCATTACACATACCAAAGACGAAACACAACAGGCAACGCGTAATAGAAATTTATGTCCATATTAAATCACAAGTATTTTTACCGCAAAACTAACCAGTCTTTAGAACGTTCTGTAATAGGAATTATGAAGCCCTGGTTCTCGTTTCGTCATGTGTGTGGTTTGCGGTTTCACAGCCACAAGTGAATGAAGCTTTTATGAATTATGTTCTGGGGATTAAGATAAAGATCAATTAGCAGTAATTGACGAAGGAGATCTTCACAATGAAGTTCAGAGGTTGAAATGACGTCTCCGTGAGAAACGCTTTCAGACCGATGAATCGCATCAAGCTTTACTCAAATTTTTCAGTGAATTTTTTTCCAACAATATGAGATCACAAAAAACATGTGGAGAAGCCATTTTGATATAAATGACGGATTTAAGAAGATTCCTTCTTCTGTAACCACAATCTGAAGGGAAGACGCTTATAAAACATTACATAAATTGTTTCAAAATTTCTTTTTTACTTTTATGATTTTAGGAGTTCCATGAAGATCCTCCAATAAATTGAAAAAATTTAATACTTTTCTAGTGAAAAAAGAGTTCATTAAGTATTTGATGTAGCAGTAAATCCAACAAATTGTTTTGCAAATACTAATTACGAAAGCAGGAAATAAAAGAATTAATGTTAGTTGCAGTTCTAACATCTTCGGAAAACTATTTACCAGGATGCTTAACCAGATCCCTCATACCATTTCGTTAAGAACGACTAAGTTCCATTAAACAAACATCCATGAGAACTACGAACCAGTTATAAAAGATCCTTCTCAGACGAAATTGTAGCGGGTAGACTATCTCTCGGGCGAACAGGAATGCAGAAGGAAGGTCAAGGTGGTTGTTTCGAATTATTTTCCTGACAACAAACATTGTCAGAGCTGACAGTACACTAACTCTGTGGTCTTTAGTGTAAAAGTCATCAATCTGAGTCCAACCTAATGATTGGATGGTTTAAATTAAGTGTTAAATTTGATCTAATTTGTCTCTACTGGACTGTTAAATTACTCAATGGGTAGTCTTAGAAACTGAAGGTCACTACATCAGTTACTTAAAAAAAAAAGGAAATGAACGATTCATATTTTATCCTAAAAACTACCCTTTTATACTATATATCGGACTATTTGTTACTCTTAGAGCAACGGCTACCACGGGAAAGTGATGAATACATTACCGTGTTCATAGAACTAATAAGGAAAATGTTACACCTGACAGATACTTCAAAAGTGTCAAATGTAGATTTTAAAAACACATAGCTATCCAGAATGTTAGTGTTCCCGATACGTATACATCCATGAGCCAGGTACTGCAGATGACAAAGATTGCAAGCTCATGCCAACTCAAAAGTTTTAGGGGACTTAAGAAGAATTACAGTTTGTAAAAAAGACTGCATGGTCGTATGAGGAAGTTGCATGGTGTACTAAAAAATCAATAAGTCCAAACGCAGGTTTATAGGCTTACTACAGCCGACAATTGAAGATGCCTATGGAGCCGTCAATTAAATTAAATTGAGCATTTCACTGTTGACCGGAAGACTCCCTTTTGTAGACTTCCTTTTACCGCGCATTCCATCTCTGTCGTGACTGGACCTACAGTTTAATGTGGTATCCGAACCACGGACTGTCTAGATTGCTCACGTGACTGAAGCAGAGCCATTAAAAAATCCTGGCCCATCCGGAATTTGAAATATACGCTGAAGTTCATAAGGCTACATTAAATGTTTATCGAAACTCAGGAAATATTAATTAGTAATTATAATTTATTATACTGAATTTACCGAAACTGAGAATTACCGGGATAGATTTATCGACCACGACAGAGGCAATTTGAGCGGCGATTTAGATATAAATGGGTGTTCGGTGTTTTCTGTCATACAGCAGCCTACTGTTTGTATTACTATTTTTGGAAAAACACCGTGATTATCCATTGCAAAAGGCTAAGCTTGGTATTCAACCATAATGTTGGTTGGACTCTCCCTGACGAGATATAATTGGCCTGGTATTATGGATATAGCGGCTAGTTCCTTTCTTCCGTAACCTGACGTAGCCTGGTAATCCTACCGGAGAAATGGATCAAGCAGCTAGTGGCAAGGATGCTTTCTGGCGTACATCACATTGCACTAGGACTGTTGATAATATATCGAAATATCGATATTATTTTTAAAAATATCGATATATGTGAGTGATATTTTTAGGACGGTTTACCGGTATTTCGATACTGAAATTTGGATATCGGCGTCGATATTTTTTTTAAAAATAAATTATCATTTTTCGTTTGCTCTGGATGACACTCAATTTTCTGTTACACATAGAGATCAGCAAGTTTAAGTAAATCTTACTACGTTTCTATAGTTAATTAGGAAGTTTAGGTACCAAGTCTACTCAGATGATGACAATAGTGTAGGCAATGCATGGCTCGCTCAGTACGAATCGAACGCGAGCCCATTGACTGAAATGAACGTGCGCATTGTCCAGGGAAGTCCAACATGAAATTAGTGTGTTAGCAGGAATAACGGGAAGTATAAATAACAAATGTTGCTAATTAGAGTGTAAGAAAAGTAGGACAACTCAAAATAAGCTATTAGAATACAAAAATAAATTAAATATTACAAAAAAATAATGAAAAAAAGTTATGTGACTTAGCCATTGGGTGTAGGGGTTCGGGAGAGACTATACTAGCCTTTACCAACCAAATGTCAACCTCTCCTTCACGTGGTGCACCCTGTTTGCACGGACGAGGTTCTGGCGACTGAAAGATTCCCGGTATAAGGAGTCACCCACTGCTTGCCAACGGCCTCCGAAAAGAGGGCGGAAGAGCGGGGAGTGGTTCAGGGCACTCTCTTGCCCTTGGGGTTGGAAACGGCCCCTAAAGGCGGATGAATCAGAAATGATCAACGGCATGGGGATGCAGAAGTCAGCGGGAACCACTGCATTAAAGACCCAAAGGGTATCCCGAGGACATGTAATCCTCTCAAATTACATACATCATGATGGCTTCTTCCTGGGTAAAATATTCCGGAGGTAAAATAGTCCCCCAATCGGATCTCCGGGTGGGGACTGCTCAGGGAGGAGTCATCAGAATGGATAGAAACATTCTACGAGTCGGAGCGTGGAATGTTAGAAGTCTCAATAGGACAGGTAGGTTAGAAAACTTAAAAAGGGAAATGGAACAACTTAAGTTAGATGTCGTTGGGATTAGTGAGATTAAATGGAAGGACGCACAGGATTTCTGGTCTGGGGAACACAGGATAATTAGCACACAAGCTGTCAATGGAGTCACTGGTGTAGGATCTGTAATGAACAAGAAAGTAGGGAAAGGGTGAGTTATTATGAACAGTTTAGTGACAGGAATATTTTGATGAGGTTAGAAACTAAGCCCGTCCCAACCACATTAGTATAAGTGTATATGCCAACGTCACAGGAAGATGACGAAGAAATAGAAAAAATATATGCTGAAATTAAAGAATTAATCCAATATGTGAAGGGGGAGGAAAATCTAATAATCATGGATGATTAGAACGCGATAGTGGGAGAAGGAAAAGAGGGGAACACTGTAGGAAGTTTTTTTCTAGGAGAAAGAAATGAGCGAGGAAGCAGGTTGCTAGAATTTTGTGAAATATATAAGCTACTAGTGGCAAACACACTGTTTAACAACCATGCAAGAAGAATATACACCTGAAAACGTCCTGGGAATACAGGCAGATATCAACTAGATTATATCATGGTCAAACTGAGATTCAGGAATCAAGTTCTAGACTGTAAAGCCTACCCAGGAGCAATCATAGACTCTGACCATAAATTGATAATAATAAAGTGCTGGCTGAAATTTAAGCTAATAAGGAAGCAGTATAAGCAGAAAAGACTGGAAGTAAATAAACTCAAACAATCTAGCACGAGATAAAAATTTGCAGAAATGGTAGACTTAGGTCTAAGAAGTAACTCTGAAAGGAGCTCAACCAAGGACGAATGGAATGCATTAAAGACCGAAATAATGAAAGCTGGTAAAGAAACATTAGGCTTTAGGGAACTAGCTGCCCAAAACCTTGGATCACAAAAGAAATTTTGGAGCTGATGGATCAGAGGAGAAGGTACAAAAATGCCCAGGATGAAGCAGGAAGAGAGCAGTACAGGCAACTTAGAAATCAAATAAATAGGAAGTGCAAAATAGCAAAAGAAAAATGGTTACAAGAGAAGTGTGAAGAAGTATAAAAGGAAATGGTCATAGGTAAAGTAGATGTTGCATATAGAAAGATCAAACAGAATTTTGGAGAAATGAAGAAAAGAGTTATGAACATTAAAGCTGCCGAAGGGAACCTCTTTTAAACTAAGAAGATAGAGCTAACCGATGGAAGGAATACATTGAGAAACTGTATGTTGGGGACAACTTGAACAATAGTGTAATGGAAAAGGAAGGCGATGTCGACATTGATGACTTAGGAGATCCTGTTTTGAGGACAGAATTTAATAGAGCTCTGAATGACTTGAAAGCAAATAAGGAAGTTGGAATTGATGAGATCCTTGCGGAACTTCTTAAATCCGTAGGAGAGGATGGAATCGAAAGATTATTCAAGCTGATATCAAAAAGTGATGAAACAGGAGAAATTCCAACTGATTTTAATAAAAACATCATCTTCACACTTCCAAAGAAAGCACAAGCAGACAAATATGGGAATTATCGTACCATTAGTCATGATTCAAAATTACTGAGTAGGAATAATATACACAAGAATGGAAAGGGTAGTAGAAGAGACAGTAGGTGAAGATCAGTTTAAGTTTAGGAAAAATAGTGGTAGAAGGGAAGCAATTCTGTCCTTAAGATTAATACTTGATCAAGATACTGGATCAAGAAAAACAAGATACTTTTATGGCATTTGTTGATTTAGTAAAAGCTTTTGATAATGTTAGGTGGGACAAGATGTTCAAAATTTTAAAGAAGACAGGTCTAAAGTATCGAGATAGAAGAATACTCTATAAAATATATAAGAATCAAGTGGCTATAATAAAAGTAGAGAATCACAAGAACCATGCATCAGTTAAAAAGGGTGTGAGACAAGGTTGTAGTCTGTCTCCATTAATATTCAACTTGTATGTAGAAGAAGCAATGAAGAAAGTCAAAGAAAAATTTCCATGTGGCATAAATTTTCAGGGAGAAAAAAATCAGTATGCTACGATTTGCTGATGGCATTGTCTTGTTAGCAGAGAGGGCTGAGGATACTGAGAAGTTACTGAAATACGTGAACAAAATACTGAAGGAATATTTTGGTCTGAATATAAATCAAAGCAAAACAAAGGTGCTGAATTAAGCAGAATGATACCAAAACTAGTAGATTAAATATAAAAATAAAATCGGATGCAATAGGAGAAGTAAGTGAGTTCTGTTACTTGGGAAGCAAAATTACAACCGATGGCCGAAGCAGGAATGATGTTAAAAGCAGAATAGCACTAGCAAAAAGAGCCTTCATGAAAATGAGAAACCTTTTAGTTTCAAATATTGATCTAGGAATTAGAAAGAACTTTTTAAAACTCTATGTGTGGAGCACAGCACTTTACGGTAGCGAAACATGGACTTTGGGAATACCGGAAATAAAGAAAATTGAAGTATTTGAAATGTGGTGCTAAAGAAGAATGCTGAAAATTAGATGGACAGACAAAGTAAGAAATGAACAAGTTTTGGAAATGATGGGTGAGAAAAGAAGTCTATGGAAGAATCTTACAGAAAGAAGAGACAGGCTGGTATGTCATATTTTGAGACATGCTGGATTGGTTAATTTGTTAGTGGAGGGAACAGTCGAAGGTAAGAACTGTAGAGGAAGACAGAAATTAGAATATATGAAGTAGATAATTGAGGACGTGGGTTGTATTAAGGGGTATGTAGAAATGAAGAGGTTAGCACAGGATAGGAAGAGATGGAGGATTGCATCAAACCAGTCGAAAGACTGACGACAGCAAAAAAAAAAAAAAAAAAAAAAAACCTAGCCATAAACTTCTACCTAAATGAATGCCTCCACTGTATTGCTTATTAATTTTAAAAAAACACAAAAAAGATCTTACTCCAACCTCTTTCGAGTTTTATAAATTATACTAATTTATATGAAAATTATGAGACGCATAATAGTCAAATTTTGTTAAAAAAATCTGCATTCATCATCACCAAGAGAAACCATTCGAAAGTGAGAACTTGGTTAAGTACATTATCACACAGCCTTTGTTTTATAAGATATATTTTTATGAAATTGTATTTATGAAAGTGTCATTATATCGATACCTTTTTTCCGATAAATCGACAGCCAATATTGATACTTTTTAAAATACCGATATTTCGAAAGACCAATATTTTTAATAATATCAACAGCCCTCCATTACACATGAAGCTATGCCAGATGTGAAGGTCGGCTTAAGAGCCTATGAAAATCCCTACCGACACAGTGATTGTTACCTTGGACCTTCTATCTCAGATGCCTTAGCCACTGAGAGTTGAGACACCAGGCCGTTCGCTTATCCATTGATTAGTCCTACTATTCACGTGCACAGTAGGACGAAACACAACGGTTAAAATACCTAATTCAAGCTGCCTGCAACCCAAGCCGAATTTTCTACACTAATGGAATCAACGCATGGTAAAATGTTCACGCAGCATCAAAATGTTACTTTAGCAATATTAAACACTATGATTACCAGAACAGATATTAATTAGAACATAATGTTAAAGTTACTGTAAATGGTATTTATGAAAATGGTTTCATAAACTGCCTGCGAGAGGAGCGATTCCTGTTGTGGTATTGTTCCCAAAACATATAGCATAACATTACCGTGAATTGAAAACATTATGTCAGTATATACGTAACAGAAAAACTGATGGACAGATTTCAACAAATCTGTAAATGGTGATATTTTATGACACTGGTTAGGATACAAGATATTTTTCATCCAGATTAATAATTTACTTCCCAATGATAAAGAATCCAAAACCATTAATTTAGTACTTTAAGTCTCTCTGTCACTGGAACATAGAAAAACACTGGTTAGGATATAGGTTACTTTTATCCAGATCAGTAACATATTTCGCAAATGATACAAAACCAAAACAGTATTTGACATTATTGTCCCTAAATAAAATGTTATCGGGCTTCGACATTCACATTCATGGAACGTTTCGAGGGAGTCGTCTCTGCCCTCATTTTCTGCTAGCTGTATAGCTGAAATAACTTTGTTTTGGCGGTGCCACGGCTTAGGATGGCCTGGATCCCGGCTTTCAAAATGTTGAAGCAGCTACGCATCAGTAAAGGATAGAAGAGTGGATGACGTCATCGTGCTGTGTCGACTTTTCTATTACGCCTTTGGCGTGGCACTGCCAAAACAAACAGATATTAAATTTATACGTTTTGTTAAAAATTAGGGCAGAGATGGAATTTCTCGAAACGGCCCACGAATGTGACATTTATACATGGCTGCAAACCAAAGAATAATTTATTTATTTACAACGCCGCCAGAAGCTTCGTTTTGTCTCTGTCGACAAAAATTAATGAATGAATTCAAACTGAACTACACATCGTAATAGCTTAGATAACCTGGTAACATACAAGATACATGTTATTCATATTAGTTACGGAGCTAGGACAAAATCTCAAATTTTTAAAATTTTGTTTACTTGTGTGCTCATTTCGTAAATTCTAATGAACGGAGCTTCACATAGCAATAGCATAAGTCATCGTAAATGATTTTTTTTAAATCTATATCACGATGCTGACCTCTGTGTTACAGAGAATAACCCTAAATTATGGAATCATTGTCTACGTACGCGCGCCTCACACAAAAACTAATGACTGGATTCTATTGTTACCGCATTTATTGATGGGTTATTAGTAACGTATTTCATCTTTGACGCACAGCGTAAAGTGATAAATCTTCGAAATTTTTCAGTGTGTGTGCACATGTTAAACAATATTCAGCCATATCAACGAATCGTCACATAATGGTATCTTACGTTATGTTTCGATGTATTAACAACAACACACTGTGAATTATAAAAGCGGCCACTAATTTAATGTTCCGTAATAGAGTCTATGCATTTATATTCATACAAAAAATGCTCGTACAAATATTATTGTATTTATACTCATACAATGAAGCAGTCTGTTCGAAATAGGGATTTAACGGATCTCCGCATCCTCAAGTGTGGAACTTTCGCGTGGAATCCTACATCCGCTTCCGCATCCGCAATATTATTCCGGATGTATAGCGGATGTTTTATTTATATTGCAATATATATTATTCTTTTCTCTTTATACGAGATTCTGACCAGCGTCGCTTTGCTAACAACTACGTGGTTGATTTTTGATGATGATCTTGCAATAAAAATAATAATGAACTAAATGGTGTTATTTTTTTTTTTACTTAGGGCTTTATGCCTCGTCGACGGCTAAGGTCATTAGAGGTGGTATGGGACTGGGGACAAGGAACGGGAAGAAATTCGGCCATGGCCTTTTTGAAGGATGCATCCCGGCATTCGCCTGGAGTGATTTGGGGAAACCATAGAAAACCCAAATCTGGATGCCCGGACAGGGATTCGAACCCGCGTCCTCCCGAATGCGAGGCCAGAACGTTAACTGTTCACCCACCACGCTCGCTATGTTGTTATTACCTAAGCGACGAATTTACAAGTTTGAACTTGAATGTATCGTAAAGCGCCTAATTCACAGTCTAACTTACTGGACATCCGTGTAGAACTGCAATAAGATGCACTCACCAATTCACGCTAGTTATAGGGGCCAGCAAAACGTTGCAAACAATCCTTTCCACTCGTACTTTCTCGCGGCACACCATGTGTCCTTATCGCACACACGCAGGATATTTCCTCCAACCATGATCTAACACCATAGCTTGTTGGACAGCAAGGAACCGTGCTGGTTGTTTGGGAGTCCCCACGTCCAACTCGTCCTGCATGTAGTTCTCTAACCCTTTTCACAGCCCATTAAGAATTCATTAACGAAAATAGGATGAACGTAGGTCCTACAAGTTGTACTGTGAATGGGCCGCTAGAGTGGTGGAAAGGCGGATCGCGGGAACGGAGATGTGTTGTGGCGTGGCATTGTGCATGACGCTTGAATTAGTTGAGCCGCGAACTCCGCAATATTCACAAAACAAAGATGGTGTTTTTTTTTTTTTTTTGTTTTTTTTTTTTTACATGCATGCTTCGTTATGTAAATAATTTAATTCACTTGTGAAATCTGAAATCATCCCATGGTTTTTGTTGTTGAAAGATGAGGCAAAAAAAAAAAAATCAATGAGGCAGTATTATATGGAAATAGACGTTACTTCTGAAAAAATGTAGAATTTGGCATAAAAATACTTATTTTGATTTTAAGTTAAGTTTTGATAAAATATTAAAATCTAAATAACTATAAATTTATTTTACCCCTTCCACATCCGCATACGCAAAATATCCGTATCCGCGGATGTCAAACATTGAACATCTGCATCCGCAAGTTGACTTCCGTTACAACCATAGTTCAAACACACGCAGCCAAACAAATGTTTTAAACGCGTACAACCTAGATTTAGAAGCAGAGAAGGAGATCCAAGAAAGTGGGAGAAAAATGGTGCTATTCCTCTGGTTTTTCCTACGGATGATTTTTCTCTGAAAGTTTATTTGCTAATTAACAGCACAAATCTTAAATTCCGTATCGATGAAGTCGCGGGAATAGTTATACTCTGTTCACCCTCAATTGGCGGTTCAAGGTATCATCCGTAAAAATATCTTATATTCACTATGTCCTAATAAGCGTCGGAGATCATTGATATATATAAGAACGAAGTCTTTCTCGGCGTTGAGAATGTATAAACTGCTCTCGGGTGACTAGCCGAGTCAAGAGTGCGTTGTTACACGATATTTCGGCGACTAGATTCACCAGAAGATGGCGGCAATGAATCTAGTCGCCGAAATATCGTGTAACAACGCACTCTTGACTCGGCTAGTCACCCGAGAGCAGTTTATACATCATTGATATAAATTAAAAATAACATAGGGCCCAGAATTGAACCCTGAGGTACACCACAGTTAAGTAAACCCCGTTCTGAATTTATAACCTCTCCTGTACTAACATCTTTCAAACATACACACTGCTTTGGTTGTTATCATTAACAAACTGAATCCACCTAATCTCAGGCGCTGGGTGCAGCAGACCTGAAGACCAGTCGGGGCGAAGAATTGTGGTGCCCTGAATGGCCCGCTCCGACCCGATATAAAAACTGTGAAGTACCAAGACCACACGGGCCGGAGCAGATAGCGTAAGTGATTCGAACGCAGCCGCGGGGCCATAAAGAGACAAAAGGGAGGAGCGCGCCGGGCATTGTCGGCACATAAAGAGCGTTAAAAGGTTCGGCAATCGACGGCGGACAGTCGAAGCGAGGCGAGAGATCGCTTTAATGTGCCGCCGCTCCGGCGCCTGACCGCCTTCTAGCACCCACCACAGAAACAGTTTTCGTAAAAATGCAACAACAAAGAATTACTCTCGGGTTTATGGGCAGTAAACGCTGCCGCAACGCTTCGTCTGTGACTCAGTCAGCAGAGCACGCTCGTATATACATCGGTGTCCTCCTTCCATACACTTCGCTTCTTATGTATCCACTTCTGTTATACGAGTTACATGTCCTAGCTCGGAAACTCGGAAAACAAGAATTCGTCCAAGTGGCATCAAGTTTTACTCCTGAGTACAGTAGAAATAAGCAGCACGGTAGTCTAGCCAGATTTACCGAAGTTCTGTTGATCTTTAGATCAAATACTTTGAACATGTCGTTCCCAACATTCAGTTTCGTTAGACTGCTAATTATAATTACTCATACCAGGTAAGAACCCGCGACAGACTAATCTGCAGTAGAAAATACTTCATGGTCATCCTTACCTGCAGTCTAAAAACGTGTACCATTCTGGATACACAATAACAGCAGCTGAAATAAGGACCAAAACCACCCAAGTCCAAGGCTGGACTCGAACCGGCGGCCCTTCCAATGAGAGGCCAGCGTGCCAGCTCCTACACTGGCAGGGCCGGCGAATGTCATTTTAAATGAATTAAATAAAAAAAGAAGCCAGTATCATAATACCTGTTGTCGAAATAGTAAGACAAAGAAGACTATAGTGGTCTTGAAGTATAACTAACAAGAATAACCTCGAAGCGGCAAAAAAAAAAAAAAAAAAAAAGAAACTCCTATAGAAGGAAACGGAGCTTATAAATCCTGAGATAATAAGATAGAGAACAAAGAGGTAGACAGCAAAGAGAGTTTGTTGGGAAAATGTCTGGGAAGAAGAGATATTCAGCAGTAGGCAGAAGTGACGAATGATTGTTTATCATAACCGGGAGAATGAAGTTGGAAAACAGTTAAGATGGCCGTAAAGAAGTGTGACGTCAAAGGGTAGTCTGCAGTATGCCCTAGTGAGACGAAATAGGGATATCTTTGCACATAAACTGCAAACACATGTTTCTGTTTTATTTATCGTTTAATATTCACTTTTTATGGAGTCCGTACAGGATAGAAAGGAGATATAAAGAATCCAATGTTAGTAACCAAGGAAAAGTTGCGTGAAGAAAGGCTGCTGAAGAAAATGTGACACATGAAACAGAAAGTAGAGGCCTCGAGGATGACTAATGATCAACTGTATCAACGGAATACGAAATGGTAAGCAATACTGAACAATGAAGTTGTCATTAGGTGAACGAGGATGAATGATGAAAGGAAATAAGGCTCTGATTAAACTGTGCTCCAAGCACAACCGGGCAATGGGAT
>CM061920.1:337038630-337249710 GCA_031002005.1 Vandiemenella viatica
ACAAGATTCGACAATTTCAAACACTCAAAATCCTACTCAAAACATTACGGCTTACGCAAGATTCTTAGTTACAGTCTTTTAATCAATATTTAAGAGACTTTATTGCTTTTAATCAAATTATAGTTAATCTAAACCATTTTCATCCATCAAAACACTCACATTCCTAGGAAAAATATTACAATTTTTGCAATTAATCACTGCGTTCTCAAAGATAATTAATTCAAAGAATTGAAAGTACAGTAGAACTACAATTATCCGAACTCAGACTATCGGAATCGCTGAATATCCAAATCGATTTTTAAGAATTGTCTGAACAAGTTGAAAATGCCAACTGAAGAAGAGAAGAAAAAGGAAAAAGAATCTCAAGAAAAGGAAAGGGAAGAGACAGGAGAAGATGGGGATGATGTATCACTTGAGGAATTCAGAAACATTCTTCTGAAAATTCGTGGATGTTCAGAAGTTAGTGCTGAAGATATAGGAGAGTGGGTTCTAAATGATGTGTCGAAGAAGAACATGACCTTAATGTGGAAGTTGAACCATCAGCTAGTCAAGCAATGGCCGGCCTTGAAACTGCGTTGAAGAGGATGGAGCGTCAGCCAGAGTGTGACCACATGCAACTTCTCACTGTCAGCGGATGAATACAGTCAGACAGCTTACTTTGACCGAGATGTTCAGCAAGCAATGACTTTTAATTACAGTACGGTACGTACAGTACATACCGTACTAATGTACAGCACTTGGAAGTACACTTAACACGTGAAAGTGTTGATTTTTCATTTAATTAATAACAAGCTCTTTTTTAAAAAAATAGTTTTTTCTCCCATTTTTAACATACATACAGTAATTAAATAAACCCTTTTCGGAAAAAATCCAATTATCCGAATTTTTTACTATCCGAATGGGGTCCGGTCCCAGTTGATTAGGATAACTGGAGTTCTACTGCAGTTTGAAACCGGGTCTTGACGTTGCTGAAATATGGTTAGGGTGTTAACAGAGTCAGGTGTGTCCGGAGGCTGACTGCGAGGAAACAAGATTTACTTTTTCAATGTTGGCGGCGGTTTGTGTGCGGGCGGCGCGCGGTGTACGTGAAGAGTGACAGAGCACAGAGAGGGACTGCCAACCTGACGCCGCCAATTAACCGGCTCTTTGATCAGCGGCTCCCTCTCGCGGGAATTACTCCCGCAGCAGTGCTGACAACTGCCAGCCTTCACACTGACTTTACAAATTAAACTCCCCTCCCACGGGGAGGCCCGCACGCACAGCGCAGTGGTACCAATTGTTTTCGCCGCACAAAACAATGATTACCTTTGAAAATTTTCGTTCTGACATTATGAAATGTTTTTACGTTTTTTGCAGCTTCAGGGCATTAACACGGCACAGTGTTTACGTTATTCAGAGCATCAACTTCACTGTGATAAACTTCAAAGAATATTAGCGGCAGTGGAACATGTTTATAATTTTATATATTTTTATTTATTTATTTTATTTTATCGTTTGACCCGCTAAGGAGCGCGTTGAACCATTAATTTGCATTGTCCTTCTTATTCTTCTTGCTGTTCTTTTTTTTTAATTTTTTTTTTTTAAGTACAAAATGAAAATAATATCGTCCTAATTATTACTTAATAATAATTAAAACTGTATTATTTTCAATTCTACATTCAAAATAATATTTAACTAGTAGCAAAACAAATATTTCTATACGAGATTTTTTTTAAACTGACATGGTAATATGCTGTGTAGTCCACTCAAGGCACTGATGTCTGCTCGGTGGTCGGTGACAGAATGAGAAGTGTTTGGACCGCGGTTTCGCCATACACGAGCCGACTGGAGTGATTGCTTAGTGTCGCTCCACGTGGTTTTCCCCACACACCGTCAGTTGGCTTGATGGCATGATGGACGAAACTGATGGATACTGGACTGACCGGATATCAAAATAATCCTGTCACTACACGTCATCTACATGAATTTCCCCACAGACGGCACTATAATGGAGTGGCGTCGCTACATTTGGACGTATGGAGCGATCGTGTATGGCCACCTTAACTTACATCCGGGAACACTCTTGGCGCATGAATTTTCCTTGAGATACGGCTTTCAACTCACTACTTGTCGGAAACGAACATAAAAATGAGTTAAGTCAACAACATACTTTAGTTCGTTCATACAACTAGGAAGGTGGGGCTAGGATTTTCGTCCCGCCGATTTCAATGAATTTTACTGTTGTCGGTGAGTGTCAATCAGAACTCAGACCCGTGAAAGGGTTGTTTACTAAAAGTTTCGAGGAGATCAGCATCTATTCCTGGCTACCGATTAGATTCGGACAAAGAGGAATCGATTATCCTTCCGGAAGAGGCCATTCGGATTTTGGAACCCCCTGGCCTTCAAACGTCCATGGCCGAATTCCTTCCCATTTGTTGCGCCCTGGTCTCCACCTCGATGTCGAACAGACAACACTAAAAATCGTAAAAAAGTAATTTCCTATTACAGATCGTTAAGTAAATTTACTTTACTAATTTTTTTAGAAAACTTGTTTTTAAAATATTCTGTAGCAAAATATTTTTAAATATAAATCATTATTCGTTTCACAAATTTGTATATATAATTGCATATGTAAATCAAACACAAAACAATTATAAAGAGTCCAGGAAAAGTTTTGAAAATCTTAAAGAAAAAATGTTTTTATAACGTATTTATTGTCCAGTTCATGAAATTTCCTACCCAATGAGACTTTTGTATTTTGGACGAAAAATTATCAGCAGATAGAAGTACTGGATTTGTCAATAACACCCTTATAATTACATTGTGTAAACCACAAACTGCAAATATATCACTATAGTTTTTCCGCAACAGGCAGCAAACCACTGTAAATTTTTAAACAATTTTCTAATCAGTAGTTTAGGAAAGGGAGATACGACAAAAAGTTCGTAAAACTGTATTTATGGAGCCCATCACTCAATAGCAGTAAAGACTATACTTTAGAAATACTAGAAACTAGGAAAACTGATGCAGTTTGAAATGTGATCGCTACAAGAAGGATGCAGAAAATTATGTGGACAGATAAAAGTATAAAATTGAACGTGTTAAGGAAATATTGAGTGAGAAAAGAAAGCTTCGGAAGAATATTGCAGAAAGAAAGAGACAGGATGGTGGGTCAAATTTTAAGACATTGGGGACTGGTTAATTTGTTAGCGGAGGGAACAGTCGAAGGCAAGAACTGTAGAGGAAGACAGAGATTAGAATATGTGAAGCAGATAATTGAGGACGTGTATTGTAAGGGGTATGTAGAGATGAAAAGATTAGCGCAAGATTGGAAGGGATGGAGGATTGCATCAAACCAGTCGAAAGACTGATGACAGGAAACTAACATATGTGGCCATATCACCGACTGTGATGTTAGCAATTGTCGAGTTTGCTTGCAGTAATGCGCACTTCATTGCAATCTTCTGATTTTGCAATTCAGATGCAGAGTACACCGCAAAACCGGGAAGGCCGATATTACTTCGTCTCTGCAGCCCAATATTTTCCAGGATTTATTCCTCTCTCGGCGGTTAATTTAGCCTGTTAGCAACGAAACGTGGTAGCGGCACTGCAGGTCAGGTGGATAAATATACATCGCGTTCAAATGAGCTGTAGTCGGTTTAATTCCGAGGATAAATGGCTTTAAATTTCGTGGCAACTGGTGTATTGCGTCCGCCGCAATAAGTAGATCCAGGACTCGAAATTGTGTCCAGAGCTTGTTTCAGGATCAACGCTCTCATCTAAACTCTGCAAATCACAAACTTTCCTCCTCTTTGTATTCCAGTAGAACACGGCACTTGGGGAGAAAGGAATTCACATTAGCAGTAATAGCATAGCAAGCGTCTATTAATTACTTGAGGTGTTTTTCCTTAAATTCGGACACCTCATCTTCTTCCTTAGTGAGATTTGGTGACATTTGGTGGGATCTCCCCCCCCCCCCCCCTCTTCTCTTCGCTAATGTTGAGATTGACCTCATTGTTTTGAAGATCTCTAATGTTCCTTGAAGAGCGGCAATGGAAATAAAAAGTTTGCATGCAATTTTTGAGATTCTACCGGGTTCGTCCCCCCCCCCTCTTCCTATTTCTGAGTCATAAATGCAGTTGAATATCGATTGCTCCTAGATAAAAAAAAGAAGAGAGTTGCCATGGTGATGCAGACATACAGCTAATTGGTATAGAGTGTAACCTATGCATGAGTTGTTATGATAGAAAAACGGTAACTGCTAGTAAAAAGAACTTTGTATTCTTTGGATACCATAGTCTCCTATGGGGATCGGGGAGTAAAGGAAAAGAAATGACGATATTAAAACCTGAACTTGATGAAATATAAAGAATACATTCCTTAATTCTGGAAAAATTCATGTTCAAAATACATTGAACGAGACTTGTATCTCCTGGTGGCCGACAACGTCTAATGAAATACGACATATCCTTAAATCCAACATGGCGACCGTGACAGGACTTGAAATTTATGTGCTTTTTGTTTTGTTTCCATTTTTGTACATTATTATAACTAAGCTTAGTATAATATTTTGTTAATATTAAGAAAAGATGATTTGTGCACCACTGTTATGTAGTTCGCATTTTGTATCTGATGTTGTTTCAACAGTTTTAACGACACCAATTGCAGCGTCAATTTTTGATATTTTGTCGTACCATTTATCACGACTGTTTGAGATATCTCCAGGTGGAACTCTCGCCTGGGGGAGGGAATACGTAGAGAGGGTGCGAGGAGAGGTGTGGGGTGGAGGATGGGGGGGGGGAGGGGCGTGAAGACGCCGGCCTGGCCGCCCGCGGCGCTCTCAAAGCCGAGTGATCGATAGCGGTAAACAGACACAGGCGGGATCGAAAATTCCTCGAATGAAAGAGGCGTGCGTGGAATTTTTCATCCGCCCGGCCGCCTCGCATTAATACGACGTCGGGGGAGGGGGTGCATTGTGGCGAGTATCTCTGACCCTCCCCCCCACCCCGCCGTCCACAAAGGCGTCCCTTCTGATTAGCCCATCCATCAGGAGGCGCACTTCCGTCAGGAGGCTCGCCTGCAGGCGGAAAGAAGACCCGGCTGATGCCAACCGTGGAATAACAAAATCCCGCCAACACACACCTGTTGTTTCTGCTGATCCAATTTAGTACAAGCAGCTTCAATAAACGAATTAAATGTTTTTTTCTTGCAAATATATTTTTGACAACGACAGATATGTCAGATATTTGATACTTGTACTTCGGAGTATGCTATAATTCAATCTTTCTATACATAATGTCATAAACAACACTTCAATATTTCGTAATCCCTTCAAATTGGACATAAATTTCTCAAATTTTACACAATGCAGCCTAGGGGTTGTATTTCTTCCAGACGGGTTCACGTGGTCATTTTTTGACATTAAAAATTCACTTCTGACACATTCATACTCTGTGTTCTTGGATACTTGTGTATTTTAAATTAAGTGTATTCAATCAGCCACGAGGAAACAAATACACACTCAATCTTTTTCAACAACTTTTCCCAACATTTTGTTGACTATGATGAGTTTCATTCACCGTTGGCATCGTCAAGATTGGGGCTCTGGTCTTATTGCCGCGTGCCACTGCTGACGCCAAGCATTTTATACCTACTTGCGGGTCATACAACATACCGACGGAACGAATTAGTGAACATACTTGCATTTACCTATTTCCACATTATTATATTACCATCGGGTGAATGACCACGATACTGTGCGAAATATTCGCACTAGTCAGCTGGTATACAAGAATTGTTCGTTTAAAAATATAAGAGTTCCTTGTAACCAAAGAGAAACTAATTATCAGTATGCTTTCTGGTACCTGAAACGTCTACGAGATGGCGTTAGAGTCGTTTTCGAGATACCAAATACAAGAATTACTCGTTTTTGTTCGAAAATCGCGTTAGAAAAACCTAAAAAGCAAAACGTCATCTAAATATGAAATTTAATCCAAATCGTTATAGCCGTCTCCGATTTTCCAAATACACAGGGTGCCGAGGAATGAAAGGAAAATCCTGAAACCACAGATAGGTCAGATCATGTCGTACTATAAGACGAAATTTTATTTCATTAAAAGTCTGACCATTTTCGAGATATTGAGTTTTCTAAACATTAACCGCAAGTTTTATGCTTGCCGAATAAAATAAAATAAAATAAAAAGATCATGTATTGAAAGATTTAGGGCGTGAATGAGAGCAAAAGGTGGCCATTTTGATTAATTTTTTGTTATGAACGAAATAATACTAATAAAAAAACATTACATCCTCTTATTTGTATGCAAACCATAACAAAAACCTTTTTGTAAATCATTATCATCATTTTTTTTACTACACGTACAAAATGCACAGTTGTCTCTTTAGCAGATTGAACTACCTTAAAACAATCGTTTTAAAAGAAGTATAAAATAATTACACCATTTAATGTTTTGTAATAAGGTATTTTAACGTTTTAAGAAAAAAATGAACATTATTTTAGGTTGTAAAATGAAACACAACCAACCTGTTGCAATATTGAATTTATTGTTTACCGGTTTCGACCCGCCTTAAGGGAGTCTTCTTCAGAACCTGTGGATATTGTACATTATTAGTGCCTCTGATGTTAAGCTTGAGTTATGTACATGAAAGTTTGACCATACTCACTTGTTAAAAAATCTTACATAAATCTAAAAACTCTTCTCAATTAAATAGTACATTTTGTACTAAAGTCACACATTAAAATATATTTTATGGCTATCCATCCGGCAGCCGACGTGTATCACAGAGCCAGCGTCACATCTAACCTGGGCGGCAGCTTACTGCCAACTAGCCTGTACGTTGTGGCGGTATCTAGTTTAATGGCAGATGGCGCCACTGCGATCCACGTATGGATGTAACAGATGTTATAAAATTGAACAGCGTCTACTTATACAAATGTTTGATATGCACAAAAATAGAATTTTGAGGAGACCAATAGTTGTCTAACGTGTCGTATTATTGAGTTATGAGCATGGGTGAGAAGCTTTCAATAAATTGTCTGTTAGCAAGGTAGATCTGATCATTAAGTAGATTATTATCTTTATGTATTAAATGTTGGCAAATTTCAAGAGAAAACAAGGGCCGGAAATTGGACCTAAAAGAAGAACTTGAAATTCGCAAACATTTAATACATAAACATAATAATCTACTTAATGATCAGATCTACCTTGCTAACAGACAATTTATTGAAAGCTTCTCACCCATGCTCATAACTCAGTAATACGACACGTTATACAACTATTGGTCTCCTCAAAATTCTATTTTTGTGCATTTGTATAAGTAGACGCTGTTCAATTTTATAACATCTGTTACATCCATACGTGGATCGCAGGTGGCGCCATCTGCCATTAAACTAGTTATCGCCACAACGTACAGGCTAGTCGGCAGTAAGCTGCCGCCCAGGTTAGATGTGACGCTGGCTCTGTGATACACGTCGGCTGCCGGATGGATAGCCATAAAATATATTTTAATGTGTGACTTTAGTACAAAATGTACTATTTAATTGAGAAGAGTTTTTAGATTTATGTAAGATTTTTTAACAAGTGAGTATGGTCAAACTTTCATGTACATAACTCAAGCTTAACATCAGATGCACTAATAATGTACAATATCCACAGGTTCTGAAGAAGACTCCCTTAAGGCGGGTCGAAACCGGTAAACAATAAATTCAATGAATATTGCAACAGGTTGGCTGTGATTCAATTTACAATTGAAGAAATACCGTTGCTGTTAATGCTGCCATGCTCAAGATTATTTCAGGTGACTCGAATATCTTTGAGTAAATTAGAAGAAACAGGGTTCAAAAACTCTTAATTTGTAGAAATTGCATGGAAGAAACTGAAAATATTTCGAAAAAAATTAAAAAAATCAAAATGTCGAAAATGGTGAGACTTTTACTAAAATAAAATTTTGTCATATAGTAGGAAATGATGTGAGCTGTCTGCGGTTTCAGGATTATCCTTTCATTCCTGAACACGCTGTATCGCTCGTTGAAGGACATAAGGGTACTTATAAAGACTGTAATCGTATAGATTTTTTTTTTAGCTGCTTAATGTCTCTCAACAGCGAGGTCTTTAGAGACGGGAAAGGATGGGGGGGGGGGGGGCAAGGAATGGGAAGGAATTCGGCCATGGCCTTTTGAAGGAAGCATCCCGGCATTTGCCTCGAATGATTTGGGAAACTATGGAAAACCCAAATCTGGATGCCCGGACGGGGATTCGAACCGCCGTCCTCCCGAATGCGAGGCCAGAACGCTAGCCGTTACACCACCACGCTCGGTAATCGTATAGATGATGGTAATCAAATGTATATCACGGGTTAGTCAGTATTATTAGAATGCGCAAGCTATAATGATTTATGCGAGTAATGTAATGTGGAAAATGCATAATGTTGTGGTTGACTGAGAGAAGTATTAAATCTGACGAATGTGATCAGAACGGTGTGTTTTCTTCGTTAATTTAGTATTAATACCTTCCGCGTAATTTGAGGATATTTTTCAGCAACTGTGGTAATTATAAAAACAATGTAGATGTTTTCTAAACTCTCTGTCCAGAGATGTCGGTGTTAAATTAAGAAATAATATGAAACAATTGAATCCTTTTCATAAGCTTATTGACAGTGCCCTAAACTCATTTTATTCAAACCGAGCGTGGTCTGTCAGCGATAACGCTCTGGCTTCGGATTAGGGACGGGGGTTCGAATCCCCGACTGGACATCAAGATTTGGGTTTTCCATGGCTTCCACAAATCACTCCAACCGAATTCCTTCCCATTCCTCGCACTCCCTCGTTTCACGCCTCTATGACCTCGTCGTCGACGAAGCGTAAAGCCATAAGCAAAAAAAAAGATGATTTTTCCCAAAATATTGTAAGTGTACAGACCTCCTACATTAAATACTTATTATTTTTATATCTACAGAATTTAAAAAGGTCCTTACTGTTGATAATCTTGGGTACTGCTTTACTTCAGGTCGAGGAGGACCATTGTGATAGACACGCGAGTGTCGCTGAGTATCGTCACCGTTAACTTTGCTGGCCGTCTAAAAACCGGACACCGCCAAATAGACAGCCGGCCGGCCCTATAAACACAGATATAAAACCGACACCCCCCACTCAGGGGGGGGGGGAAGGCTTTATTCAGTCAGGGCGGCGAGCAAATATTCATCAAGGAGTGACCGTTGTGCCCCGGTCATAACTTTTTAA
The DNA here is from genome assembly GCA_031002005.1 of Vandiemenella viatica. Lineage (NCBI taxonomy): Eukaryota > Metazoa > Arthropoda > Insecta > Orthoptera > Morabidae > Vandiemenella > Vandiemenella viatica. The sequence goes on from CM061920.1 coordinate 337,047,866, forward strand.
TTAAACACACAGCCCCCCCCCTCCCCTCTTTACGTCGATGCAGGCCGTTTTAATGTGCTCCATTAGCGCCGTTTGTTTCACCGCCGCAGAAGCAAAATCCTCGCCGAATGGAAACAAAAAGTTTGCTGCCTGTTTGTCGAGTCCCTGTCTGCGTTGAATTGCCATTGTGCAGTGCTGTACCAACGACAGGCCATCTCGGAGAACAGAAAAACTGACTGGTTTCTGTATGTTGCTAACACTGACGACACACAATATCGGGTATTCAGATCTGTTGCCTTGGAAGTAAGCATGAGAGCTAAAAAAAAAACAAAAAAAAAAACTCACGTGATTAATGGACGCCCCTTATGGCTTTACACGTCATCGACGTAGAGGTCATTAGAGCTGGGAAAAGGTGGAGGGCAAGTAACGGGAAGGAATTCAGCCATGGCCTTTTAAGGAAGCGTTCAGGAATTCGGCTGGGGTGGTTTCGAAAAAGAATCGAAAGCTCAAATCTGATTGCCCGAACGCGAGGCCAGAACATTAGTGCTCATTCACCACGCTTGATAAAAAAAAAATCAATTCTAAAGCTATCCCTTCGCAATATTTTGCTTATTGAATCGTCCCATCATCCCCGCCCACTCGTTTTATACACTCACACACATAAAGATTTAGTAGTGTGTTCTGTTTCATTTACAATACTCATTTATACACAATATTTGGTGTCAGATTGCAATTATACAGCTGCTACCTCCAAACTTCAAGGGTATAATACCGCCAAAATAAACTCCTTCCAATGATTTTAAAAGCACCCTGCTTTTACGTAATGCCCAACTCAAATAGAGAAACTGACCTTCGAACAATTGAAACCTGCATTATGAAGTGTAACCGTAGGCTTCCGCCGCCAGAGTCAGTTGATTCTTGGCTGTCCGGGTGGCGCCGCGTCGTGTTTCTTGTAGCTGACGTTTCGACCCTCATTCTGTGGTCGTCTTCCAGTTCTGCCCTGGAAGAAGACCACAGAATGAGGGTACAAGAAATATGACGCGGCGCGACCCGGAGAGCCAAGAATCAACTGCATTATGAAGCGTGAAAAAAATGTTTCTAAATTGCCATAGCACGGAGATAATTAAATGCAGCAGGTATAGAGGAGATACCCATCCCTTATACTGACTACAACCACACAATCACACAAACAGTGAAGAAGGAGTGGAACAGAAGATGGATAGAAAAAGAACCGAGCAAGAGCCTCTGGTACAGAATCATAGCAGGGAAACCAGACTACAAACTATGGTACGCGCCCTTAAAAATAAACAGAAGCCAGATAACAACAATAAATAAGCAGACAGAGAACAGGGAACGCACTTCTACGAGATAGAATGTACACCATGAATTTCGTGGACAACCCGAAATGCCAACAATGCGATGACGAGGAAGATATATACCACTTCCTACTAAGACGCAAACAATACAGAAACATAAGAAAAGAGATACTAGAAGGTGAACTCGGATTCAAGGACGCAACAGACCTGATACAAACCTTATCCATGCCAAAGCTGAAAGAAATAAAATCAATTCACAAAAATGTAACACAGACTAAAAATAGAATATTAAAACAAAGGGATATATAATACATGATGATGCCTGAAATAGCCGAAAGGCTGAAGCTAAAAAAAAAAAAAAAAAAAAAAATCTTCCTAAATAAAATACATATTACTCCCGCAGAACAGTTCTACAATTTACTCGTAGACAGGAGGTCATCAACTCAACGGCGCCTAAGATCGTATCACCTTCCACAAGACACCCTAAGCGAAGATGAGCAAGACTGAAAACGTTCATTGAGCGAAAAGACGATCACAACGCGTTGTGGTACCTTGGAAACGGCCACAATTCGTTGTGTCTTATCAGAATCTAACTCTTTGTGTTAACTACGAATCGGTCCAGGTTGTGATTCTTCTAACCCGGCGCGTTACAAGACTCAAAAAAAAAAAGAAAAAAAAAAGAAAAAAAAAGAATCGTGTTTAAGTTAGCCCCACTTGATGTGGCTGTTTTTGTATGTGCCATACCGCGAATAGCGTGTTGAGGCGTTTTTTAAAGAAACCATATGGCGTTGTGGTCGTTTTTATTTTTTTCGCTCAATGACCTTTTTCGGCCATTGAGCGTAACATATACTCGTCGCTGGACTTTTGTTTTCAACAACGCACAAAATATTGGAAATTTTTGAGATGTGAGGGGGGGGGGAGGGGGGAGGAGTGGAATACTTAATAAGCGAGAAAATAATTCTTTTGTTTTTGCAGCAGCTCTCGCAGACCTGGTTCGAAACTAACGGAGGTAAAAACGGAATGTAAACGATATCCGATTTGCAACTTCACTAATAGATCGTTTTAGATTATTGTTCGCTCGATAAAAAACGTTATTTTTCGCCATTAACTAATATCAATGTACGAATCTCGTGGAGTTCAGAAACCAACATAAACGGAACAGAGATGCGGCTAAAAGACCGCTCCGCTATGATTGTGGGGAGGTGAACGAATTGGTTGCTGAAGAACTGAAATGTAAATATCTGAGCTTCACATGTGATAATGACGCCATGTTGGCAGGACACGCTGGAAAGATTGTAACAGCCCTCATACCTGAACTTTAAGTAGAATTGTATTTAATGAAGTATCTGTAGTGAGCTAAAGTTTGCTTGAATATGATCTGGTATGTTTGTTTTGCAATTTCTTGTAAATCAGTGTAAGTTATATAGTCTTTGTTTTATGAAAGTAAATTATTTAAAGGCCATTTAATATATTGTACAAGAGAATTGCTTAAATGTGTGTAATTCCAAGTATTAATGCAAGTTACGATGCCTACAGGAAAATTTTCTATAGTTTAAAATTATTTCTGTAAATAATTTTGTGTTTAAGTATCTTTAATTTCCATTTCTGACCATTTTGTAATGGTGTTAAATGATTAAGTACTATTTCTGATTGTTTTTAATATGTTTCATTGTTTGAGTAATTGTTAATGTTCGAGAAATATCTCGCGGAAGCCTTTGAAGAATTCCAGAAATTTCGATAGAGCCTATATAAAGAAATCATCAGAAGGACAAAGTTTAGTTTACAGTTAAGTTGATACAGATTCACTTTGCAACTGCCAAAGATTGTGTTAGTAGTATCTCTGGATTGTATCTATACATGTGGATAATATTGCTGACGAGTTTTCTGAAAATAAACCAATCTTAAACTGAACCTTATGGTGGACTATTTAATTAATTACTATATTAATTAAACCGCCAAAGACTTTGACAAGGTGGTGGGGAAATGTTTCAAATCCTTCATTTGTTGGAGAGAGTGGTGGAGGGGATGAACTAGACAAGTAAGGGAATTGGGTTACAACTCTTTGGTCAGACCATCGCTTGAATACGGTAGTGTAGTATGCGACCCATCTTTTGGGTATCAAATTCGGAATAAAACATGGTGCAAAGAAAGGCTGCAAGATTTGTATTTGGAAGTTATCGCAGCACGCATTCAGTAACTGTTATGATAAAGGGAGCTGGAATGGGATTCACCGGAAGACAGGAGGAGGGTGAAGAGGGTCATGGGAGTGTACAAATTGTATATTGGTGATGAGGCATCGAAAGATATTGGTGTAAGAATGATAAGTAAAGCATGGAAGGGAAAAGATGAGCATGAACACAAGCTGGCACTCGATGTCACGGATAAAGGTGTGCGAAGATTTTCTGTCGTTTGTAAGGGGGTCAGGGATTGGAATCAATTACGAAGAGAAATGATTAATAATAACCAAAAACGCTGAAAGAATTTTAAATTAAATTTCGTAGATGGTAAAAATAGGAGGGTACAATAAAGGGCAAAAACAGGTGTGTAGGGAAACTGCTACCAGAGCGTGCGCTTCACCGCAATTATATTAAAAATTAAAGTAAACAGAAATACCCTAAATGTGGCGGTAAACTGGAATTGAGTGAACCAGTCACAATGACAACCTGACAGACAAGAAAACAGGATAAACAATAAAAGTAAGAATACATTCACTCACGCACCACACATAAATCGAAAACAGGTTATATGAAACAAAACATATTCCTACACTTTTGAAACTGCAGCCGTCAGCGTAATCATAACAGCAACAAAAATGGTGTCCTCGGCAGACAAATGAATTGCTATAGTGCGCGCTGAACTGGATCTGCCTGGCGATATGTATCTACTCTGGACATGCTCTGTGGGGAGATGCAGAAATATGCTGCTACCACCCCTACAACACATATGTTTATAGTTTCGAACTGTACAGATGTACTATTACATCAAACCTGACTTAATAAGTCGTAAAATTTAGTGCAAATTTCAAGACAAATGAAAAGTTTACGGAAATACTCTAATAGGCCTATATTTTTTTAAACTATTTTCATTCATCCCAGCTAAACCCTGGGAGGTGGGCTGCTGGAGGGTCTCGAGTAGGGATGGTAATCTGAGATCAATTAATCGAAGAATCGATCTTTTCGGACCAAAATATCGATTTATTAAATCGATTTATATTACTGAATCGATCCAGTGAATCGATATTTCACCCGTGAAAATCGATTGTGAAAAAGCACTTTCTACATGTAATGCACTTGTACATGAAAGTTAGGGTTTAAACAAAGAATTTAAACGCTATTTATCGCAAGCAGTTGTGCATCTGAAGTATGATCCTATACTTTACTGACAAGAACAAAAAAAAATAATAATAATCAATTTGTCATCACGTTTACTCAACAGCCAAGAAGTATATCTGTATCGTGCGATCATCAGTACCTTTCGAGCACCTTTTTTCGATTGCTGGCAACATCATAAGTGAGGAGCGGAACCTCTTGGATCCTAGTAGACTGGGCCGACTGTTGTTCCTGAAAAACTTTGACATTAAGCACTGGGAACTGTAAACTACATAAGTTCAAAACTATTTTATGTAACCAACAAATTTGTGAAATAAATGTCTTTTCTGTACCTGATACTTTGATTTAGTTGTAAAAAAACTTTAATTTAAAAATGATAAAAGATCGATTATTATGATGTCCTTTTTGTTTTCCATAATTGGAATTATATTGAAAATATGAACACGAAAAGTAAAACGAAAAAGATCGATTTATAGAAAATCGAACTTATAGACCTCGATTTTTTTTGTGAATCGATTTATCAAATTTCGATTCGAATCGATCTTTTTAAGAAGGAATCGCCATCCCTAGTCTCGAGGACTCTTTTCAGTCGACTAGCCTAAAGGGTAGGGAGGGGAGATGGAAGTCGTCCGGCCGTGGCCTGATAGGGAACCATCCCGGCATTCGCTTTGAGTGACTGCAGAAAACCACGGAAACCCCAGTCAGGATGGCCGGACGGGATTTTACCCCAGTTCCTCCTCAATGTTAGGTAGGAGGACAATAATCTAATAACAAGATGGCATTATTTATCGACATATGATTCACTAAGCAACTGCGAGAAAAGTATCTCCCATCAGTATTGCTTTGATACCGGAGGAACGTATGTGAGGTAAGGTAGCAGCTGGGTACTGACAAGCAGTAGGGCTGTTGATAAAATATCGATATATCGATATATCGATATTTTTTTAAAAAAATATCGATATTTATGAGTGATATTTTTAGGACGATATATCGATATATCGATATTGAAATCTGGATATCGGAGTCCGATATTTTTTAAAAATAAGTTGTTATTTTCCGTTTTTCTCGTAGAATATTCCAAGTTATTATTGGAGGGAAAACGATTACCTGTGTTTCACATGCAATACATTTTCATAGATAGAATTTTAAGAAACAATTTATGATCCGAGCACATGGAGAAGCAGGGCCGCCGTAAGCAGGCGTGCAAGGCAGCATATTACATGGGTGTCAACTTGGGGGTTTTCCCCTTAAATTTAGGGGGTATACACGCGTGATAGGATTTTTTTAGGGGCTTTATAATTTTAGGGGAATTTTAGGGGTATTTTTTTAGATACTTTATGATTTCTTTTATTTATATGTTGAATATTTAAATAGCGATGTCAAATCCTCGTTACTAACAAGTAACAATTCGGACTTCTCTAAGACTGGATATATTTTTCTGATCACAGAGTAAAATATTTGTTTCTGATACATATTTGTTTTGAAAAAAGCAGAGACTCAGTGTTTAATGTTTACCAGAGACATATAATTGTTTCGGTTCACTATGGAAATATTTTGTTTGTTGCGGCAACAACCAACGTGCAACAATGTAGCCGTTATTGTTTAGTTATATCTGGTCGAATTATAACTGTGCTGTTGTGTCTATGCTGCAGTGTGTCGACAAACAATTTGTTAATCATGATTGAGACCATGAATGCTATTAGAGATCCTCAAAAAATTCAAGGACTCAGCGGAACCCGATGGCTCGTCAGCTTTCAAGCAGTTAACACAATATTAGAGCAGTGGGATGAACTAAAGTTGCTCTTTTCAATTGCTAAGACTAAAGACAAATGTTACATGGCAGAACAGCTTCACGATATCATGAGGAGACTACCATTCAAAGCTTTTTTTGATTTTTCTAAAGAACTAATTGAAAAGTGTGACACAATTAAACATACTTTTTTTTCAAAGTGACAATGTTGAACTCACTAAATTATTTGAAGATTTATTTTTATTGTACAAAAACTTGCTAAAATGTCTTGTTGTACCTCCAAAATTGGAGAAATTGTTGGATTGTGAACTCGTGGAATTCAATTTCCAGGAAAATATAATGCATACACCATCAATGTATTTCCGCTATGATTTTCAAAACATATCACAAGAAATTGAAGCAAATGACTTATTAGATGTCAGAGAAAAATGTAAGAACTTTTTATGTTGTCTAGCAGTACAGAACCAAAAACGGCTTCCAGACAATTTAGCAGTAGGTATTGAAAATTGTTGCTGATTTGCACCCAAAGATTTCTACATCTCAAGTCAAACCTGACATAAAAAAATAATCATGTACATTCAGCGGATTCATATTTATGGCAACAAAAATTACATTGAGTTCGAGTGGTACCAATTGAGTAATAAAACATGATCGAATACGTCCACTTCAGCTGATTTTTATTCAGAAGTCTACGATGATTGTGATGCAGCTTCCTGGAAACGTTTAGAAAACGTCTCAAAATTTGGCCTATCATTAATTACAGTTCCAATTTCGAACGCGAGTGTTGAACGAGCCTATTCAATCTATAATATTGTTATTAGTTCGTTGCGTAATAGGTTATCTATTGAAATGCTACAAAGTGCGATGATGGTACGATTCACATTGCAACGAAACGGTGGATCTTGCATAATATTTAATCCTTCTAATAGAATGTTAAGTTTAAATGTATGATCTCAAAAACTCTGTACAGTCAGAACAAAACGAAATGGTGTTAGAAATATTGAATAATTCATAAATAAAAAATATTAATAATCAAAATATAGTATTTATTATTTTAGGGGTTTTCCACTTAATTTTGGTGATTTTAGGGGTTTTGGCTTAAGTTTTAGGGGTAACAAATTTTTTGAGTTGGCAACCCTGGCATATTATGTAGCGGGCAACCCTTTTTATTTAGCTCAACAGCTGCTTCGGGTGGTCGGCGGCGACACTCGGGATGGTAACAATGGGGGCGGCAATCTCACAGTATTTTGACCCGGTTCGGAAATTTCCTATATCCACCACTGGCTGTAGTTGGACAGGGGGCGGCATAATCGCTATTGCACGCGGGTGCTCAAACAGCTAGCGGCGGGCCTGTGTAAAAAACGATGGTAAAATAACTCATTCAATATTCATTAGAATTCTTGTCTGGACATTTTGAAAAGTTTTTAAAATTTGTATTCAATCAATGCAAAAGTATTAGCATTAAGAAACTAATCGTAATGTACCAGGTATGGGTAGGGTTGCCAGATAGCCGGAAAAATCCGGGAATGTCTCGGAATTTTGTGTCTGATCTCGTGTCCAGGAATTATGCGTTACTGTCCCGGAATTTCGGTATACAAGTTTTTTTCTCAAACTCAGTTCACCACGGTGGCCATGAGGCCAAGCCAAGTATCCCATGCTTGCAGTGGGAGGATTGAATGTCCCTTAAATCAGAGGAATTGTAACTGTCAGGAAAATACTCTTTGAATTTTCTGGGACTTAGAAAATTCTAGACGCAGTTAACATTAACTCCCTTTATACAGAGTTCACATGTCTGAAAACGTGTTTTTCAGGTTCTTCCAAAAGGCTTTCCAAACGATAAAATCTGGGCCCAATTTCTTTAGAATAAGCATTTTTAATGATTTTGAATATTTAAAAAAAGTTGGTTTTATTTTTTCAATTCCAACAAGCAATGACTTTTACGAGACAAGTTTTAGTGCGTTGAATAATTTATGAAATAAGAGCGAAACAGAACGTTCATGGATTTGATCAAGGCTGAACTGCAAACTCAATCAATTTTGAAGACTCTTGCTGAGAAATTTATCAGTTTTGCAAAGCAGTGACGGAGAAATATTTATGAAAATGGCAAAATACAATAATAAATATTTTAAAATTAGTTGATTAAGATCTATTTTGATTAATGTGGATTTTGATTTAGCAAAAGATAGATGCTAATTTTTTTTATTTGTTGATAAAACCTGATGCTGATTTTCTACCTAATTTTAATTAATGAGCCTAACAGCAGTGTTCAGTTTTTGTTTAATATTTTTGAGATTTTGATTGATAATGCCCGATGTTGATTTTGTACCAAAGTAAAAAATTCCTAACGAGGTGGTTAATTTTTATTTTAAGTTTAGTATTTTTCCTTTTGATTCATAATACCTGATGTTGACTTTCTACCATAGTTTAATTAATAAACTTAAAAGAGGTGGTATATATACGTTGATAGCATATTTACCTAAAATAGAATATTTAGTAATTTGCATTTTTGTTCACTCTTTAAACATACCGCTAAAATACTTTTTAGACCCAGAAATGTCCCGGAAATTATAAGCCTGTATCTGGCCACTCCACAGTTAAATATTTCGCTCCAATTGGATACGCTTCTTGTTCCATACCAACAGAAGAATTGAGCTCCAAAATTATGTCACAGCCAGTTTTTTTATATCACTTACGAATTTATTGAAGATAAGAAATTGAAAAAAGAATCTACCACTTTTCGGATTGCCTTTACAAAACGCTATGCTAAAAACTTATTATAGATTGGTGCCTTTAAAAAACAATTTGTTAACGCCAAAGGAACTGCCTTGACAGTAGCGGCTCTAGGATATTTTCAAGCCGGGGAAAAACTGAGATTGCCGCCTCTTCAAACATTGTTGCCAGCCAGACCCCGAGAATCAGCCGAGAATCGCCTCCTTGATTGTTGGCCAAAAGCATTGATGTCATCACTTTAACTGTTTGCCAAACGCATTGTTGGAGACGATTTTGCCGCCCCCCATCCCTCAATTATCGCCCAGAACAAGTACCCTAGTTTGCCCCCACCCCTCGCCCTAAATCCTGCATTCCACCTAGAATCTCAGCTTTAAAAAATTGTATTATGGTAAAGCGTTACCCATTTGCAAAGCAATATCAAAGAAGGGGAAATTTTCAATTAATGTAGGCAGTTCTCCATTTATAGTAGAAGAAACAACGGGAAAAACATGAGTTCATGCTCTTGAAAAGTATGTCCAATGAAGTTTCTGACATGAGTTTTGGTTGCAAAATTTTACTTCATTCACGACCTTAGTTTGGAACTTTTTTTGGATTTGAAACTCTTTTAAATGACTATGACATTCTCTCATCATAATTCTAAGCAACATCCAGTTGTCCTAGAAAATGGTAATTTGGTAAACATACTTGGTTTCATGCCCACAGTATAAGAATAGTTCCTGTGTTTTTTCAATGCCAATCTAAAAGCTGAAACGTCTTAAGCCTCGTATCCACTGAGCACACTCAGGCGAATGAGCCGCTCATTCATTTGAGCGCGCTCAAGAAAAAGGAAATTTTGGTCGAACGAGCCTGGTTTCAGTGCTCAGAAAACGCTCGGCTATTGACGTGTTGTCAGGTGTACGCGCGGCAGCTGTGGCCTTTATTATTATCCATACGATGTCAACGCAAAGAAGAAAATTACCAAATTGGTGGATTAGAGAAAGTCATCGTCAGCGAAGAAATTATCTTAATAATTTAATTCACGAATTGACTTTAGAAGGAGACAATGAGCTATTTCAAAAATTTACGAGATCGATTTCGAACATTTGCTGTCATCAGTTGGACCTCATATTAAAATGCACGATACGCCTATGCGTGAGGCGATCCCACCAGAAGATAAAATTTATAATAACTTTAAGATTCCTAGCCTCAGGAAGTCCCTACACAAGCCTGCAGTATATGTTCAAAGTATATAACAAAGCATCAGCCGTTTAGTACGGGTAGTCTTTGATGGCACTATTGAGTCACCTCCAAAATTATATAAACGCTGGTACCTATTTTTAATTTGTGTTTAGAAATTAGATTTAAAGGTTACTTTTATGTTTTTTTTTATTATGGCATTAATTTCAAGTTTTTATTAAAAATTATGTATAACAATTATATTGCCATAGATGAATTAGCCTGGCACAAAATCAATATATTTTAGACATTTAGGATATGAATTACGTAACACCCAATTCAATCAAAATCCGTGCAGCTGTGAGAAATACTATTAAAAAGACTTACCACTTCCCGTTGTAGAAGTTCTCTTCTGTATTTATCGTTCTCGCTTGAATGACCCTAGTAGCTGGCTTGTTATTTTTTTCTTTACATCATCAATACTTAAGTTTAATATCTCGCTGATTTCACGCCATGCACCTTCATTTTAGTTCGATTATAATACTGGAGCTATCCCATAACACCCTCTTTGATTCATAACGCATCAATTAGAGTTAAGCAAGTTTCATTGTTCCACGTGCTCGCGCTCATTGTAGAAACCGCCAAATACCGTCCACACTGAGCGCCGACAAACACTGGCTCGCCTTTGAGCATTCTAAAAAACCGACAACCGATCGGCTCGCCCCGAGCGCGCTCGCTGTCGTTCGTTGCGAGCGTGCTCAGGCGTCCACACTTGAGCCACTCCTTCATTGAGCGGCTCATTCGCCTGAGCGTGCTCAAGTGGATACGAGGCCTTAGAGAAAATTTTGTACGTTAATTGCTTTCTTCTTGATGAGGTTATATGCCTTAAATTTCAGTTTTGCACAAAGATCAGAAGCATAAAAACACAATTAATTTTACTTTGTTACTACATTTAATTTGGAAGTTACAAGTAGTCCTACACCGATGGTAACAATGCAGACACGGCGTCGCTCGCACAGAACGAATCGGACTCGAACCCGTTGTTTTACATGAGCGTGCGTTGTCGAGGAAAGTATTTTGACATGAAAATTGGATGTAAGCAGGGAATATTGATAAATTCTGATACACAAACCTTTGTTAAGGTGCAAACATTTGTCCAAAACAGTAAGAAGACTCAGAATAAGCTATCAACCGACAAAAAGAAATTAAATTCCACATAAAACAATACTTGTAAAAAAAAAGTGACTTGGTCATCATGCAAACTCTGATAATAGAACATCAACGTAAATAAATGCCTCTACTATGTTGCATTATTGAGCTTTTAAACTCACAAAAGCCAAGATTTCCCTCGATGCTCTTTCTGGATTCACAAGGCTTCGAGTAAATCATAAACATTATGCCTTTCCTTTTAGTAAAGTAGTAGTATAATGGCTAAATCACAATTTAAAAAAATATGATTTATCCGTAACTTCATGAAAAACCATTTTTTCAAAAAATCAAAACTTGATTCAGAAAAATATCTCACAACTCTTCATCATTAAATAGCTACAAGACTTCGCCCTTTTTTAAAATGATTTGTTTTTGTAACATTTTTATATAATAGGGTCGATATATCGATACTTTTTCTTCGATATATCGAGTCCGATATAAATATTTTTTAAATATCAATATATCGAAAATCCCGATATTTTTAAAATATCAACAGCCCTAGCCCCAATCCTCTAAATTAACAGTAATAATGAGGAAAACGAAGACTGAAATTTTTACGGGCACGTATACAGAATGGATAGTAATAGACTAACAAAACAGATCTTCACCCCACAGAACAAATACAGATCCAAACCCACATGGTTCACTGAAACTGAAAAGGACATGAAAAATGCTGGAGTGAAAGCAGATATAATAGACAACAGAACACTTTTTAGAGAAGTAATTCACAAGGCAGGTTTTCAGGAGAGAGAGAAATACATAAAGGGAAGGAAATGGACCATAGAACAACAGGAACAACACTCTCAAAGAATGAAGGAAGTTTGGATGCAAAGAAAATTGAAGACAAAAAAACATAGCCTAAATTGTTCAATACTACCTGAAGATACGAAGTATGCAATAACAAGTTTCGGCATACAATTTTTATATATAGCTGAAATTAAACGTTTAGACTGCGAGAAGAAGTTTCTTTTTCGTTGAGTGCGACTCACCCAAAAATTGGTTAGATGGATTTTCGTAGGGTTTCAAACATTATGCATCTCATGGGCTGAGAGATAAAATGAGGTATGCTTTACGTTGATGCGGCTTCGGGAAGCTGAGAAATAAGCAAAAAACCGAGTCGGTTCGTCTGATGTTCATGCGATTCACGCAGGTCGGATTTTTATAGGGTCCCTTACAGTGTTTCACCAATTGTCACAAGAGTCGTTTTAATATGACGTCAAAAAACAATAATTAAAATAAAGCGTCACCGAATTGGTATCCATTTAAAAGTATGTTACTTCTTGCAGACGAAATCTATAGCTAGATACACACCAGTGATATCGTGTTATACGGAATTGTAACTGATATTCATCAACATCTGTCATCCCATTTCTGAAAATAGTGATTCCATAGCATTTCACTCACTTATGCGACATTCTTGACTATGATTTGACTTCAGATTAGGAGGTCGAATTGTCCCTGTGAATAATTTCGATAGAAGGTTTCACTTAAGCTAAAAGCTCTATGTAAAGTAATTTAAAAAATTAATAATAACAGAAGTTACGGGTAACAGCTATTAATGTATGCATTGATTACTAACCAGTTTTAGGTGCATCCACTTGCGTCCGTACGTAATGTATTGGTACTGATAACTAATGTTCACCGAGGGGGTGGTGTAACGGTTAGTGTTCTCGTCTCGCATTCGGGAGGGCGGCGGTTGGAATCCCCGTCCGGGCATCCAGATTTGGGTTTTCTTTGGTTACCCAAATCACACCAGGCAAATGCCGTGATGCTTCCGTCAAAAGGCCATGGCCGAATTCCTTCCTATTCCCTACCCCCCATCCCTTCCCGTCTCTAAAGACCTCGCTGTTAAGAGACGTTAAGCAGATGCCGGTATTATTAAAGATTAGAAAGCTCAGTAAAATATAGATATTAACGTAAATCAATACCGACGATTGTGTTATTTCGAATCTACAGCGTGTTCTAGTATTAACTGGGTTTGTTAGGGTTTTGCCTGTTAAGTAACCTGGTCAGATTATTGGATGCGAGTACTGATTTGTTTTTCCGCATTGTTTTATCCCTATCCTTAATGAGCCAATTAAGGAGAATAACGAGTCTAAAAATCAAAAAATTCTTGGCTTTATACTGGGGAAATTCAATTTATAATTTTAATTTGTTGCTTTCTGATTTCAGAACTGGATTCCGAAGACGTGAGTTTTGGGAGTCCTTGACTTGAGCACCACATAAAGGAAATCACGTCGAGATATTAATAAATACTTTCTTTCGTGGATTGTGCATATGTCGTATTGAGTAGTCACTTACTTACTAAAGTTTCCTTGAGGGTACCTCATGAGATTTCAATTAATGATGATCGTTAACTATTTAAATTACATAAACTGTGAACATGGTTCATATGGCTAATTGTTCATTCACGTAAAAATGGATGGGATAAATTAAACAGCAAAACATGTGTGACAAAATATCTGATCAATGTATTGGTCCTATAGTCGAGTTGAGCCTAACGTTTATTTCTATAAAATCCAAACACTCAATGGATCATTTCATTAAGTGATTGAGGGTATAAGTATTTTGTTGTTCTGGAGCGGTGTTGTTCTCCATTCTGGCCTCTCTCCCCCCACAGAGCCTGAAGAGTCTTTTCCCTCGATACCTCTCTCCCCCCTCGTGTAGAACGTGTCTCCCTAATAATTCCGGAAGACATTTTGTACAGTTTTCTCTTCTTAGAATATAGTTATAACTGTACTGTTCTGTAATTATAAAGATTCTAAATGAAATGTTGATACTAGATACTCCTGCATGGGATTAATTGTTGGGAAAAACATCTTACTCGGATACAGTGAGAGACCCTTTTCTTCTGTGGATGTTACATAGTCTCATTCATCATTGTTCATTTAATGATAAAATAGAATAAACCATACCTGCCGCGAAAAAAACTAAGAAATGCTGAACTTTTTTCTTTTGCTGCAGTTTTGTCACTTATCTTTCTAAATTACCAGGGGATCTGCTTAAAAGATTTCTATAACCAATTTAAAAAAATTTTCTATAAGCCTCGTAAAGTTTATTGCACAGCGCTAGATCACGCCACATTTTGAATTTGAAATAATACTTCAGCGAGCACTATAATTAAATTTGCACTGAAATTCACTTGACAGAACAAAATTAGAATTATTTTACCAACGAGCGGTGTTGTTACACGAAGGCGATCCGAATCATAACAGCTTAATTTCAAACCGTCAAAACGATACAAACTGCAACTGCCTTGGGAAATTCCGGGGTAACATCTGTAAGGAAATCTGAGTATAGGTACGACACGTCTAATGTTTTTCGGATGGTAATGCGCCGTCCCATGTCGGTTAGCTGAAACGTGCCAGTCGTGTGAGACCAATCGGTATGATTTCAAGTCACACGTATGAGCGGTACTGTCAGTATATAGGATATCTAAATTAAATACGGAGATAAAAAAATGACGGAAATAAATATCCACACGCTGTTATGAGTTCTATACCTTATTTTAACTGTTACAAATAATATGGCTCGGACCACCTGCCCCTCCCTGTACCCCCCCCCCTCTCCCACGTAGCCCATCCTCTCATATCCCCTCTCCTAGACCTGGCCCCGTAGTTTGTGGAGGCTCCATTCTGAGACTGATAACCAGGAGCTTGTTTGTCGTTTCAGCCACCGTGTGTTGTTGCGTAGGCGTGTTGTAGCAGTGAAGCGAATGCTTGGTTTTCAGCTGTACAGGTGTATGGGGATGTCCACTAACTACGTGAGTTTTTCGGAATTCCGGTCATACCCTCCCCCCCCCTGGTGAGATTTGCTGAGATCTGGTTGGACCCCTACCCCTGTGATGACGTGAGAGCTTGAGGTCCCCCCCCCCCTCCCCTGCTAACCAACTTCCTAGTTTGGAAGGCCTTTTTTTTGCTCTATTTTTCTTAAAAAAGATGACGTGATATTTCTGTTGACCACTTCCATTGGTGAGATTTGCTGAGATTCACCAGACTTACACTCCCCCCTCCTATTTCACCACACGTAATTAATGGACGCCCCCAAACGGTATCGGCGCTGTCTGCGTCCAGACATCACATTACCCTCTCCCAGCTGATGTTTGGGTGTTTGGGTGTGAATCATGAACGGAATGTCTTTCGACCGAATGAGATGTCTGCTGCTCAACTCCTCCCCTCTCAAGAGATTCTTCCTTCTTCCATTCGTCAGAAGATAGAACATACATTAACAATTTAGAAAAACTATGCTAATCCTCCAGAACCTATATTCTCCAGAATATTATCCTCTCCGTTACCATTTTGCACTGAACTTCTCGTTCCTAGAAACGAAACTATTTCTAGCTGTTCACTCGCCCGCAGAGTTAGCCAGGAACGAAATGTTTCAACATTTAGCACCCTTCCTTCCCCTCATTGGCCATATTTGCCAACACTTGTCATCTGAGAGTACTAGACTGGAGATGACTTTCAGGTATGATCTCAACAAAAAGCCACCGAGCGTGGTGCATGAGCGGTAATGCTCTGGTCTCGCATTCAGGAGAACATGGGTCCGGATACCCGTCCGCGCCTCCAGATATGGGTTTCCCATGGTTTCCCCAAATCATTCCAGACAAATATCGGGTTGCTGCCGTCAATAGGCAATGGCCGAATTCCTTCCGTTTCTTTCTTTCCATCCTTTCCTGTCTCCAAAGACCTCTACGTTGATGAGGCGCAAAGTCATAAGCGGTTTCCATCACATGGACATCATGTCACCGCTTCGTTTTGTAATTTATAAATTTTTCCACTTCTCTCGAAAAATGCATCTTACTGCAATAATCCTTGCCACTAATTACGCATTAACCATAAGGTCTGACCCACAGTGCATAAATACAGAATCTGAACCAAGGCGGGAGAGGGGGAGGGGTAAACCGGGGTGCTTATCCCGGGCGGCAGCTTCGGAAGGATGGCATAATAGTGTTTGAAGGAAGCAATTTATGTCGCAGCCTTTTTATTTTAAAGAAAGTTGCACTATTGTCCCGAGCGGTGATAATGGGATGGCGTCAACCGGGCAGGCGACACTTATGTTGGTGACAGTGGTGGCGGCGCAAAATATTGTTGGAACTGAGGTTTGATTGTAGGTATGGTCTCCTGGCCAATAAATTTATAAAATAATTCAAAAGGAAAATAATAATAATGCAATGACTTATAATTCAGCTAACTCGTATTATCTCGAACTTCACACAAGTTATACAAATGAAACATTAATTAAGAGATATATTAAACTGTTATCAATCACACACATACATACCTTCAAAAGCGCCCCAAACAACAAGGAAAAGGAAACAGAAAACAAAAGCAAGCCCTTAATATAATGATACGGAAGAGGGAGATTAAATATGGGCAGTACGAAAGTTTACTGCAAAATAGAACAGTGCAATCGAAGAAAAATTCAGCGAACGGGAAACTGAGCTGTTGCGTCAAAACAACACGTGGATCGCCTGGACGGCAACACAAAAAATGGATATAAAAAGCAAAATTGTAAGTTCAGTCTCATTTAATATTTTAATCGGAATTGAAGCATAGCACTTTATATACACTCTACATAAAACTGAGATGCTACAATATACCAGGGGAACCAAAGCAGTGAAGGAAGCAAAATCAACTGCATCGATATTTTTATACTTCTTATATGCGGTTCTAATTAGCGGCAACTGAGTAGCATATCTCGCAGCACCCAGTCACTAATTGAACATATTTGATACAAGAATAACAGTAATATTTCACTAAAAGTGATTTAATAAAGAAATAAATGAAGGATACAAGTGCAAATATTCTAAGCGATTCCCATTAAGATAAACAGTTTTATTGATAATTTGTTTGCTGATGTGTCAGAAACCTTTCGGAAATAGATGGTGTATCAAATTAACACATTAATCCAGTAATTCTTACTCCTGTAGATATGGGGGCTGCCACGAGATGGGTATCAAATGCAGCAGTGATCAGGTGAAAAAGCGGGAAAGTGGATTTATAGTAATTTTCGTACAAAAAAAACAAAACAAAAAACAAACAAAAAAAAAAAAAAATGAGTAGCTAATATGCTGGGTGTTTAAAAAATGACCGGTATATTTGAAAAATCAATAAAAACTAAACGGGCAGCGATAGAAATACACAGTTTGTTGCAATATGCTTGGTAAATTTTCAGGCAGACAAACTTTCGAAATTAGTTACAATTTTCAACAACAGATGGCGCTGCAGTCGATTTGAAAGAAATACAAGTAAATGCAATCTGTGAGTTCACCATTCTGTAAGTCGTCTTTCTGCTGTAAGCGTGTGCTGTTCACAGATTGCAAGTTTGCTGGGAAAAAATGGTTTATTCCTTAGAACTTTAGATTTTTCCAGACTGCAGCGCTATCTGTTGTTGAAAATTGTAACTAATTTCGAAAGTTTGTCTGCATGAAAATTTACTTTTGTCCCAAACATATTGCAACAAACGGTGTATTTCTATCGCTGCCCGTTTAGTTTTTATTGATTTTTCAAATATACCGGTCATTTTTTAAACACCCTGTAATAAAGAAGGTGCTTTAGGATACACTGGAAGACAGGAGGTAGGTGAAGAGTGGCCGGTATGCATATGCTTATTATGGAGTCTGGATGGATTTCAGGGAACAATTATCAGCAGTATTTGGAAGAGAGGAGGGAGTCATGATAAAAAATTATCAACTGATTTTAGGCGTAGGTGAGTAGGTAAGTAACCCCCCCCCCCCCCACTACTAGAATAAATTTTGGAGAGAGGTGCCAAAGATTATATTTCAAAAGCGAAACAATTTTAAGTAAAAATGCGCATAAAACGTATCTGGTCGAGATGGGAAATTGCCACCGGGGTATTAAAATCATCGCATTTTCTGTCAATACAGCAATTTTTATAGGATGTAATATCTATCTATCACTTAAAATTTCATCACAGGCAATAGTTACAATAACAATACAACTTGCCATGTTTTTATTAATAATCTTCTGTTGGCGTAAGATAAAAGAATAGATAAAAAGCGCCTAATGCATTGCTTAAGTGAAATCAGTATTCATTAATTAATTATTTTTTCAAAAAAAAAATTGTCTTATATTTTTATTGAAAGGATAGTATACATTTTCAGTGACTTTCGTTTGTATCCTCTCTTCTCCCGTTGTCTTCACATGTCCAGACTATTGCAACATAAACTTGTTCATGTTGCTGCTAATCTGTCTCAGAAACCTGATTATTAAAAATGATTCTCTAACGTGTATCCAACAGTGGCGAGTGAGCGGGTTCGAATCCCCGTCCAGCCATCTACATTTCAATTCTCCATTGTTTCCCGAAATAAGTCTATGCATATACCGGGATAGTTGCTTCAAAATGCTATGGCGAAAATCTTTACTTTTCTTTAGCCCCAATCCTCTGCCGCCTCTAATTACATCGACGTCGACGAGCCGTAAAACCATAAAAATCTAACGTTGGAATACGTGGGTGTTTCATGAGTTCATAGGTTAATTTTCAAGTATGAAATCTAAGTGAATGTCAAATATAAATCGGTGTTAACAAGTCCAAACTTGAAGACATCTAAATTGATCCAAATTTATTAAAGACGCAAGTTCTCTTTACTAGTCCGCCAAAGTAATCTTTCGACCACCCAAGTGGATGCCCCATTCCTGATGTTCTGCTGTTCAGTGGTTATTTTCTGTAACGGCGAGAGCAGTTTTCGTGCCGTTCCTACGGTATCCCGGCTAATGGCCGCAATCTTCAAGATGGTCTGACCGCAGAAGCGGCTTCGCATCTCGAATACTGCTCTCCGATACTGCGAGCCGGCTTCGCCGAGCACTGAACGAGTTCGTGTCACACGCGTCGGCCCTCGAGACAGTAAAACCCAACACCTAACACCGCGAGACCATCCAAAACAACAAAAGCGGGCGCCTCTCTCTGTAGCAAGTTACAAGCACCTCCGCTAAGGGAAGACGATTTACAGAAATGGCTGCCACCAGGATGGCGGGTGGAATTACTCGCTAGGTCTATTTATGCCTTGGCACTGTCCGGGAACACTTTTACTGCAGCCAGCTGATGAGTCATGAAACCCGTCGCCGTGCCCGAGAGCATTCCTTGGAAGGCATTTTGTGCCGAACACAGAAGTAGGGGAAGGCAGCGGCGAGAATGAAATATGAGCTCACCACTGTATGCCTGTAAACGGTTCTAGCCGGCCGATTGATACTAAGTAGCGATTATTCCCAACCTTTTCCGTGCAAATAAAACTTTTATAATTGACACCGTGCTGTTGATGCATGATGTCATGCTGGAGAAAACTATCACCTACAAATGACAGCGGTCCAGCTATGTTTCTCAGAAGAAATATGACAGTTGTACAAAGACGGTGTTGAATTGGAGTCTGTTAGCCACAGATCCGGCTTCATGATTTCTACGAGCATCTGTTATTTCACTGAAATTCATATTTATTCATAATTATTAGTAGCAGAATACGTACGATTCTGCCAGGTGAGCCAGCAACATATAGCCACAAATATTTTTTTATAAAATTAAAAAAAAATTAATTTACTTCTTTTTTTAAATAAATTATAATTCATTTCAAAGATAGATATGTAAGAAAAACATAAAAAGTTTTGGTTGCCTAGGTAAATGTAGCCGCAAGTAGGAATTGCCAGATGTTAAAAGCAGACGGTCTCGCTCTTAGATACCTGACAACTCCTACTTGCAGCCACGTTTTCATAGGCATCAATAATCACTCTCCTTAAAATGAATTATAATTTATTAAAAAAAAAGTGAATGAAATTTTTGTTTTTTTTTTTTGAAAATTTAATTAAAAATATTTGCTGCCATATTTTGATAGGCAACCTGGCAGAATCGTATTCTGCTAACAATAATTATAGATAAAAATTGCATTTCAATCAAATAACAGATGGAACCAGACGCATCTTGGACTATGTTAAGAGCCTACGTGGGCTCACGATTTAAGGAACTACACAAATGCATGATTCAGTTAGCTGTCAGTGAACACGATGGCAAATTTGAATCTTTAAATGAAATACCATTTTCCAATATTATCGAATAATATATGATGCTGTACAACTTTAGGTCCCTATCTGTTAATTTCATTGGTTTTCAGAGTCACATCACCAATTGCTCCACCCGTTTCATATTTATCCCAGGCAGCAAAAGTGAACACATGTAAACTAACATTTATTAAAACAGTTTAAAATAAAACAATTGTGTTATTTAAACCATAGGAATATTTCATATCCTCTCATACCAGATGGAGTAAATCTCGACATCCCATTGCCCGGTTGTGCTTGGAGCACAGTTTAATCAGCGCCTTATTTCCTTTCATCATTCATCCTCGTTCGCCTAATGACAACTTCATTGTTCAGTATTGCTTACCATTTCGTATTCCGTTGATACAGTTGATCATTAGACATCCTCGAGGCCTCTACTTTCTGTTTCATGTGTCACATTTTCTTCTGCAGCCTTTCTTCACGCAACGTTTCCTCGGTTGCTAACACTGGATTCTTGATATCTCCTTTCTATCCTGTACGGACTCCATAAAAAGTGAATATTAAACGATAAATAAAACAGAAACATGTGTTTGCAGTTTATTTGTAAAGATATCCCTATTTCGTCTGACTAGGCATACTTGGAAGATCGTAAGGTGTTCATCACTGGCAATGTTTGAATAATGCCGACTACCCTTTGACGTCACAGCACTTTACCGCCATCTTAACTGTTTCCCAACTTCATTCTCCCGGTTATGATAAACAATCTTTCGTCACTTCTGCCTACTGCTGAATATCTCTTCTTCCGAGACATTTTCCCAACAAAATCTCTTTGCTGTCTACCTCTTTGTTCTCTATCTTATTATCTCAGGGTTTATAAGCTCCGTTTCCTTCATTTGAGATTCGGTTTTCTTCATTTCAATTCTCTATAGGAGGTTTTTTTTTTTTTTTTTTTTCTTCTTTTACGAGGTTATTCTTGTTAGTCATACTTCAAGACCACTATAGTCTTCGGTGTCTACTATTTCGACAACAGGTATTATGATACTGGCTTCTTTTTTTATTTAATTCATTTAAAATGACATTCGCCGGCCCTGCCAGTGTAGGAGCTGGCACGCTGGTCTCTCATTGGAAGGGCCGCCGGTTCGAGTCCAGCCTTGGGCTTGGGTGGTTTTGGTCCTTATTTCAGCTGCTTTTATTGTGTATCCAGAATGGTACACGTTTGTAGACTGTAGGTAAGGATGACCATGAAGTATTTTCTACTGCAGATCAGTCTGTCGCGGGTTCTTACCTGGTATGAGTAATTATAATTAGCAGTCTAACGAAAACTGAATGTTGGGAACGACATGTTCAAAGTATTTGATCTAAAGATCAACAGAACTTCGGTAAATCCGGCAAGACTACCTTGCTGCTTGTTTCTACTGTACTCAGGAGTAAAACTTGATGCCACTTGGACGAATTCTTGTTTTCCGAGTTTCCGAGCTAGGACATGTAACTCGGAGAACAGAAGTGGATACATAAGAAGCGAAGTGTATGGAAGGAGGACACCGATGTATATACGAGCGTGCTCTGCTGACTGAGTCACAGACGAAGCGTTGCGGCAGCGTTTACTGCCCATAAACCCGAGAGTAATTCTTTGTTGTTGCATTTTTACGAAAACTGTTTCTGTGGTGGGTGCTAGAAGGCGGTCAGGCGCCGGAGCGGCGGCACATTAAAGCGATCTCTCGCCTCGCTTCGACTGTCCGCCGTCGATTGCCGAACCTTTTAACGCTCTTTATGTGCCGACAATGCCCGGCGCGCTCCTCCCTTTTGTCTCTTTATGGCCCCGCGGCTGCGTTCGAATCACTTACGCTATCTGCTCCGGCCCGTGTGGTCTTGGTACTTCACAGTTTTTATATCGGGTCGGAGCGGGCCATTCAGGGCACCACAATTCTTCGCCCCGACTGGTCTTCAGGTCTGCTGCACCCAGCGCCTGAGATTAGGTGGATTCAGTTTGTTAATGATAACAACCAAAGCAGTGTGTATATTTTAAAGATGTTAGTACAGGAGAGGTTATAAATTCAGAAGGGGTTTACTTAACTGTGGTGTACCTCAGGGTTCAATTCTGGGCCCTATGTTATTTTTAATTTATATCAATGATCTCCGACGCTTATTAGGACATAATGAATATAAGATATTTTTGCGGATGATACCTTCAACCACCAATTGAGGGTGAACAGGGTATAACTATTTCCGCGACTTCATCGATACGGAATTTAAGATTTGTGCTGTTAATTAACAAATAAACTTTCAGAAAAAGCCATCCGTAGGAAAAACCAGAGGAGTAGCACCATTTTTCTCCCGCTTTCTTGGATCTCCTTCTCTGCTTCTAAATCTAGGTTGTACGCGTTTAAAACATTTGTTTGTCTGCGTGTGTTTGAACTAGGGTTGTAACGGAGGTCAACTTGCGGATGCAGATGTTCAATGTTTGACATCCGTGGATACGGATATTTTGCGGATGAGGATGTGGAAGGGGTAAAATAAATTTATAGTTATTTAGATTTTAATACAGTATATTTTATGCCAGATTCTATATTTTTTCAGAAGTAACGTCTATTTCCATATAATACTGCCAAATTTAATTTTTTTTTCTCATCAACAACAAAAACAAAAAACAAAAAAACAATCTTTGTCTTGTGAACATTGCGGAGTTCGCGGCTCAACTAATTCAAGCGTCATGTACAATGGCACGCCACAACCCATCTCCGTTCCCGCTATCCACTTTTCCACCGCTCTAGCGGCCCATTCACAGTACAACTTGTAGAACATTCGTTCATCCTATTTTCGTTAATGAATTCTTAATGGGCTGTGAAAAGGGTTAGAGAACTACATGCAGGATGTGTTGGACGTGGGGACTCCCAAACAACCAGCACGGTTCCTTGCTGTCCAACAAGCTATGGTGTTGGATCATGATTGGAAGAAATATTCTGCGTGTGTGCGGTAAGGACACATGGTATGCCGCGATAAAGTACGAGTGGAAAGGATTGTTTGGAACATTTTGTTGGCCCCTGTAACTAGCGTGAATGGGTGAGCGCATCTTATTTTAGTTCTACACAGATGTCCTGTAAGTTGGACCGTGAAGAAGGTGCTTTACGTTACATGCAAGTTCAAACTTGTATATTCGTCGCTTAGGTAATAACACCATTTAGTTCATTGTTATTTTTATTGCAAGATTATCAGAATCTCGTATAAAGAGAAAAGAATAATATATATTGCAATATAAATAAAACATCCGCTATACATCCGGAATAAATGTTGCGGAAGCGGATGTAGGATTCTACGCGAAAGTTCCACACTTGAGGATGCGGAGATCCGTTACATCCCTATTTCGAACAGACTGCTTCATTGTATGGGTATAAATACAATAATATTTGTACGAGCATTTTTTTTTGTATGAGTATAAATGCATAGACTCTATTACGGAACATTAAATTAGTGGCCGCTTTTATAATTCACAGCGTGTTGTTGTTATTACATCGAAACATAACGTAAGCTACCATTATGTGAAGTTTCGTTGATATGACTGAATATTGTTTAACATGTGAACATACACTGAAAAATTTCGAAGATTTATCACTTTGCCCTGTGCGTCAAAGATGAAATACGTTACTAATAACCCATCAATAAATGCGGCAACAATAGAATCCAGTCTAGTTTTTGTGTGAGGTGCGCGTACGTAGAGAATGATTCCATAATTTAGGATTATTCTCTGTAACACAGAGATCAGCATCGTGATACAAATTTAAAAAAATCATATACGATGACTTATGCTATCGCTATGTTAAGCTCCGTTCATTAGAATTTACGAAATGAGCACACAAGTAAACAAAATTTAAAAAATTTGAGGTTTTGTCCTAGCTCCATAACTAATATGAATAACATGTATCTTGTATGCAAATCTGGTTGTAGGCCATCTTCCGCAGTTGTTGGATAATAGATTATAAATCAAAATTCCGTCTGGAACAACAGTTGTTCCAGACGGAATTTTGATTTATAATCTGTATCTTGTATGTTACCAGGTTATCTAAGCTATTACGATGTGTAGTTCAGTTTGAATTCATTCATTAATTTTTGTCGACAGAGACAAAACGAAGCTTCTGGCGGCGTTGTAAATAAATAAATTATTCTTTGGTTTGCAGCCATGTATAAATGTCACATTCGTGGACCATTTCGAGAAAGTCCATCTCTGCCCTAATTTTTAACAAAATGTATAAATTTAATATCTGTTTGTTTTGGCAGTGCCACGCCAAAGGCGTAATAGAAAAGTCGACACAGCACGATGACGTCATCCACTCTTCTGTCCTTTACTGATGTGTAGCTGCTTCCACATTTTGAAAGCCGGGACCCTGGCCATTCTAAGCCGCGGCACCGCCAAATCAAAGTTATTTCAGCTGGCTGAAAATGAGGGCAGTGACTCGTTCCATGAATGTGAATGTCGAAGCCCGATAACATTTTATTTAGGGACAATAATGTCAAATACTGCTTTGCACTGTTTTAGTTTTGTATCATTTGCGAAATATGTTAATCTGGATAAAAGTAACCTATATCCTAACCAGTGACATAAGCTATCGCTATGGACAGCTTTGTTAAAACTGTTCATTAATTTTTCTATGTTGCAGTGACAGAGAGACTTAAAGTACTAAATTAATGGTTTTGGATTCTTTTGGCTATTCTATCATCAAGAAGTATATTATCAATCTGGATAAAAAATATCTTGTATCTTAACCAGTGACATAAGATATCACCATTTACAGCTTTGTTGAAATCTGTCCATCAGTTTTTCCGCTATGCGTGAACATAAATACAGGCATAACGTTTGCAAGTCACGGGAATGTTGTGCAAAATGTTTTGTCAACAATACCACAACAGGATTTGTTTTTCTCGCAGGCAATTTGTGTATATCCTTTTATAAATAGTATGAAAAGAAATTTCTGCCACTGACTTAATTATACTTCTAAGTTAATATCTGCCAATACTTTTTTCCGTGAGGCGTGACCATAAGTACAGAAGTTTACGTTTACAATTCACGGTAAAGTTGTGCAAGACGTTTTGTGAACAATGCAACAACAGGATTTGTTCCTCTCGCAGGTAATTTGTGTACATTCTTCTGATAAATAACATGTACAGAAACCTTTACTGGCTCCAACATTGTACAGCGTATATACAAATGATTTACCCCACCAACAAGGCGGAGAAGTAGGGCTATTTGCGGACGATACCGTGGTATACAGTTCGAGCCACAACCTAAGTTATATCGTACGCAAACTGACCCAGCACCTTGAGAAAATCGCTCAATGGTGCAATATTTGGAAGATCAAAATTAACTCCGGCAAAAGTCAGGCTATCATGTTCACCACTAGAAGGAAGGGACCCAACCACCAAATCAAGCTCGACGGCATGGACCTCCCGAGCGACTTGCTTCTTCTTCTTTGGGGACTGCCTTGCCCTCCCAGTCCGAGGTGTTAGGGTTACCGCTCCACGGCCCACTCCTGCGGGAGTGGAACCCCCGAGCGTGAGCGTAGGGTTGTCTCTGGACGGATACCCTACGAACGGTGACAACGAAGGGTCAGAGCAACACTCCCTTCCAGTAGGCGCTCCCATTGGTAGGACGTAAAATGGCGGCAAACAACTCGAACAACGGCCTCTTGGGCTTGGGGAGCGACTCGTCAGATGGCTACCAGGCCACCGACAACGAGGATGACAACGTCGGGCGATCAGGGCAACCTGATACTGATCCAGACTCTGATGACAATACACCGCCGCAGCAGAATTCAGCAGCCTACAGAAAGAGAGGATCAATCATCCCGACCGGC
This sequence comes from Vandiemenella viatica, assembly GCA_031002005.1. NCBI lineage: Eukaryota > Metazoa > Arthropoda > Insecta > Orthoptera > Morabidae > Vandiemenella > Vandiemenella viatica. The sequence goes on from CM061920.1 coordinate 337,074,188, forward strand.
AAAGATCAATTGAAGAAACTAGTCACAATCCTTGTTCAAAGAACAAACAAGAAGAAGAAAAATCAGAGGACAACCCGTGCTGTAACATCATTCCCAGCTCCGCATAGTCGACTAGAGTTCAGTCGGCTTATCTCCTCAGACACAGATGTAACTTTTGAACCAAACTCTGGTATGGGTAATGAAGTAAGGGACACCGCACCGGAAGATAACGGTCGCCTCGCAGCACAAGAATGTGACCACAGCACGACTGTAAATGTTGATGAAGGCTTCATCCATCCGCGTCGTGCTGCCAAAGCTCCAGCAAATTTAGCTCAGGACCAACCAATAACATTAACAAACAAGTTCCAACCCCTGCAATGTACAACTCAACCATCCAAAAGGAACTCCAATATCCCACCTATTGTGGTTCAATTCGAAGAGAGCTACAAAAAGCTACATGATTGGGTAGCTAATGTCGCCAAAGACCCCTTTCTGGCCAAAACTGCAGGAGGTGATAAAATTAAATTTTCCTTCACAACTGCTGAGGACTACATTAACGTGACAAATTTTCTCACTAAAAATGGTATCACCTATTTCACCTTCCCCTCAGGGGCAGTCAAGTTACTAAAGGTCGTCCTGAGAGGATTACCACGCACCTTTCCAACCCAGGACCTCAAAGACGAACTCCTGGACAATGGTTATGACGTGCAAACTGTTGCCCAATTAAAGAGACCTGGAACAAATATAGCAATGCCACTGTTTCTGGTGGTCGCTCCTGATACACCAGATAACAGAATACTGTTCGAGGTGGAGTACCTATGTCATATTAAAATCAAAACTGAGACACTCAAGGCGACTTCCGGCCCCCTCAATGCTTCAATTGTCAATTGTATGGCCATGTCACCAGAAACTGTAAAATGAACCCTGTATGTGTTAAATGTGCAGGAGCCCACGACTCCAACGAATGTACAACACAGAAAAATCGTGATGCAGCTAAATGTGGTAACTGCGGAGGTAATCATGTTGCCAGTTACAAAGGCTGAATCGCTTATAAGTTAGCTCGAGATCGACTCAGAGGAACCAAAGCAACTCAGCAGAATCTAGTGAATAAAGAACTAACGTCCAACAGTCTAACTGCTGTGGAAAAATCACAGACATCAAATCAACAGCAACTGCTACATAGCAAAGAGAAAATGAAGGATAAAGCCGACAAGAAAAAGAACTTGCGTGAGGTAAATTCAACAATAGCCACCAGAGGAGCTGGAAAAAGCAACACCTCCCAACATACTATCACAGAGGAATCTGCAGGCGCAGCCGTCCCTTCACCTCCAGTCGAAACCGAAAACTCATCAGCTCCGGCATTGCGCCCAGCAGCACCCAGGAATCGCACTCGCCGCCGCAACCATCCCCCTGGCGAACACGCACAGAATGCAGGCCCCTGTGAACATATCCAATATCCTGGTTTCGACAGGCTCTACAATAGCATTGATAAAATCCTCAACACCCTAATGCGTCTCATCGAAAAGATGAACCGCTTGCCTGCAGAAATCCAGGCAGCAGTTACGTCAGCCTCAGCTATCACCTCAAGTGCTAACCTACCTAATAATGGATAGAAGGCATCACATACACAGCGTCTCCATTTGCGTATGGAATGCAAACGGGCTTTATCCTCAACTCACAGAATTTAGACAGTTCATTGCAGAGAACAATATTGACTTATGCCTCGTCAGTGAGACCCACCTTAAACCAGGACTACGTGCGTCGATTGCTAACTATGACTGCTATAGAACAGACCGACTCACAGCTGGAGGCGGCGTTGCAATCTACATAAAAAGGGGCCTACCTCACCACGAAACTCCTCTCCCAGCGCTGCAAAATATAGAAGCAGACGCCATAGAATTAAACCTTACCAATCAGACCTTCAACGTCATTTCTGCCTACCGACCTCCCAGACGAATGCCTCTGGATGCAGACTTAGAAGCACTGGCAGCACTGCGAGGCAAACTACACCTAGGTGGAGACTTTAACGCAAAACATACTGACTGGCTCTGTCAGAACACTAACCAGGCGGGACTTGTCATCAGAAGAATTATAAATCGACATAACATGTGTGTATGGGCTCCAGACGAGCCCACGCACTATCCTTACAATGGCGGTCGGCCTGAAATCCTTGATGTGCTCATTACTAAGAACTTCAACGGGTTCATCTCAGCATCCACTGTGGATGAACTATCATCAGACCACTAACCAGTTATATTCCAAGTCAGCATAGGCCAGTGGCAGCCAGATGATAGGTTAAATCCCATATTTGATCACAAGTTTACCAATTAGGAGGATGTACAAGAATCTAATAACTGAAGCACTGGCGGACCACCCTACAGACAACAATCCTGAAACAGAGGTGGAGGCTTTTGAAAGTGCAGTCTTAAACGCCATCACAGCCTCCACTTTGAAGCACAAGAAAAACCACAAATCGTTTCAGCTCCCACCTCACCTGACAGCAGCGATCCGACATAAAAATCGGGTCGCAAAGGATTGGAGGATCACTAGGAACCCCAATACCAGGAAATTACTTAATCGTCTCCAAAGAGAATAGAAAGTGTCTTTAACTGAACATCGAATTCGTGAATAGGAGGCCAGACTATCAATGCTGCGATCGGACGATGGCTTGCTGTGGACACAGACCAGATGGTTTACTAAAAAGAAAAGTCGAATTCCACTTCTACTTGGAGATCAGGGATACATATACCGCCCTGAAGACAAAGCCAACGCTCTAGCTAAACTTTCGAACAAAACTTTCAACCAGCACCCGGCCGCCCCGATCTAATCGAAGAAGTCAACAATCGACTGAGGGTCTTCCTTGATGCAGATGACGAAGACGAACACAACATCGAGCACTTTACCCCTCAAGAAGTCTTCACCTGTGTGACCAGCTTAAACCCAAGAAAAGCCCCAGGCCACGAAAGAATCAGTAACATCTGTTTGAGAAACCTGCCTCCAGCGGCAATTAACCACCTCACGATGCTGTTCAACATAATTGTAGACATGAAGAACTTTCCCACCCGGTGGAAACAGGCCGTAGTCGTAGCTATCCATAAGAGTGGGAAAAACCCCTCTCTACCTCAAAACTACCGGCCATAAGTCTGTTACCATCTATCAGCAAGGTGTTCGAGCGTCTGCTCCTCAAACGCCTAAACCTGTATATTGAGCGACAGAGTATTCTCCCAGACCACCAATTTGGGTTCCGCCAGGGACACTCAACCACCCAGCAACTGATGAGGGTGGTTGAGACTGCTACGACGGCCTTCAACCATAAAGAATACTGTGGACTTGTGCTACTAGATATCTCCCGGGCATTTGACTCGGTATGGCACGCCGGACTGCTACTCCGACTCTATGAATTGGGACTCCCGGGACAGCTTGTCAAACTGATAAAATCATACTTGGAAAACCGCTCGTTCAAAGTCAAAATTGGTAACGTCTACTCCACAAGGCGTAGCATTCAGGCAGGAGTACCACAAGGCTCGACCCTAGGACCTCTGCTATACTCCCTATATACAGCCAATGTACCTTCTCAAAACGGAATTCACACCGCCACATATGCTGATGATACAGCTTACTTCACTCGCTGCCGCAGCAAAGCTATCGTCACCCGTCGTCTGAAGGAGGTACTGCAGAAGACTGAGGCCTGGGCGAGGAGATGGCGTATCGGAATCAACCCAACGAAGCCATCTTACTAACTAAAAGGATAGGACCTTGTCTGAGACCTCAATTGGATCCACAACTCAAAATACATAACAACTTAATCCCATGGTCAAACCCAGTTCGCTACCTTGGAGTCCTGCTTGACTCCAGGTTGACCTGGAGGGCCCACATAAACGACCTCCGCAGAAGAGCTAGTGCGAGACTTCAAGCGTTGTACCCAGTGCTAAACAGGGACAGTAAGCTCTCCGCACCCTTAGGAGTACGGATCTACTGCACCTTAGTAAGACCAATACTTGAATATGCCTGCCCTGTGTGGGGATACACAGCTAAAACAAATCTTGACCGACATCAAATTATTCAGAATCGAGCTTTGAAGAGAGCACTTCATCTTGACTGCAGATTTCCCACAATTGCCCTTCATGAAGCCACAGGGTTACCAACTTTAAAACAACGATTCAAGGATCTTGCTACCAAATTTTATAATACAGCCCGTAAATCCAACAACCCACTAATCAAGGATCTGGGGAATTATCCGGTAGGAATAGGTCCACACATAGGACCTATCTCACTTGTTCAATAAACCCCCAAACCATCTGAAAATATCTACGCCAAACGTTAAGACAAATCTAACCTGAAGCAAGTACCCATCTATAAGACTAGGAGTAAATGTCGCAAGACAAACACTCCACCCTACTCTGCCCAAGGAGGAAATGGGCAGTTAATGGCGTGTCGTCGGACCTCCCCTGGTGTGAATTGGTTAAATATCTCGGACTAGAAACTGACAAAAAACTAACATGGATTAAACACATAAAAAACGCTTGTAATATAGGTTGGGCTCGACTTTTTAAACTATACCCTCTCCTCAAGGGGAATAAACTTAGTATCAAGACCAGATTAAAAATCTACACCGCAATAATTAGGCCGGCCTTGTTATACGGCTCAGTACTTTTCAGCGTGGCTTCAGATCACCAAATCAAAAAACAGCAAGTCATACAAAATAAATATCTAAGAATTATTACCAGCGCCCCACGGTACATGCCGAACACACAAATTCACTACAACTTAGGCATACAAAGGCTCACAGATTGCATTAAGGACAAATCGACGAAATTCTTTCAGCTAGCACATTATTCGTCCCATCAAATTATTCAAGACTTAGGACAAAATGAATATCAACAACAATATAACCAACCACTTACAACACTTACCAGAAATTACAGGGTCTGACAATAACACTATATTAAAGAATTAACACCATGACTTCCATAAAAAACCAGCCTGAAATCCCCTATTCCGTCATAAGTTAGGGAGCTACAACGCTCTGGTACTTCAAAAACTACATATATGGGTCGCATGCCCAACCATATGTCTGTCTGTATGTCTTTACCACGGACACAGTTAGAAGGAGAGCGAAATCGCTCTCCTACCGCCCATTGGAGAGGACGGGGTTCAAATCCCGTCCGGCCATCATAATTGCGTTTTTCCGTGGCTTTCCGCAGTCCTTTGAAGCGAAGCTGTGATGGTTCCCTTCAAGGCCACGGCCGACCTCCATTCCCCCTCCCACCCCGTAGTGTAGTAGGCTGAAAAGGATCTCCATGATCCTCCAGCAGCCCGCCTCCCAGCTGAAGGCTGAGAGGAATAAAATATTTAAAAAAAAAACAAAAACCTTTTGTTTCTATAATGGCAAACTTTTAAATGTTATTAAACTAATATTTTGATGCTCCATGAATATTTTACCGTGCTGCTGATTCCATTAGTGTAGAATTGGTACTTATAATTCGGCCTTGGTTGCAGATAGCTTAAATTAGGTATTTTAACCGTCGTGTTTCGTCCTACAGTGCAGGTAAATAGTAGGACTAATCAACGGATTAGCGAGCCGAATGGTGACTCAGTGGTTAAGGCATCTGAGATCGAAGGTCCAAGGTAAGAATCGCTGTCTCGGTAGGCTCTTAAGTCGACCTTCACCTCCGGCATAGCTTCATGTAGGGCTGTTGATATTTTAAAAAATATCGGTTTTTCCATATATCGATATTTTAAAAAGTATCAATACCGGCTGTCGATATATCGGAAAAAAGGTTTCGATATATCGACACTTTCATAAATACAATTTCATAAACATAACTCTTGTAAAAATAAGGCTGTGTGATAATGTACTTAACCAAGTTTTCACTTTCGAATGGTTTCTCTTGGTGATGATGATTACTGATTTTCTTTTTAAATTTGAAAATTATGCGTGTCATAATTATCATAAAAATTAGCAACATTTATAAAACTCGAAAGAGGTTCGACTAAAATCTTTTTTGTGTATTTTTAAGATTGATAAGCAATACAGTGGCGGCATTTATTTAGGTAGAATTTTATGACTGGGTTACATAACTTTTTTTCATATTTTTTTGTAGCATTTAATTTATTTGTGTATTCTAACAGCTTATTCTGAATTGTCCTACTTTTCTTGCACTCTAATTAGCAACATTTGTTATTTACACTTTCCGTTATTCCTGCTAACACACTAGTTTCAAGTTGGACTTCCCTGGACAATGAGCACGTTCATATCAAACAATGAGCTCGCGTTCGATTCATATTGGCGAGCGATGCCTTGCCTACACTGTTGTCATCATCTGAGTAGACTTGGTACCTAAACTTCCAAATTAATTATGGAAACGTAGTAAGAATTACTTAATCTTGCTGATCTATATGTGCAACAGAAATTTGAGGGACAGAGTGTCATTCAGAACAAACGAAAAATTATATATATATATATTTTTTTTTTTAAAATATCGACGCCGATATTTAGATTTCAGTATCGAAATATCGATATATCATCCTAAAAATATTACTCAAATACATAGATATTTTTAAAAATAATATCGATATTTCGATATATTGATATATTATCAACAGTCCTAGTGTAATGTGAAGTACGCCAGAAAGCTTCCGTGCTTCGGATTTCACTTTAAGCTGCTGGGTCCATTTACCCGGTAGGATTACCAGGTTACCTCAGATTGGGTAAGGTAAGGAGGAAAGGAACTAGCCAATATACCTATAAAACCAGGCTAAGTATATGGTATCTCCTCTGGGAGAGCCCAACCAACATTATGGTTGAATACCAAGTTTAGATTTTTGTAATGGATAATCACGGTGTTTTTTCAAAAATAGTAATACAAACAGTAGACTGCTATATGACAGAAAACACCAAACACCTATTTATATCTAAATCGCAGCTAAAATTGCCTCTGTGGTGGTCGATAAATCTATCTCGGTAATTCTCAGTTTCGGTAAATTCAGTATAATAAAGTATATATAATTATTAATTAGTATTTCCTGAGTTTCGATAAACATTTAATGTGGCCTTATGAATTTCAGCGTATATTTCAGATTCAAATCCCGGTTGGACCAGGAATTTTGAAGGTTCTTCTTCAGTCACATGAGTAATCTAGACAGTCCGTGGTTCGGATTCCACATTAAACTGTAGATCCAGTCACGACAGAGATGGAATGCGCGGCAAAAGGAATTCTACCAAAGGGAATCTTCCGGTCAACAGTGAAATGCTCAATTTATTTTAATTGCCGGCTCCATAGGCATCTTCAATTGCCGGCTGTCCTAAGCCTATAAACCTGCGTTCGGACTTATTGATTTTTTTGGTACACCATGCAACTTCCTCATACGACCATGCAGTATTTTTTACAAATCGTAATTCTGCTTAAGTCCCCTAAAACTTTTGCGTTGGCATGAGCTTGTAATCTTTGTCATCTGGAGTACCTGGCTCATGGATGTACAGGTAAAGGGAACACTAACATCCTAGATAGCTGCGCGTTTTTAAAACCTACATTGGACACGTTTGAAGTATCTGTCAGGTGTCACATTTTCCTTATTAGTTCTATGAATGCGGTAATGTATTCATCACTTTCCCGTGGTAGCCGTTGCTCTAAGAGTAACAAATAGTCCGATATATAGTATAAAAGGATAGTTTTAAGATAAAATATGAATCGTTCATTTCCTTTTATTTTTTTATTTGTTTTATATAACTGATGAAATGACCTTCAGTTTTAAAGACTACTCATTCAGTAATTTAACAGTCCAGTAGAGACAAATCAGATCAAATTTAACACTATATTTAAACCATCCATTCATTAGGTTGGACTCAAATCGGTGACTATTACACTAAAGATCACAGCGTTAATCCCTGTACTGTCAGCGCTGACAATGTTTGTTTTCAAGAAAATAATTCGAAACAATCACCTTGACCTTCCTTCTGCATTCCTGTTCGCCCGAGAGTTAGTCTACCCGCTACAGTTTCTTCTGAGAAGGATCTTTTATAACTGGTTCGCAGTTCTTATGGATGTTGTTTGTTTAATGCAACTTAGTCGGTATTCACGAAATGGGATGAGGGATCTGGTTAAGCATCATGGTCAATAGTTTTCCGAAGATGGTAGAGCTGCAACTAACATTAATTCTTTTATTTCCTGCTTTCGTAATTAGTATTTGCAAAACAATTTGTTGGAATATAGGATTTCCTGCTACATAAAATACTTAATGGACTCTTTTTTCGCTAGAAAAGTATTAAATTTTTCAATTTAGTGGAGGATATTTACGGAAATCCTAAAAGCATAAAAGTAAATAAGAAATTTTGAAACAATTTACGTGTCTAATGTTTTATAAGCGTCTTCCCTTCAGGTTGTGGTTATAGAAGGAGGAAACTTCTTAAATCCGCCATTTATATCAAAATGGCTTCTCCATGTGTTTTTTGTGATCTCATTTTGCCGGAAAAAAATTTGTTCACTGAAATTTTTGAGTAAAGCTTGATGTGAGTCATTGGTCTCAAAGCGTTTCCCACAGAGAAGTCATTTAAACCTCTGAACTTCATTGTGAAGATCTCCTTCGTCAATTACTGCTAATTGATCTCTATCTTAATCCCCAGAACATAATTCATAAAAGCTTCATTCACATGTGGCTGTGAAACCGCAAACGACACACATGACGAAATGAGAACCGGGGCTTCTTAATTCCTGTTACAGAACGTTCTAAAGACTGGTTAGTTTTGCGGTAAAAATACTTGTGATTTAATATGTACATAAATTTCTATTACGCGTTGCCTGTTGTGTTTCGTCTTTGGTATGTGTAATGAGAGAGCAATGAAGTCATCGGAAGGCGCGGATTGGTTGTTGAGTAATTGTAGCTGATCACGTCCCAGCCGGAACTGTGACTCGTCGCTGGATTGGCGTGAGAACTCAACCTACCTGCTCTCCGAGCCACATCCGCCTAGCAAAGTGTCTAGCCCCGCGCCGTAACACCCACCAGCGTAAACAATCACGCAGTGGGTAACGCATAATTTCAGCTGTCGTTGTTAACAGGATACACGTATGTCAAGGAACCTAGGTTTGTGGTCATTCCTCCTCGGTTGATAGCTGTGAATAGGATGTAGTTATATATATATATATATATATATTCTTCTTCCCATTCAACGATTAGACCTTTTGACTGTTCCGGTTTCAAGGACTATTCCCATATCCTCTTTGGTCTACATACACTTTTTCTAGCTTTAGGTTTATACTCGTTCAATACCTTTGGTAAACCGTGTATCATCAATTCTATACGGATGGTCTCCCCAGTGCTTCTATCTTGTCATTCATACTATATATTTTTAACTCCTCTCTTATGGTCTAATTTCTTATTAAATCTAGCTTTGTGTATTCCTTCACTGCCTCTCCGCGGCTTGTAAGCGGCTTTTGTTTCTTCTCTTCATTCCCTAAGACTTACTTCCACAGAGAAGCATAGGAACTGCGATCACTTTACAGAATTTCATATTTGTGTCTCTGCGCGTCTTATATATGAGCGCATATATATTTAGTAAATATATTAGATCCTATTGAAGGGTGTACAATTAAGGACGAAAGTTAAGAAATAAATTTAAGTGAATTGTAATTATCTCTATATTTACGTAACAAATTAACATATTGAACGAAAATATCTCAATATTTTCAAACAGCAACTATCTGAAAGGTGTATCCTGCAGTAAAGTTTTCGCAAACTTCATAATAATTTTTGTGGAATAGTGCAAACTTCTGAAGCAGCTAATACGACCATAAAAGTTGTTAGATATGAATATGCAAAGGAAAGCAGCTGAACTGTGAGTAACATAATTCAACAAGGGGCAACGTACATTATACACTGAACTTATCCTTATTTTGTAACGAATTGTGTAGACGATGATTTCTACCACCGTAAGGAAGAAACGTGAAAACAGGTTCTTTCATCATTTCTACAGTTTTCAACATATGTGTCTTTTTTTATAACTATCTTGAGGAGTACTGCTGTATATACTTAGACTGAAAAAATATCCTATGATTGACGTAATGAAGTTTTTGAAATTTTCAGAATTAAGTTAGATCTTCAACATTTTACCTTATACTGTGATGACATGTACACTCGGCCAATCGCAGTATCTCTGACTATTATTTAATTATAATGGCTAGTTGACGATGATTGTTTTTACTTCCTTATGAAAGACACTATCCAACACTATAATGGCAAAATAATTTTGCAAACAAATATATTACTTCATAAAGATTCTATCTAGTTGTTTTCAAACAACATTTTCAGACGTCATCTAATTAGATAAAAAGTGTTGTTTACTAATCACTAAAGCAAAAATCTATACATTCAGAAAATATTTGGATCTATAAGGTTAGACTGTATCATTTTAATCCATGCATGACAGTCTCTGTGATCTGATTTTTTATTGGGGGAGGGAGGGGGGAGGGACTTTTCAGCTCGTCCACGACGAGATCATTGGGTGCGAAGAAATACATTACCTATAGGTTTTCTATAGCAACAATCCTGGCATTCCCCTGCAGTGATTTTGAAGAACCAGAATCTCGATGTCTGGATTGAGAATCAAAGACACGTTATCCCGCATGTGGCGACTGAACTTTACCACTCAAACACCAAGTTTAATAAAATATCACATCACGTGATATTATACTTACTACCAATAATTCTGATAGCAGGAAAATATTAATAAAATGCCAATCTTTTATAATATCATGATGGCTGACAGGTGTTAAGCTACCCAACTTTCTCCAAAGGGCTAATGATAACTAGAGAGGGTCTCGCTCTCTGTCTCTGTTACAATAAACTAAAAATGAAGATTAGCTGTTACTCCTTATATAATGTTTGACACTATAAATTATTATTTAATATGTTTTACATTGCAAACAAGTCAGGAAAAAAGCTAAGAATTTAATTTAAATCTACGGGGTTCCTCATATTTCTACTTTTTTTCCTCTATATTTTCTGTAACAGTTAGTATCACCAGATTACAAAATATTATCTTTTTTATAGAAAAACATGAATAGGAAAGTTTATTAAATATTCAAAGAAAGTTTGCACGAAACTTAGGTTATCACGAAATAAATGAACTTTACCGCTCACCAACTAGGTTCCACAAAACATCACGTGATACAATTCTAATTACTAATAATTCTGGTAGCAGGAAATATATGTGTAAGTATGTCTTAAAATTGTTATTTTTGTAAACAAATAAAAATAAGAAAATAATTAATCCATATTCCTAAGAAAATTTTCCAGAACAATAAAAATGTCAATAATTTGTGGCATTTTTTAGTTGTATTCATTATATATCCTGGTTAATGATAATAATGAGATGTCCAACAACAATTGTTTAAGCTGAAATTTTCTACTAGAAAATGGCTGTTTTCGAAATACATTCAATACAGAATGTGTGTCTGAGTTTGTGAAAACCCTTGTGGTGTGGAGTATTACATTCAGGTCAGCTCAGCGACGCTCTGTTCTTATCGGTCACGTACGTTTCGGATGAGTTCCGAGGTCGCTCGTACAGGACAGCCAAATAAACAGCCTATTGCGACACGCTAGGGCTAGGGGAAAAGTAGAACACGCAAATAAAATGTCTGTTTATAAGGAAAACGAATACATGGTTTGTCATTAATATTTCTGGCTTAATATCTACACAAAAGCTCTGCGAAGTAAAGTTTTCTTCATTCGTTTCCGTGATCACCAATAAAATGAAATACTGCACATAAAAGTATATTTGGCACCTGAATTTTCTCTCTTCGTTCACTTTGGGATTCAGATCATCTGCCTTATCTGTGATTTCCTCAGATTCTACAACACAGTAAAAGTACTGTATGTGTACGAATTTCAGACACTGAAATATAAGAGGTGTTACCATTTGAAGATTGCCATAGGCCATTTATTTACATTGGATGCCATGTACATCTGATTACGGATTACAGATTTATTGTAAATGTAATAATTTGAGTAATAGTAATAATGAATCCATCAAGTGGGAGATAGTCTTACTTGCTCGGAGTTCTCTTTATAGATTGAGCATTTTACTGAATTCATTAAATTGTTTCCCCTTTGTAAAAAGAAATAAAAGGCTCGTGTGTTCGTTCCTTCCTGATACCGGTTTTTCACTTCAGCCAAAGTCAGAATGATTTCTTTAAGTGACCATGGAAGAATTCCTCCCCATTATTTGCTTTTATCCTCTCTTGGCTCTAATAACCTCGACAAACCATAAATCCCTAAAAGATATCATACTGTAGTTGGCGATATACAGTGCCCCCCCCCCCCCCTTTTCGAACCTCTAGTAGGGCGTTTCAACCATTCTGACGTAATAATGTAGGCGAATTATGTGATGGTCGAGCACTTCAACCTGAAAATAACACAATACATAAAGAAATTGTTACACAGAACCTAGTTTACACTCTTCGCGGTCAGATGGCGACGCGAACGCTCCAACATTTGTTATTACGTAACCAAAAATAACAAACGGGAAAGCCTAGGTTCTATGTAATAATTTGTTTATAAATTGTGTAATATTGAGATTGCAGTTGTCAACCATCCCATAATTCCCCTATATTATTACAGAAAATCAAAGTCACAAATGTCTGGGATGCCCTGTAAGAGGTTCGAATATAGGGAGCCACTGTAAATCGCCAATTATAGTGTGATATCTTTTAGGGATTTATAGTTCATTGAGGTCGAGGTTATTATAGCCGATAGAGGCTAGAACGAAGAATGGGAAGGGATTCCGCCGTTGCCACTTAAAGGGACCATCCCGACACTGATTTTGGAAAATCTTCTAAAACTGATTTCGGTAGGCCGAATCAAGATCTAACGTGCGGCCTCCGGAATAGCAGCTCTTTAATGCGCGCAACCAAACTGGCGGGTATAGAACGTGTTTTCAGGAAATAAATGACGTCTCTCACTGTATTTTTGATAGATGAGTATTTTAAATTAATTGCAGAAATAAATTATATAGAGACAAGTTTGCCGCGAACCAGGCATTCTGATTAAGTTCTTTTTTCCGTATTCTCTGTTTTTTCGCGTTGTAAAAATTTACGAATGTGCAACGGGACTGGACATGAGCCAAGGTCCCCGCGTACCGACCGTCCTGACTGCTGTTTGTAAGCGGTTTTCCACAGCCATCAAGACGAATGCCGGTACTGTCCCCAATTTCAGCCTCATATGCTGCACATATGGTGTTTTTTTTTATTTTTTTTAAAATAAAGACACACGGAACATAGTCAAAATTTACGCAGGCAGATGGCAATCCTTCACTTCCGCTATTAGTATGCAGTAGGTAGGGCAGTAGGTATAAAATGTTTGAGTCAGCAAGGGAATGCACCCGTAAAATCGAAGCTCCAGATTTAACCATACCAACGATGATTAAAACTCATGAAAGCCAGCCGGCCGGAAAATGTTGGGAAAAGCCGGTTAAGGAGAAGAAAACGTTGGCACAAATCTTATACGATGGTAACACTATCTATTGATTGATTATTATGACTTCAAAGCGCATAAGGGTAACGGGAAATAAATATAGACTATACTAATATGATATTTCTCCTAAATATAGACAGAAACTGTATTTAAAAACTTGGATGAAACCCCACCTAAAGATTGAAATGATTCCACTCTGTTGGTACCATACGTCTGATTAATATGTTTGTTCTTGAGTCGGAGTAACAGCGCGTTGCGAGTAGAGGAGACCCCACAGGTGGCGGGCTGTCCGCTTATCGTGTAGAGCGACCTGGTTGGGGGGTCGCCTGTGCCGGCGGGCGTTATCCGATTTGGGTGCTCGCCCGTATGTCCGTCACGACGCAACCATTGTCCGATCCTGGCCGCTCTCTTGCCACATCCGGTGCGTGCGCGCATGCGCGTGAGGTGACGTCAGCCAGTGCGAGGTGGAGGCGGCGGCGCGGCGGTTGCGTAACGCCCGCGGCGCCCGAGCGGGACGCCACGCGACGCTGAAACCGAAAGTGCTGACCGGACAGGCGAGCCGTACCAACACTGAGACCGCCAGCACGAGCGCTGTCGTACTGTAAGCTGACACAGTATAGTACGCTTCTGAAAATGGCAACATGGTTGGACTTTGCAATTACCCAAGACGCGCAAATTGTAACAGGACGCTTAAAGACGACCCCAGTACACAAATGTTATGCTCTTAAAGCTACAGCGCAAACTCACATTGACAAGTGGAATGAGCAAGAGAAGAAAAAAGGGAACTGAATTTTGCATCCGCTACACCAGTGGTTCCTACAGACTCCAAGTGTCTTTGTGTCCGCTCAGGTGCTTAGAAGGTGTGTAGCAAATTAAAGTTTATTTGGAAGGGCGTGGACAATGTCGGGTGGCCCCGAAAGTTTTGATATAAAGAGAAATATTTTAGACGTTTTTCATTACTAAGAAATAAAAATCAGACAATAAATTCATACAGTATTTTACTTCTCGAATTAAATATTAGTATAGATAGATCCATAAAATACAAATGATAATAAGCATCGCACGGTGGGAATCGGAACAACCTTGGCCGTCTACCGATACATCGATGCAAGTATAAGCAATAACGCAATCTTGCTGCTACATGCTACGATTGTAACTGAGATCGTGTTTGCGTATAAGAATGCAGATGCGAAGGTTCAGTGTTTGATCACCGCGGAAGCAAAGGTTTAGCGTAAATGAAGGTGGAGATGAAAAAAAAAACAATTTATTATTATTTAGAAATCAAAATCAACACAAAGTTTTCTCTTAATACGAAATTATTACGAACAAAATTAGGAAGTAACTATAAATTTATTTCATAAAATCAAATTAAATCAATCAGTAAACTTAATAAACTAAAAAGGTGCTTACACAAAAAAAACAATCACTATTCCAGTTAGACCAATTAAAAACTAATTAGACACTTATAACTAGGAAAAAGAAAATTATGTCCAAATTAATTTGTAAATAAAATTTATATAGTAGTGGTGCTACAGTCACCTAACACTTATAGTCTATAAGTGGCAAATTAAATTTAAGAAGTAATACAGTAGTTTAGCTTATTGATCTTCCCTACAGTGTGACACAGTGCGCTGAGGTGTGGCAAAATAAAAAACAAAAAAAACATAACAAAATATTACTCCTCATCGAAGGCAGCCGACTTAAAATGTCTTATGTGTGTTAATCTATTTGTGCACCATGTAGGTTTTGGAGACGAATGCAGGAGAAGATGGCCGGCCTTGCCGGTCACTGATTTGTCAGGGGTCAAGATTTGAACTTGTTGCACCGTACTCTGACTAGAAATCTGGAGGTTTCCGCTGGCAAATCGTAATAATATAATAATTCCGTATGGTCGTAATGCCCTACTGACAACGTTTCAATTCGCTGCGCATTCCGCCCCTGTCGTAGGCGTCTTAATCTAACCCGGCAATCCTACCAGGAACAGGGGACCTATAGTCTTACGTAGAATCCGAACCGGAAGCGTTCTGGCGTACTTCACATTACACAACAAGCTATTCGAGAGGAGAAGGTCGCGTTAGGAGACTATGAAAATCCCCTCTGAGACAGGGATTCGAACAGGGGACTTCTCGCTCTCCTGTCAGACAATTAGTACTTAGCCACCAGACCTCTGGCTCCAAGGTGAGGCAGATGTAGCCAGTTAGGTAAAAGATCTTTCACAGCAGCACTTGTTAGTAACTAGTAATTAATTTGTTAACAGTGTTCAAGAATCAGTTTCTTCAAAACCTCAGTCTTTCCATTTATGCAGCTATTTCGCTGTAGGCAACAAGGTGAAAAATTTCCAACATTTTTCTTACACTATGTTCTCTCTACAAATTTCCTTTAGCTCAAAACGATCTGCTATTTCTTTTCGTCCACTTCATGACATTACCTAATTGTAAGCCTCGAGCCCACAGTAACCGCTCACCTCCTTATGTCTAAATTACTTTCCGTGGTCACTCGTTATGCTTATTATTACCTCGTACGATAGGAACGGGCTTTCTGCGTAACCGGTTGGAAGTGCTTTTCACATTCTTCTGCTTCTATAAACACGTTTTGGTAATTATCTGAAATATCAAGAAACCATAAGTTTTGTGGTATTAATACTTTTCACTTTGTACTGGCACTTAATCGAATATTACCAGGTTTGTTCTGTTATTTTATCTACTTCATCTAGAATAATTTTCTCTGCAAAATAGACAGTTATTTCTGCAATCCCCTCATCGTTTAATGAAAGTGTCTTACCTCTTAAATATTTCAATACTACTGGAGAGCAAAATATTGAGGGCATAGAAGATGCGGAAGAACTTCGTAAGTTATACGCAACAGTGTTACCGCCAATCACTCTTACCTAACGCTAGCAATCACTGTTTTTGCTTTATCTTATTATTTAAACATTCCAGCGAAAATTTACTGTTTAGCTAACGTATTTCTTTAAATGGAATGATAAAACTTTGAGGATGGAGGAATTAGTATTATTTTTCTTAATGTGTTTACCTTAGAGTGCAATTCAAATTAATTTACTAAATTTATACATTATTTTACTGGCTTCAGTAACATGACAGTAACATTTTTAAATTCGTTACACATTCCAAAGGCAGTGTACTCTTTAAACCTTGAATATTTTTGCGGCCCGCGAGATTCAACACACTTTACAAAATATATTTATTTTATAATGGCCAGAGTAGTGAAAACCAATGTATTAAAAATTACATTATTTGTGCGTCCACATTTTCAAAATTTATTTCATTTATATTTATATATTTTTTATATATCATTTTTAGTGTTATATATTTCTTTAAAATGTGCGTTTAATATCATTATTATTATATTATCTATGGTTACATGCAATAATAATAGTAAACAGAATAATAATAACTCATTATGTTTCAATTTTTCACTCTAAAAAATGTCTATAGTGGCTCTAAATCTAATATAGGGATATCTAATTTTATATGCGGCCCGCGGAGTTATGATGCATTTCCAAAGTGGCCAGCAAGATCATTTGGGTTGGCTACCCCTGCTTTAAGCCAATAAGGTCTCTGGTACTAGTTAAATGATCCATTTAATATCATACGCTGTAGACCTGATCAACGCTGGACGAAAGGATACAGAATTCTTAAAAACTTTATTGTATATAATTTAAATCAATTTGTAATAATATAGTTTAAATATTTCCGGTCTCTTAACTGTGCTTCTATTGTCAGTGCATAGAAATACTACACAATTTGCTTCCCTTTAGTGAATAAAGTTATTTTCAACTAAATAATTATTTATTTACGGATTAAAATTCCGTTGCGAAGCATAAATCTGATCATTTACTGTGTCCTGCCACAGTTGATCCCAAACACATAAAATATTTTTTTCGCTTTATTCAGTAGCTGTCAAATGTCTACAATTATTGCGCTCTTAAGTAAAGCTATATTCTACCAAAAGAAGGTATCTATCAAAAGAAGGTGCAACATGTGGTATTAATGTCGAAACAGTTCTTGAAAACGTTTACACGGTTATGTAATTATGCATCGTTAACTATTTCTATTATAACTGTTATTACTGCAAAATAATATTTTATTCACACTTCGAAAAGAATTAAAGAATTTTTTTGTCCAGTGCTTTTTTTTCCTGCTTCTAGTAATCACATCCTTTCTACCAAAGCATTTCTGTTGATTTCGACTTTGATTATCTCTTTTTTTTTTTTTTCCTCCTTACTTCTTCCCTCGATCCGTTCCATCTAAACAACAAGTGAACTAAGACAGCACGTTTTAAAAGTTTTTATGGCGAAATTAAAAGCTTCCTTTCCTGCAAATTTCAAATTCTTCTGTTACTGTGCCTTATATACACTGCTTATAATTGTTCTTTCTTAATATTAAAATAAAAAGGCTGTTTTTATGTACTAAGCTGCTGTTTCTAATTATTAGATATTTAGATTATTGAACAATATCACCCTGAAATTGACATGTTATCATTCCGATGCAAGTTACGGAATAAGCAGTGGCTTAAAAGGTGTATCAAATTCATACTGGCACTAAATTGAATGAAACGACATTGTGTTAATTATGACCTTAACCTAACTTAAAGTGATATTCGACATGTTTAGCGCCACCCTGCAGCTCGTGAAAGCTCGTGGTTATCAGGTCTTTCAGTTTCTCATGCTATGAACATAACGTATTGTGCTAGACACGGTCGTGGGAACGTTCATTATGTCACAGCTCGAGAAATACTACCTCTGAACCGCAATGTACGGCCTTGTACTGTTTCACATACTTATTTACTGCGGAGCGGCAAGACCAGGAATATCTGTCTTGGGGACAGCCTTACGAGATTGCGAGAGCTGTAATATAGAGGGAAATGCGACGTGCACCCACATTAACCGAAAGCTACACCGCTCAAGAAATTAATTTTGGCGATATATCTCACGAGAAACCCACTGGTACAAACTCTCCAAGACTAATAGCTTAAATTACAATTTGTCTATTGCAGCCACTACATAATTTACGCATTAAGCTATTACTAACTGGAAATAATATATTAACAACACTCGATAAGTGTGCCGTGGATTTTACAATCTGAAATGTTGGTTTGAATTACTTTATATTTCATGAGTTTTCAGTCACTCTTAATAATAAGTTACAGAACTAAAATTTGTAGTTCTGTCAATAATATTTCTTTCTAAGTTTAAAGTTAGAACAATTTTAAACAAATTCTGTGTTCTCAGTCTTCCATTGTTTTTTCCCAAATAACTACAGGCGAATTCCTTTTCATTCCTTGCCTCCAATCCTTTCCCGCCTTTAAAGACCTAGACTTCGACAAGGCGTAAAGCCATAAGTTAAAAGAATTTAGTCATATCGCTAGTAATTAGGGAAATATCGATCAAGTGTTATACAAAAGAATTAGTGGGTGGCTCGAAATATTATATCAGGATGGGTTACAGGTATGGGGACTTTATTTTTGCAATTTGTAACAATAGTGAACTAAATCTGATGTGATTTTTATGCGTAAGTCCATAAAATGTCCATCCTGTGGTTTAGGCAAAAGTACCTTGTTCAGTAAGCAGTAGCTCTAACATAATAACATTAAAAGATTATTGATTCTTTTACTTCTCAACGAAAATTTATTTTAAGACACTACTTTTAGAAGTAATAAATGTTGATGCAGTGAGTAAGTGGTGAATATGTTTGTTTAATTGCTATAAGCCTAATTTAAAAGAAAAAGTTTTGAATGTTTTAAGAACAGAATGATTGTCAGCTTATTTCACTTATACCCGTTCTCGATTCTCTTTCCTACAAACAGAAACATTTTCAATCCCTAATGGACGATATTCAGTACGAGCTAATTGGCATACAAATCTCTTACCAACCACAAATTGAACCTAAATCAACGCCTAATAACCAGACATTTCTAGCTGCCAACAAATGGCTTATACACAGTAACTACAGACCTACAGTACGCTCTTGATACCTTCCGCACTCCAACGACTCGCCGCCAGCTCCTTTACCTTACCAGTTACCTAGTTTAATCTCTTTAATATCCACATTCAAATCTAGTTACCCTGGTTTGCACCTCCTACAATTCTTATATACGATACAAGACTGGGGCTCCATATTATCCTACCATTCTATACGCCTTCCCTAAAAATTTACCTTTCAGTGCATAATTATATATCTTAACTTTATCCACACCAAAATGGATTAGTGAAAGTCTGCAACTGTTTCAAATTGAGGGTAAGCAAATGAAAAATCTGCGACACAGTTACTTTGCTTTATATTGTGCATGACGCGTTTCGGGAATTTATTTTCATTTTCAAACGCACTATAAGTAGGTTTACATGTTTTTATTTATAGAAATATGAGGAGTCGTTATGTTTGTTTCTGCTGGACGTTTCTACAGTTTTCATGTGATTTGTTTTTGAAGGTTTCTGACGAAAATGGCACCACAGAAACAGAAACACACACAAATACATCCTCAAATTACACAAACGTTATTGAATGATGTACACAGATTGAAAGTTTGTGTATTGTACAATCACATGAAAACTGTACAAACGTCCAGAAGAAACAAACACAACGACTCCTCATATTTCTATAAATAAAAACACGTAAACCTACTTATAGTGCGTTTGAAAATGGGAATAAATTCCCGAAATGCGTCATGCACCAAATAAATTAAAGTAACTGTGTCGCAGATTTTTCATTTGCTTACCCTCATAATTATATACAAAATTATTTTCCTGTCTGTCTATATAATTACCTGACTCTTTTCCGGACATACCATTATACCTCTCAAGATTTATCATTGAAACAACAGCAGAAAGATGGTAATATATCAGTAAATATGACAAGAAGAAGGTAAAAATATGGAAGTATTTAAAATATATACGTCAAAGAAAGAGTATGAATGTTTTTCAAGCTTGTTCTAAGGCCTAGAGGAAATGATGTAGATCATTCATTAACTTTACTATAAGGCGTAGAAATAAATAAAAATGTAGGAAATTATTCTACAAAATGACAAAAGGATTCATGCTATCACATTGATTCCTTGGAAAATGTTAGGCAAAAGTGTGAAAACCGAAATCTCTATGGCCAGAAGGGTATTGAGCAATAGCCAGTACCACGCCCGGTTTGGAAGAATCTAATAGAGTCTCATCCAAACCCTAAAATTCCAGATGTAAGCTAAGAAACGTCTTGGATGACAATATTTCCTCAAGGATGCTAGATTGTTCTCTGAATGGAACGGAATTAGGCCGCTTGGTATTGAAATTACCTCTGATGATGGAAATTTTGGTCAAATTTGTCATATCTGACGATGAATTATCATAATTTTACTCCGGTAAGATCAGGATCCGTACTATCGCCTGGTGGGTCCCGTAACTTGACAGACGACACCGCTGATAACTTTCCCCGCCCCTGACAGGGTATATTTAGGCGGCGGGGTTGATGTATTGAGTAATTAAAAGAACAATGCTTAATTAAATGGCCGCGAGTGGAGTGTGGAGGGCGGTGCGGCGGGCGAAACGGGATCAGAGGCTGGCTGGGTGAGCCCATAACTCAGCGATCGGCATTCGGCCCACGCTTGGCGGCTGGCTCAACATGGCGCCTTGCACAACGCGGGAGGACACACGCAACGCAGCCGCGAGCGCCCCAGTTCCGCGGGCAAGCGAAGCTACCTGCCACCCGTGTTGCCCGCTCAGGTGAACAGACTAGAAACAGAATGGTCAGGTTGGTACGACTGATAGAGAGAGGTGGGAGGGCGGTAACGCTCGGGCCTCGCATTCGGGACTATGTGTGTTCGAATCCCCGCCCGGTCATCCAGATTTGGGTTTTCCATGATTTCCCCAAATCGCGCCAAGTCAATGCCGGTTTCTACGAAAGTTAATGGCCAAATTCCTTCCCATTCCTTTCCACCCTCTAATGCAGTGTTTCCCAACCTTTTTTTGGTCATGTCCCACTTTCAACTTTTTTTGCCCCCCATACATAATTTTTAATAAAAAAATATTTTTTATTAATGAAACTGATATAGGAAGGTTTTTGAAAGAAAACACTTTAATATTATCATAAAACACAGTAAGTAAAATTAAAAAACATATAATGAAATATTAAAATTCAAATTCAAAAGATTTATAATAAACATTTATTATGGCAATTTAGTGTGATACTTTTAAGAATTTGCTTTTTTGCTATATTTTGTAACCATATCTGGTATTGCGTTTAAATAACCCAAAGAGAAAGCGGTAAAGTCGTATCAAGTCAATTTCTAAATTGCCCCCCTAAAAAAAACAAATTGCCCCCCTGTGGGGCGTGGGCCCCACGTTGGGAAACACTGCTCTAATGATACCGAGGTAAATAAGCGAAAAGCCATAAACAAAAACAAGAGAAAAAATGATAAATATAAGTTCTATCGAAATGCTGTTTCCGCTTAAGACACTAGTAACTGGAATGCAGGAGTTGTTCATGATTACAAGCCCAAACATTTCCTTATTGTTCATCGTCAGGAATATTATTATTTACTAGTGTAAGCCCGAGACCGTTTTTTGCGTTTCGTCATGGGTCTAGAATATTTCCAATTTTTAATATCGAAGAATATGACAGGTTTACGTGATCTGTCTATATAAGTACGAGTGACAACATATTTTTCGGAGGAATAAGTAGGTTTTTTCCCCCTCTTTCTAGAGATGTGTTGACTGTGACTTAATAGTTTTAAGAGAGGTCCACATGAACCAAGATGCGGGCATCAGGTATTAGAGAAATAAAAATAAATAAGTTTCCCATTTGCACTGTCACTATCAAAAGATGTTCTTTTGAATCAGCTTGAATGTTAGGAAAACGTTTTGGTACTGCAATTTTTTGAACAATTGATTATACCATTTTACGATTTCTGAGTATCCCACAGTCAGTGATCACTCAGTTGATAAGCGATCATTCGTCGAGTGAACTTCTTTGTGTTAACGAGAGTTAACAGAATATTCGTCGAGTGAACTTCTTTGTGTTAACGAGAGTTAACAGAAGATTTATTGCAGAATCATACACCTTTTACCGGTAAGTCATTTATTTAGTCTACATTACATAATTCCTTATCATTAATGAGGTGGTAGGTAGGTTGGCAAGCATGTGGGCGCATGGTTACAATTGTCTCAAGTCTTGTTTATTACAATAAATACCATATACAATACAACCTTACACAACAATATCAACTTCAAACATAAGATTTCCACACTATATCATGTAATAAGCTTAATTACCAATCGGTTACTTAAAATTCCCCCAAGATATACTTATATTAAATAACAACAATACTAGTTGGCCTTAATGATCCATGATGGCCCCAGAGTCCAAGGATTTACACACTTAAATTTACTTATGTCTAAACAACGATTTAATAATGGTAGAATATCCGGTGCTATATGTTCCTAAACAGGATTTCCAAAGATCGAGCTTCTCAAGGCACTTATATCAGTTGAGCTCAACCAACACTGGTCTGTTTTAATGTTTCAGCACCCCTCAAGGGTAGAGACAAACATACATATACTGTTTCCCTCATGTGAAAGAACCGGCATTAGTGACATATATTGTCCCACGCAAGCACGAACACCAAACAGAAAAGCTCCAATTGCACCGAGGAAGCAGAAAATACAATGAAGTTGAATTGTCTGAATACCACGAACTCTCTAACAGTCTATCCACTCGTGGAACATGAAGACACAGGTTGCTCCAGAAGGTGCCAAAGCGCACACTTTACGAGGACACCCCAAACTGCCATATAGTCTGGGCATGTGAGGCGACGACACAGTTTACGGCCACTCAGAACTGCTTGTCAGACCAGGCACTGTCAATAACCCCTCGTCGACGGCCAAGTATCACGTTGCTCCGCCTAACTGCTGACCGTGCATGGAGCACGTCACCTTCTTCAACTGCCGCTTCCGACACCGCCACTTCCTCCTCAGGCTGTTCACTTCCTAGCGGAGACTGACCGCAGAGACTGACCGCATTCCTGAGCCGGGTCGCCCCTTAAATCCTCTCTACAGACCGATAGAGGGCACTCACATTCAC
Source organism: Vandiemenella viatica (assembly GCA_031002005.1). Classification (NCBI taxonomy): domain Eukaryota; kingdom Metazoa; phylum Arthropoda; class Insecta; order Orthoptera; family Morabidae; genus Vandiemenella; species Vandiemenella viatica. Next base: position 337,097,713 of record CM061920.1, read on the forward strand.
AGCGCTCTCTATCGGCCGGCGAAAGATGACAATCGCCACCAGATGGCCGGAACCTGGCCGCCGCGCGCCCTAGCGGAGAAGTTAGCGATATGAAACAGCCGCCTAGCGACAGAGAGCAGCGCACGGCTCAATTAAAAAGAAATTACTGTTCTGCCGATAAACGGACAGCGCGCCTAGCTTATTGCAGCCACAAGTACCCCCAAGTGGTGCTACTGTATTCCAGGTACTAGATGACTTGACCAAAAATTGTAATTGGGGAATACGCCATTCTCTCAAAAATAAAATATATGAAAATAGTACAGCGTGTCTAGTTATATGGTTAGACAGAAGTTATTTTTTATTGTTGGAGAGAGATCCTACTTAAAACAATTAAAAAACGTTCACACACTCTCTTTGTAAGAAATATGTCTCGTCAAGTGTATTTTCGGTGCTGATAAAAATTAGCAGCCATATTACGAATACCGTATAGCGTTTTTTATACAATCCAATCTTACGTTTAGGACTACATACCGTCATTCTGAACTTGGACTTTCTTAGTTAAACGGTCCTATAAAAGACTCAAAGCAGGCATTTTCTTCTTCTCTTCGATATCGGCCATCTCAGGACCACGAAAAGTAATCCCGTGTATTCATTTCGATGCTTCTTTTCTTGACTTCCAATAGTTCTTCATCCTCTCACTTTGCTGTTTCCTCCATTCTTCTGTCCATATGTTACTACATATCCTCTTTTCCTTCTTCTGGAAACCGTTGAAATTTTGAATCAATCTCCTAAAAGTTGTTCTATCTTGTATTAAATATTCTGTTATTCCGATCTCAATCATATTTTTCTTTACTCCTTGGATCCACTGGTTGCCTTTCTTTACTTCTTGTAAACATGATTGAAAATTATTTTTGTAAGTCTATTGTTATCCATTCTCATTACGTGACCAAAAAAACTGACTCTCCTCTTTTTGATCGTGTCTGACATCCTTTCAGTTTCTTCTTCTTTATATAGATCTTTATTCCTCCGGTGTCTAAACTCACCATTTTCAGTTTTTAGTGGTCCCCAAATTTTTCTCAAGATTTTCCTTTCCCTTTTCTCTATCTCTTCTATTTCTCCAGTTTTCATAGAGAACAAGCATTCCGAAGCATACAGCCCTTCTGGTTTGATTACTGTGTTGAAGTATTTGATTTTAGTTTTCCTTGATAGATTCTTCTTATTGTATGTATCTTTTGTCAATTGGTATGCTAGTTCTACTTTTTTTGCTCTTGATATATTTGCTTCCTTATCAAGCCCATTAATCTGAATTACTTCACCTAGATATTTAAATTTATTGACCTTGTTAATTTTTCCGTACTCTGTGTTTAGTACTTTGGGTGAATCCCTAATATTGGTCATGAATTTAGTCTTCTCAAAAGAGATCTGAAGTCCAACTTTTCCTGCTATATCCTTCAGAAGGTTGATTTGTTCGAGTGCGGTCTCTATACTTTCAGAAAGAACCGCTATGTCATCAGCGAAGGCCAAACAGTTTATCCCAACCCCTTTGTGTTTTGTACCTAATCTTATCTCATGGTGAATTCCCCTTTCCTTGAGTTTCTCTTCCCATACTCCTATTACCTTCTCCAAAACGCAATTGAAAAATATTTGGAAAAGCCCATCTCCCTGCCTGACTGACACCAGTTTTTATTTTAAATTCCTCTGAGATCTCTCCCATAAATTTCACTTTTGAATTTGTTCCAGTGAGGGTCTGCCTGATTATGTTGACCGATTTTGAGTCAACACCAAATTTCTGCAAAAAGGTCAGTAATGAGACTCTATCTACTGAGTCGTAGGCTTTCTTGAAGTCCACATAAACTATAACATAGTTTCTGTTCTTTATAACCCTGTCTCGTATTACAGTTTTCGGATTTAGAATCTGTTCTACACAGGATCGTCCTTTTCTGAACCCACCTTGGTATTCTCCAATTTGTTTGTCTATTACTGGTTCAATTCTGTTTTGAAGAGCTTTTGACAGTATCCTATATGTCACTGCTACCAGAGAAATTCCTCTTTAATTGTTCACATCTGTTTTGTCGCCCTCCTTGGGTCATGGATTTCTTTCTCGTCTGGTGGCTCTGAAGGTTTAATGTTTGCTTGTGACTGACTGAATTCTAGTCTTTCTTGAGGTTCTTCACAATTCAGTAATTTTTCAAAATAACGGGCCAAAATTTTGGAGTTTTCTTTGTTGTTTAGGCCAATTTTTCCATTTTCATCTTTAAAGCCAAGATTTGGTGGTTGATACTTTGTTATTATCCTCTTTGAACATTTTATAAAAGTTCCTTGTATTACATTTAGCGAAATCTTCATTAATTTGTATGAGTCTACTTTTTCCTCTTGACGTTTCTTATAGTTTTAGAAGTTTTTTTTCGGATTGTATCGAAAGTTTGGAAATTCTCATCAGTTTTATGGGGCTGCCATCTTCTCCAAGCTATCACTCTCTCATTTATGGCCACTTCACACTCTTCATTCCACCATCTATGCTTCTTATTTCTTTTCATAGAACATACTTCGCGGGCAGCTTCGGTTATTTTTGTTCTCAGATCATCCTAGTTCGTTGTAATGTTGTTTTCCAACTTTTCTTTCAATTAAAGAAGGCGTTTTACTGTTAATTAAATCCATATAAATATGAATCGTGAAGCATAAGAAAACACCACGCCCCGTTTTGAGAAAGTGGTTTGGATATCATACAGAACAGTTACACAATCCTTTTCTTTTGGGTGCAAAAAAGAGCAAGACTATAAAAATATGACAGAAAATTATGGTAAGAAATGTCAATTTTTTAGATTGCAATAGGAGCTCAAAACTTCATTTTCGCCCCTTTGGAAAAAATTTAGGCTGCTTCAGCGATGAATATAATGATAGATTCCTCGATATTTGATCGTAGGATACCTTCAAGGTATATGATGATGTTAATATACACAGTGTGTTTAATAACTCGCAGGCAGCCTATGAGAGACTAGATGTAGTAAACGCACTCAGAATTGTCATTTAATACGAACTCATAATATGCCGGCCACTTTTCCCAACTGTTTATAAGGTTTGCTTCCCTGACGTTGTAGTTGAGCTTCTTTATCGCTGTACGTCAATCTAATTATAAATGGAATGCCTGCAACAATGGTTGTCACTATGTGAGAGCTTTGCGTGCACCAAAGCAAAGTGTTTTGGACGAGATTTTGGTTTTCCCCCAGTAGAGGAACGATAACTTTCAGGCAAACCTCGCCCTGATGGCTTTCTCAAAACAGCAATCAGTTATCGTGTTGCGGAGAAGTGACCGTATTGACACGACCATCAACCGGTTTGCATTTTAACGTAGCACGGGGATGACTCACGAAAAGCCCGAGTCGTCATATTCGCTGAATGCTCGTAAGCCTGTGCACTCACTCTGATTAAACTGACAACCGCTGGTTAGCAGAATCTCTGATGAAACCTTTAGCTTCTGTAGAACTGAGTCGACTACTAAACACTTGGTTTGATTCTAGAAGCAACCACGTCCAAGGTTAGCCTTGTGAGGCATGTAATTAAAGGATAAAAACAGACACCTGGTCGTCTTCTTCCTGGTCAAAAACGTTATATTAAGTTTCATTTCTTAAAAAAAAAAGTAAATGTTATGTTCGTATCTAACGTTTACTTTTCTGCTTAACTGTGCCTAATTCTTTGGTCCATCATATTTATTATGTACCAAAACTGATGATAGTTTCAATAAAATAGAATGTAACTTTAATTTAAAAGATTCTTAAAGCTATTTTATTGCGCTGTTTCTCACGGTTGTTCACGTAGTTACGTGTATGTTTGTACCTGAATAGATTTTCTCAGCCATCGTCTGTAACATATGTCTAACTTTTGTATTTTTTTACACATTAATATCTGTTTCCTCATTCACATTTTGTTGACAGTTTATATGCTATTTAATCGATAATGTTAATGAACAAAGAATGATGGTAAATAAAACTATGATTAAGACTTGATTTTAGGTGCTGATAAAAATTAAAAAATAGTTTAAATCAATGTGCGTTAAACAATCTAAACCAAAAACAGTTTTGAAATTACGGGATTAATTTTAAATTCAGTTAATGAATAAGGGACTTTAAGCTATCAATACATACACAAAAAATTAACCTCTAGTTTTAACAATAGTCATTAAATTTCTGAGCAACCCCGTGGTAATTATGTCAGTACTATCATTAGTATTATGTATAACATGATACAAATTACTTAAGTCAAGTTGACCTGTTTCCGGTATAACTCCGGCATGTCAGTCATCTGTTTCATGAACAAACTTATTTTATGCTATTAAATTCCTCCATACCTAGGACATAACAGCGCCCAACAGATCCATGATGAGATTAAAGCTTTATGAGGATACTACAGTTCAACAAATTATGCAACTAGTTGAGTATCTGGCATTGCCTATTCTTTTTCTTATAATATCATTGAGGGAGAGAAGAAACGAAACAATATTACATAAGTAACATAGAATTTAGATCTTGAGTGGCTGTCAAAGGAGGTTGAATGATGTGAATAAAAATTTCATAACAATCGCTCCATTCGTTATATGTATTTAAATGGCTCATCCCCATCCTTTCCTTAAGGGTGTGAATCGACTGTATTACTCCCACAGTAATTTTCAGTTAGTGAAAAAGTGTAGCATGTTACTTCAAAATCACTCCAGCCACTTGGAAGTTATGGTGGAACAAACATATAAACGCATATGCATATATACGTTGAAGTACTTACACATCGTTCATGCGCCAGTCTAGATTCAAGTCATCATCAGTGATGAATGATATTTATGTTAAGGGTCCTAAACTGGTATATTAATTTTGAATAACACTAAATACATTATAACATTCTGCATTTTACGTAAGGTAATCATTAACTTGACAAATTCAGAAAAAGTTGCTTCCAATGAAACAACTACCACAACATATCAAAATGACATAAACAGAACTGACATGTGTAAATAAAAGTAGATAAGCCTATAGAGAAAAAAAATCAAAAAATAATTTTTATATCAGTAAAATTCAGCATCTTGGTTCCACGTTGTGGCTTGCATCTGTGGTTGGTGGAAGTGACCGCGAATACCAAGTGAAGATAAGAATAGTCATTCTGTCATGTAACTTCATATCTCAGGGCGTCAGCGCAAAAGTAGCCTAAGCCTATACCAATCTCTATAAACCTTAGGCCACTTTTGCACCAACGGTCTTGTTTATTACTTTAAGCTCGAATTTTCGGTTCTGCTAGATTTTAATGTTAATAATTTACAGAATTAATTTACTGCTATCATTTTCTTTGTATCAAGCTGGAAACTCTAACTCTTTGAGGCTTGCTTTTACCTAGGAACAGAAATTACTTCAATAACAGTTTTAGTTCGGTTATAAACTACGCAAAAACTGAAGTGTATATGAACTGTACCTGCCATTTATGCTTGAAGCTACTTGCAATGCTAATATGCCTTAGTACCCTTAGTAAAACATTTAGTTTCGCATTCTAAAATGAAATATTACGCCAGATTTACAGATAGATTTATACAAAACCTTAACTGAGAAGCCTATTTCGTACTTTCAGTTATATTTGCCAAATTATAACAGCAGTGTGAACGATAATATACTGAAGAACATGTGCATGTAAGATTACAGCCCGTTAATTATCCCCCTTTATTATGCATCAAAAAAGAAAGTAAAACATGAAACGGACTGTAATCTACCGATCTGTAGTTTTTTGTTTAGTTGTAAGGCCGTAATGTAAAAGGTATGAGATTTATTTTGCTTGTCTACTCAACAGAATAGCTTTAGATTGAGAGTACTCGCCTGTCCATCAACGCGTTTGTCACTCACAAATGTCAACCGAGCGTGGCGGGGTGTGTCGCCGTAACGCTGTGACCACTCATTCGGAAGGACGTATATTCGAATCCCCATCCAGCCACCCAGGTTTGGTTTTTCCATGGTTTCCCTAAATCACTTCATACGAAGATCATGCTCGAATTCCTTCCCATTCTTAGACACTAGTCCTTTCCCCCCTCTAATGACTTCTACTTCAGCAATGCGTAAGGACAGCCTCAAATGACACATTCGTTGACAAATTACGTAACACGAAATTTTTATGTAGACAAACAGCTTCGGTTAACTTCATATGACGCATTTCAGTTATATTTCGATAGGACCGCTTTCATCGGAAGATGAACTCATTAACATGTTAGTCACTTAGTTTAGTAGGGAGGAATGCAGGAGAAATAATTTTCGGCATGAACCGCTACAGGGAAGACATATGCCTCCTGTGTGACTAATGTTACTCCCTTGGGTTAAAACTTGCCAGAAGTTGTTAGCACTGAGCTGCGAATATTGACCAATGAGAGCATCCTGATGTAAACAAGGAATTTGTTTATTTTTCTCTAATTATTTTATAAAGACTGTGGCAAGCAGTCACAAATCAAGCGGCTCTTACCATGAACATAACTTCCAAAACCACTTAACTTATTGAACGTCTCTATCTTGGTTCAAGGATTGGTCTTATAATGGAAGAGTCTTCTAAAAATATTTTTCTTCCAATACAGATTTTTACAGCACTTGGTAGTAGTTAAATATATTGAGACATAAAATTAAATAACCGGCATTGGTATTCAGTGCAGCTGAAAGTGAGGGAAAAAATATACAAACATAATGAAATATGATATTTTAGTGAAATATTTAATAAAGTATAACTCATAATAAAATCAATGTGTGTTTTTTTTTATTTTTTTTTTAAAGGGGGGGGGGCGCATGTGATCAAATTTAAACTTTCGGAAAACTATCAAAAAAAAAAAAAAGTCCAGAAGCCTTATTACAAATTTTTGTTTAGCTTTATATAGAATTTTCATTTGACATATGTTACCTTAACATGTCCTACTAAGCCTTTTCAAAAGAAACTGATAGCTCTATCCTCAAGGAACAAAAAATTCCAGAGAAGATAAAATATCAACAAATGTCGATTACGCCCATTCAAAAAACGCCGATTCTAGAGGCCGGACTCTAGCCATGTAAACGTGAATCTAGCAGTGTGCTATCTGAACTAGGATCAGTTTTGATCGCACTTCCTTTACTGTGGTTTTGAAGTGCTAGTAACATAAGGTATTGTGACATCAATTACAGTACGTCTGACGATTAGAAACATCATAATGGCCTACATGAGGTTACTGTCATTCCGATTCGTTCGTTTTGTAAATTATGTAAATCTTTTTTTCCACGTTACTGCTCCTGTTCCCTGACTGCAAACATCATATTATCGTTTGGCAAGCTTCCTTCAGAACTGTGACTTAGAGCGTACGTGCAAATCATTTGTTGAGATATGTTTGGGAATCGTTCAAGTCTCTCCTCCTGGTGCTTCCTAGAAGGCGCTTGGCGTGGATCGCACGCTTGCTATCCCTTTCTTGCGTCATCAGCTGGGTGACAGAAATAGCAGTCGTGGCCGTGTGCAATGCAGACCGCCTCTCCGAACAGAAGCTATTAACAAGGGGGACTCTACCGCTTGTAACACTTTGCGGTGGACTCACTTTCTTATGAGACTCTCACGACGCTCAGCAGTAGTACACGTAACGTTAGTGCTTTGTATTAGATCATAGTTTTCAGACATGAAAATGTAAACGAATGTCATATAAAGTCAAATTTATATTGATCCTGATGTGTTGTTTACAATGTAGGTTTGCGCTTTCCCCTTCCACTTGCCTCATCTGCAGCACTGTTCGTCGCCACATAAAAAAGTACATACAAGCTTATACAAACTACTTTTTTTCTTTATATTGCGCCATATTTTAGAACTCATTACACCCGTCAGTTGTCACTAAATTTGTAATAGACATCTTATTTACACTAGTAATATTGTATACCTTCTATCTTCATCCTTCACAAACTGTGATCTACATAAGTAATGTCCCCTTTTTATACGGGCTCTTCAAAGAGGATCAATTGCGTTCCATATATGGAAGATTAGTATCATCCTGACACGTCGTGTTCGTTCGTTTATCGAATCAAACTGACATCATCTGTACGACAAATGCGAGTAACGAAAATGAATTGATTCGGTACTTCGAGTCAGGTTTTTTTTTGGTAACTGCTTTACGTCTCTTTTTAACATCTAGGTCCTTAGAGACGGGAAAGGATTGGGGGCCAGGATGGGGGCAAGGAATGGGAAGGAATTCGGCCATGGCCTTTTGAAGGAAGCATCCCGGCATTTGCCTGGAGTGATTTGGGGAAACCATGGAAAACCCAAATCTGGATGCCTGGACGGGGATTCGAACCGCCGTCCTCCCGAATGCGAGGCGAGAACGCTAACCGTTACACCGCCCCCCTCGGTTCGAGTCAGGTGACGAACCCGTTACTCAATAACGAATACATACGGTTTGCTACAGCTCTATTACACGTTTCTCGCTCTTCTGCTGTATTATGTTACTATTTTAATGTTCTAGTATTAACTTTAATTTTTCTTATTCATATATACATTACATATAAATTTTCTTACGAATTAGCACACTATTCTTAATTATTTTCTATTTTTAGTTAAGTTCCAGCAACACTGATGACGAAAGAGAGGGGCAATAGCAGTTTAAAGGTAGTCGAAATGAAGTTTATGTGGAAAAGAGTAGAGATAATTAGAACGAAGTAAGAAATGAGATAGTAAATGTATAACCGCTACTATGGTGAATATTAAAATCAAGGTTTTGTGTGACGAGAATGGGTGATCTTACCAAGGATTAGGCCGGGAGGCAGAACTAGAGAGGTAAGGCTGATATTAGTTTACAGAGTGTATGGAATAAAGAATTAACTGGAACAAGAACTGGAAAAAGAGTGATGGTAATACGATAGCAAACATAGGAGTGACTTACGTACCAGTGCTGCCAATTTTGCATATTTATGGCTAAATTTACCATATTTTCCATTGATTTAGCATATAGCACATTTCTTAGCATTTTTTCATGATAATTCAACGTTTTTCTTGTAGTAACAAAATTTTAGTATTATTAATTTATTTATTAGAAAATCTAACCCAGTAAATTGATATTAATTATTACTAATTTCAATATTTTATATTTACCAAAATGTAGATCAAGCACCTCCATAAAGTGATTTAACAAAGAATTTTTTTAGCAAATCAATTGTAATAAAACATTAAACATGTACTGTTTATTTTTATTTTTAACAGAAATATATATTTAAGTTTTATTTTAAATCACTTTCAAGATAAAATGTACATACAGCGATAGACGCAAGCTAATTAATATTTTCTGCTCTCTTCATTGCATGGTACATAGACAAGTCTGGTTTTTCTGGTAGGGTTAAATTCTGGTAAGGTTGTTTCTCGGTAGTGTTAGTAAATGGTGAAGATATCTTGAGGTAGGATTGTTTTGGATAGAGATGTTTGGGGTATAGAATTATTCTTTTAAAGTTTTATTTTGGTAGGTTTACGATTTGGTTAACATATTAATGGTAGGCTTGTAACCGAAAGAGAGTAAAAATGGTAGACATATTTATGGTATGTATTGCATTTGGTGGAGATGTTTATGGTAGAGTTTTCATGCTGTAAAGTTCGTAAATTGATGAGATGTTACAATGTAGAAATAAAATTTGGTAGAATTAGTACACTTATATTTTGGTAATGATGTTAGTGATGTTCACGGTAGACCTGTTAAATGGTAGAGTTTAATATGCGTAGAGACTTTTCTGGTAGGTATGTTAATAAAGACATTAATTTTTGTAATTTTCTCAGCATTTTTTCCGAAAACTTTATCATATTTTTGGCATTTCTTAACGTAGATTTGGTATAAAATATTTTTTAGAGTTGGCAGCACTGTTACGTACCAAGTCATTGGTTGGGAAATGAACTTTCTGTGGCTTTGGGGACATCTGTAATGATTAAGCCCACTTGTGTGATATTCCTATCCAGTTTACTATCAGTTTTATCGAAGTTTCTTTCTATACCTTCTTTTTTTAGATCGGTCTTGAGATTATAGAGTTTATTTTGTTTGGCATGCGTTTTTATAGTTGGTGCTAAACTTTGATCTGTCCTCTACAAGTAATTTAGTCACTGAATGATTCTTCTCGATGTTAAGTAACATTTGAAACATTTTTTTCTTGTGTCTTCATTGCTTTTCATCTATTGCTATGTAAGGAAAAGTTTTGTTCCGATATAATGACTTATCTGTTTCATGTTTCCGTTAGAATCGCTTCCACCGTTCTCCTCGCTTTCTTCGTTATTTTCAATACATCACTTGTTATATTTTCTTTCCAATTTACACCTGGATCTACAAGATCTACACGCAACGACTTGTCTGTACAAATGTCTGCGCAAATTAGATAGTTACAGAGAAATCATTGAGCGTGAACTGGAAAATTGAGAACAGCGCAGAGATTAGAACGGGGGTTTGAGGTTTGAGACCAAAGACAGAATATCTGCACAAACCTCAGACAAGTCGTCGGGTGTTGACGCTATATATCAAATATCGACAAAAATCTCGTTTAATTTGCCTGGTTTTTGCGCATCACTGTCAGATTATCGTTTAACTATAGACCTTCGTCAATGTGCACGCTAGTTTCTTTTGGAGATTATTGATTTATATAAGAGCTTTCCGTGCTTGTTCTGAGTTAACTCAAAAAGATACAATTTCCTCAGGACTGTCTACAGAAAATTAAATAATTCGTTCAGGTGCTGGAGACGAGAACGTTTATAAGACGCTCGTATGATATTTCGTATTTTCTGAAGGAAAGCAGATTTAATGCAAATTACATAACGGATGTTAACTTGCAGCTTCTGTCAGTTGCTAGGAATCTTAATATTGAGATCAGTCTCGCATGGAGTGATATCCAGGACTTTTGTTGTGTCATATGAGGAGTTACTAATTTCAATAAATTATTGCATATCCCAATGTGTAATCGTAAGTAAGTTCGACACACAATTCGCTAAGTAATCTAACATGGGAAAATTGTTCTCTTCTCAGTATCCAACGTCTTGGCCAAACTGATTACCACTTATTTCGCCGTTCTTCAAGATGAACTGTAAATATTTACCACTGTAAAACTTCCTTTACGATTACTTTCTTTGTGTGTTAAAATTGGTGCTGAAAACTGTGCCGTGTTGAAATATTTGGTTTGCAAAATCTTGTTTGCAACAGTCTGATTCGCGCAGATATTTGCAATGTCAATTCTTTGCGTGCGGTCCCCGCTTAACAGCAACAACAAAATTCGTTAATACCGTTAGGACCAAGAAAATCGCTTAAGATAAGGCACATTTAAAAGCTTCTTTATTTGTAACGAATTTACAAACATCCACATATGAATCTTAATCCCAACTTTCAGTCTACATAGTAATGATATAGTGCAAACCTGTTTGTAAAGTTTATGAATGAAGTGACATTTAATTTTAAAGTCAGCCTGATGTTCGTTAAGATATTGAGAAAACCTCTTTCATTTCAGCTGTACTTAAAGGTTACTTATAGGTGATTAACCTTTTTGACTCATAGTACACTCTGCTAAATGTAAAACTGTGAATTTGAGGGGGAAATATATTCTAGAACATTATAAAAACCATTATATCATCACAGAAAACTGGTTTCAATTTATGCAAACGGCACTATTATAGAGTAATTTGTCTTTATTTGTTGGTTATCATATAACGAAAACATAAAGATAGGTTAAAAAACAGTAAGGAAATTGCACCTTTTTATGAGATGGTAAAAATAAGTAAATTATAGATATGATTTTAGTTCGCTGTGTTTAAATAGTTTCAAGTTCATGCATGAAAATATACTGGTATAAATAATCTGTCTATAATCAATGGATTATAAAAGTTCCTGTACTTTTATTACGCTGTATTTGGTTTTTTCACTTTGGTCCCATGTGAGGACAAACTCAGATATGTGGATCAATCTTGTGACAACTCTTAATACCAATATTTTTTACAAACTTGTGAGTACAGACTGATTACTTTTTGTATTGTACCTTTACACTACTCATAGTTCCAACGATATTTGTTATACTAATTGCAAAATTTCTGAAGTCTTGTGTTTGCCGCTACATTTCTAAACAGATTAAAAATCCATACACCATATTGCTCATTGTGATTAATTTTTCCGCTTCATAAGTATGTTTCATAACTTCATCTCAATTCAGTTTCCAAATTGCCAGAAGAAATTTCATTCAAGGAGTGAATCAGCTTCTGAAATGGTATCAATAATTACGTAAAGTTGTTCAGCTGATTAATTATTGTACCGTGCCACAGAATAAAGAAAGTGCTTGCCAGGTTATATATATCAGCACTAAAAATAAAATCATTTGGATTTTCTATGAAATAGACAAGAGAGAATATACCAGTTCTGCTGATAATTATTTCTAAAGAACTTCAGATTACGTATCATCTGCAGTTAATATGAGCACATCACCATTTGTACCCCAAAGAAAATCCCAAGTCAGTGTTATCGGGTGTCATAGTTTTGAAGAATCTATTAAAAAAATAGTTTATTTAGTTGGAGCCATAACTTCTAAACCTTCAAATTTATAAGCTATAGTGAAACATTAAAATGAGAAAACATTCCTTACTGAATAAAAAATAATATACCTATTACTGCTGTGACTTCAGTATGTGCAATTATGACACGTTACAGAAAATTATCCAACATGATGCAAGTTCTGCAGTTCAGATAAGTTTTCTTTCGAAGAGTTGGTGTGCCGCTGGTCACCACTCAGCTGACTTATTGCAGCAGAAGAACAAATCGCGAGCGCCATCATTCACGGCGATCTGCGGGAGTAGTTGGGAGTTTTTCTGAGCGAGGCGCATGTTTTACAAGAGACGTGTAGAGCAGACAAGCGGAGGAGCTGTCAGCGCTCGGCCCGTTGGTGGGGTGGCGACAGCGCAACATGCTTATTAACAGCAGCCCAGTGTGCTGTTTACTCTGGCAGGTATTTTTTTCTGGCGGCGTGGAGAGCGTGTGAGCCATTTCTCACGAGCACGCAGGAGATGTTGAGGCCGACCGCTGAAAGCTGCAGTAATGAGCTGTTGATTGATGAGCGCTCTGCTCTGCACACCGTAATAACTCGCCCGGCCGCTCGCGAGCGAGCGATTGTTGTTGCTGTTGTTGTTCCATTGCTTTATTATGGACCTAGCGTCGCAACTGTTTAGACGGGTGCGGGTACGCTGCTAGCAGTTCCCCCAAATGAAGCTGTTAACTCGACTGTGATGATGGATCGCATACGGAACCGATCGTACGCAAAAAGTGAAGGAGACTTCAATGCTCGGTAGAGAAAGTAACTCTGTGAAATTGATGGATGAAACTGGAACATCGCTCAGAGCAAAGAAATCGCAGGAGCATTCTTTTTAGATGTGGGTGTTCTGAAGTCTGACATGCAATGTCCACACAATATGTAAAAAAGAGGGACAGAGTGATACGTAATGAAGAAAGTGAGGATTTTAGTAGAGAAGTCTGGAGATGTGAATGCACGATCGGGGAAGGAACTTTATACAATACGAATCTGATCTTAATTTCTCTCGTGACATTTCAAACATGGGTATCTTCCAGTAGTTACAGCAAAAAATTTTACGACTTAAAAGCAGATTGCTCAAAATTAGCCAAATGCTTCGTAGTATAGTGAACAACATACGAACGATGTGAATGTATCTTGTTAATGATACCATGACTTTCTCACGAATGAGAAATGCAATCCTTTACAAATTGGCGAAGAGGGAAAGGAATCTCACTCAATGATCCAAAATGACAAGGCAATAAATCAAATTTCAGTTTCTGGCGTCCAGGTACACAGTTTCACCATTCCAAATCATCATATCCTTTGAAAATATACGATGCATTTAATTTTTTATTTATGCTGGAGGCACGTTCCAATCTAGTGCTGGGATTGATCAAGAGCTTGCATAACTTACTTCTCTCACTAAAACGGGATAAGCAAAAGTATTCTGCCACTGCACTTCACAGTAAAGTGAATCTGCCAAAATATTATATATTTAGTAGAGATGAACTAAAACGAAATAAATAACTTGTAATCAATATGTAAATAGTTTTCAACACAAATTCTTTGACGACAGGTGAAATGCATGTGGTACAAAATCATTTCAAAACACTTGCTATAACGTTGTTCAGTAAACCGTTAAATTAAATGCTTCAGTATCTAAAATCAGTTTACTGAATATAAAACTTTATAATAAATTACGTTTTATGGTTCTTGAATTAATATCGTATCACTCCATACGACGTTTGCAACAAATTTATTTTTCTGGAATGACCATGTGCAATAGCTGATGAATTCTATTTTGACACAATTCGGTGTAAAATAATTAATAAAATTATAAAACCAATTTAGGTTTGTGATAATTTAATTATTACGATTAATTTATTTAGATTTAAATTATGATTTTAAAATAAATTACCGTTTTGTGATTTTTCTAGCATTTACAAAAAGCACAGTTTGAAATTTTACCATTTTTATTTACTAACAAACAAACAAAACACAAATTTAATTAAAAAAAAAAAAGATTCTATTCATAGATGGATATTACTACATTTTATGACATATGTGAATTACAACTAGGAAGGACGCCATCTCTCCTAGCATTTAATAGAGCAGATTAGTAAGAGCTCTGAGAAACTTCTATTCATCATGGTCTCCCTGCCAGAGAGTTTTGGGTTCCACCGAAACCGAGGAGCAATACAATCAGGAGTTCTTTTTTATAGGATATTTACCCCGGTTTTTGTGGCACCACAGGTTCTTCTGTTCACCATTTATCCTATGCAGTATGGTAACTTTACCACCAAGCATTTATTGAACACACACTTTCAATATAACCGCACTGGATGTTGCGGTTGGCCTCTCCCCCCGTCTCTGGACGTGCCATTTCAGATTGCCGCTAAGCCCGGCGTAGATCCTCAATACCTGTACAGTGTACACAAGTACTGGTAGCCGCTCAAAATGACGAGGCTGTATGCCACGGGCTCTTACTCCTGTATCTCAGTTGCCACTTGAATGACCCTTCTGACTCCCAGAAGCTGTCCCAGCACCCAGTACATTTGCAGAAAAAGAAACAGGAAAAAAAAAAAAAAAATTAAGAGCTGTTTCACATTCGTGGCTTATCCTAAGAAATCGCTCACTCAATTCACCTCACAAGAGTTTTAATTACTTGGTTTGTCTGTTTCCACAAACTGACCTCTTTAATCTTGTAAAAATATGCCGATCCACGTTCGTCCGTATAGTGGCGTCCGAGCGGTGCCCAAGTCCAGCACCCTATCGTGGCTAACACTTTGCTCACCCGACAACAATGACCTGTCCCGGTCTCTTATCTGGGGTCTGTTTCCCGCTGTACAAACCGAAAATTCCTTTCACTGACTGTTCCGTTCTTGACAGCATCATAGTTATGAATTGATTCTATTATTGATCATTTCAGGTCTCATTTGCTCTAATTTTCGTATAAATTATAAACATTTAGGACGTAGTCTGGGAAGTTGTCGACACAAAGAAGTATTTAATTAGACCTAAGTTAAGTAAGTAATTGTTACCTTGTAACAAGAATGAGTTACTAGAAGCATTTTGTGAGACGTTTTATAACTGAAGTTTCTCATGGAGCTTTTCTTTGCTCTGATTTTACTTCCTGACCCGATTCTATGGGTAGGTTCAAATGAAATTGAGGAAGCTGTATAATAAAACGATTTCTCCTCCTTAATAGCTACGATTGTATCTTTTTTTGCACTCCTTTCCTCGTGGTCCCAGACAGATCGTGATCGGAAGATTTGAATGTTAATAGCAAGGGCGGACTGAAGATACCTAATTCTGGGAACGGATTTCCAAGAAACGTTGAGGTGTCCAGGTAATGCCTAACAGTTTGAGGCATAACGTATCACTGTTGGATGTGGTTCACTGGTCCTATGAGTCTTCAGTAGTTAAATTGGATTATCTTAATTGTTCACAATTGTTCTGGAAGGAGCACTTTGAGCATTTCGTTCTGTTAAAAGAATTTGATATGTTCTCTTGAATTTCATTAACCGGACCTCAGTTTCTGAAAGTTCCTATGTTGATGATTGACCTAATGACCATATGATTTGTAGAGAGAGGATATTACCCCATGTTATGAAGGAATTTGAGCCTCCAGTTTCACGTTGTTAGGTATGAAACATCATTCTCATAAGTACTCTCGATAAACACAATTAATGCTAGCTTACTTAAATTTTAAAAAAATGAAACATACTTAAACCATAGAACCTGATAAATGATAAAATTGTTAACAATTCATGATCATTGTGTTTTAGTAGGCTCTATATTTTTTGTATCCAGTATTATTCTAACCATAGTATTCTATTATTTGAGAACAGAGTGTTTCATTCTATGCGAAATTGTATCTGTGGGTTCAAGGATTTTCCGGGAGGCTAAAACTGCAGGAATAATTGCAGAAAAATGTAAAGAGTGACCTTCCATTTCAAATATGTGGCGATGTCAAATATGAGCGGCCTAGTCATGTATTGTCTTATTATTAAATCGAGTTTAATTATTAGATTAATGAATAGCGCAAATACAGTGATTTAACAAACTTAGAATTTTTTTTGTACAAAAATCACTCTGACCTTTCACAGATACCAACAATGTATACTTTCATTTTTCAGAGTTTCAAACATCTATCATGTAGATATTTTAAAATATTATATAATTAGTCGTCTTCATTTTCACAATGTATCGATTTAGTTATGTTGGTGTGTTATGGCCCGACTCGCATCATTTGAAACTGTTTGATATTTCGACCAGATCTACAAGATTTCGATATGTAAATTATAAGGTAGCATAATTGGACAAGTCTGTTTCAAACTAAGAAATAATAACACTTGTTTTTGAATATGAAGTATGTATATTTCCACAATGGTAATAAATGAATTTCAACAGTTTGCATTCTAATTCAAATCTTTTACTGTCTTCTTTAAAATAATGAAGTGTTTGTTTCGCAGTAAATAATTATTATTTTTTTTTTTTAACTCGGTTTTCTATAAACATACACAGGTTTCTTAAATCTACTTTATTTGTACAAAAAAAATTATACAGAATACTGCTATGTAACGAAATCCTTAGCTATGGTGAAGGATTGACTCACTACGAACTGGAGATCGAAATGTCCCCGTTTCTAATCCAAACTCGACTGGGATTTTCAAAGGTTCTTAACCATTTGAACAGCTTACTCTGTAATGTGAAGTACGCCAGAACGCTTCTGTGGTTCCGATTCCACATCAAGTTGTAGTACACCTACACCCGGTAAGATTATCCAGTTAGGTTATTTAGTCACAACACGAGCTACATTGCTCGGCGAATCTAAAACTCTGTCGCTTGATGTCCGAGCCATCCTTAGGGTTGTCCCTGTCAACAATGCCATATGATGATTTGATTTGACTATGGAATAGGAACTTGAGGTTGAGCTATTGACGAAACTGGCAATCTCGAGGTTGAGGAAGAGCATAACCGAGCCAGGTGTGTGAAGTTTTAACGTTACAGGCTGGCATTCGGCAGGACGTGACATCGATTCTCAAACGGGTCATCCAGATTTTGCTTGCCCACGATTGCCTAAAATCGAGCCAAGCTAACGCAGGGATGGTTTCTTCAAAACAGCCTGGCCATATTCTATTCGACATACCCAAGGCGCTGAGCCGTAACCAAAGGAAAATAAGGCCAGACGTTACTTATCTCAGCGTCGTAGATTGCCTTTAAGTTTTTCGCTGCTTTAGATCCGACCAAGCTCATCCACTTGACAATATCTCCTTGGCTCGCGTCTCCAGTTTTGTTGGTGAATGCTCTGCATTCCGAGGTTCGGAAGCTGCCGTCACAGATCTACATATTTTCCGGACATCTTTATTTTCTCGTTTTTGTCGCAGCAGATGTAATCGCAGCTTGCGACAGATTTATTCCAGCGTTGAGTGGGCGGGAAGATGCACTGCATTTGCATGCGTGCGTGCCACAACCGCTCGCCTGCTGCCCCTGAATCAATAATTCAGGGATCCTGTTTACATTTGTTATATATTTGCGCGCGCGGAGCAACTGCAGATCCAGATGTCGCGGTGCGATAGCTCGCCAACTGCTCGTTACCAGGGATCACGTCACACTGCTATCGTCGTCAGGCCAACTTGTCGTCACTATGCCCGGTTACGGGACTCCGTTACTACCATTCCTCGTTACATATATAGGCGTCGTGTGGGTGGTATTAATGTGCAGTTTGTATTTAACAGTATGGATTTTATTAATACTGTTTATTCTGGAACAAGTTCATCCCCGTTGGCAGCTCTATGTAGTTGTCCACGAGACCCAGTAGCGGAAGAAAGTTTCTCATCAAACCTTGGCTGCCAGGTTATGAGAGTTGTCGGTGCACAATTCTTTATTAGCAGATTGAGTGCCAAAACATTCAGGGTTAAACTTCTCCACTGCGAGTATCGTTTGAGGGCATACAGCGCTATGCTTGGTGACTCCATCGCATGGCTGCCAGCTTGGTGTCTTCCGGCTAGCAACCGTTTTCACCCTCTTTGTTCTTTCATACCCTTTTACTATTACATGTAACAGCACCAAAGTAATCAACACGTGAATGACAGTACTCAAGTGTCCAGGGTCTATCTAAAAAATTATTCATTTTACAAACAAAATCAACACTGCGGTCATTGTCGATATAATCTTGGTTGTCCCAGCCATCATTTTGTGACTTTGTTCAAGACTTTCCTCTGAATAAAGCCACAAATTGATGGCTGTAACGTTAGGATTCGATAAATTGATGCGGTTCCACCCGAACAACCAAGAAAACAAAATCAACACCTCTCACTCAAAAATTACACCTATCATGGACAGAAGGCGACATGCCAGTTCCCACAGCAACAGGTTCTGCGACAATTTGGATGGTCCACACAGCAGTAGCATCTATACATTAAAAACGGATTCTGCGGGACAGTGGGGATTATAAGATGTTACGCCTGGGTATGGCATTCGCGGGAATACGGATTCCAATCAGCGTCTTGCCATTCCGTGGTTTCCCGAAATTACTGCAGTTGAATACCGGAATGGTTCCTTCAAAAGACGATGGTGAATTTCCATCTATTTGTTATCCACAATCCTCTCTTGACTCTAATTTCCTCGACGTCGATACAAAAAAAGATATGTAGATGATCATTTATCCTGAAACAGGGTTGAAACCATTTTTTATTAATAACAGATGCGCAAAACTGCCTGAAAGTGATGTAAAAGTATGATAAGTAGGACATAAAAATTGTAATTTAACATCTACTTTAACACTTGTATTACAATTTGTGACAATACTGAGATATTTAGAATTCTTCAGATGAATATATGTATTAAAGAATTTTGTTAATTCATTTTGTCATTGTATAATAGATTTACGAGTTTTGTTTAGAAAATTAATCTTTTTATAAAGATACGGGCTCTAAATGTTTCTTTCACTCATACAGTTGCCACTGTGACCATGAATTGGACTGACTGATTTGGAGTCTCGATAAAGGGGGGCCCTGTTTCTTTAAGAAGGACGTACCATACAAACTTCTTGTTACACTCAACCTTTAATATATTGAAAGGTATTTCAAATCTCTACCTCAGTTGTTCACTATCTAACACTAAAGACTGATTTTCATAGTTTCTAACTTTAGCATCTAACATAAGAACTGCAATTGTGTTATGACTCTACGTGAACAGAGGATGGAAAAATAAACGATAATCTGTTCGTTAATTCATCAGATAGGCATTAAAAATCACATTCTCCTCGAAGATAAACACTATCATTATGTAACCCGGGTAATTCAGTAACGTACGTAGCTATCTTAAAGGAAATTTCAGTTATTAAAAATAAATTCAGCGTGGACAATATGCCAGTAATGATGCCAGTAAGACGGCACGCAATTTAAAGTATTCAAAACTACATTCATCGTGTTTTATGAGATCAACACAAAATTGTGTTCTTATTTACGTCCGCAAAATGTAAGGTTCATGATTGGATAACTAACACCAAAGGTTATTCCCTTCAGAACCTATGTACAGAATACAGAATTTGTGGACATCCATAAATTACGTGAGGTGTTTTTCCGGATTTCCGGAACTTTTTTTTTCGTAAAACCCCCTCCCCCCCACCTTGGCGAGATTTCGGCGGAACCCCCCAAATAAAATTTATGATTTATGAATTTTCCTTAATTCCATAAGTGGATTAAAAAATGACGATGTCTGAAAATGGATTTTAGCCTTTCTGAACAAAACCCGATGTGTGAGTGGTATCGTTCGGGAAGAGTGCAATTCCCGCTTTCAAAATCCAAATTTCGGTTTTCCTAGACTCCAGAAAAGACTCGAGTTGAATGACTGTATGGTTCTTTCATAAAGGCTATAATCAGTTCCCTGATAAAGTCTTCTCCAGAAGCCAGTTGAGGCTGTAATGTTCAAGTGATCGCTAGCTATATTCCTCAATGAAGAAAATGTTTTGTTAGACGAAAAGAAAGCCATTGGTGATATGCAAGGTGAATACAAAGGTTGGGGACAAAGCGGCCTCACGTTTCTGAATAGAAAGTCTAATCGCCAGAGATGTGTGATAGGGATCCATTGTAATGATGGTGCGTTCAGCTTTGATGTGTCTAAACATCCGAGTATTTTATCCTTTCTGTTTAAGGAACTCGTTAATCGTTTCCATATTGTATTTCTCGTAGTCATCAATTTCGGATGAAATGTACTAAGAATGACAGCTTTGAAATTGAGAAGACAGTATGATTTTCTCCTTTTTGGTCGCTTTCACTATTTCGTCGCACAGTGAAATCTGAATAGGTTGCTTGTAACATAAGTGGGACATGCGTCGAAGAATTTTTTTCCGATTTGCAACCAAAGTTTCACTCATCTTCAATATTTATTAGTTCTCCAGCGGGAAATCAGATATCGAAACTAGCTGAAACCGGAGAACTCCACCCAACTTAAACGTTACAACGGCCCTTCAGGTTCGTACTTAATTTCTACTTTATTCTTCTTGATAATTTCGAAGCATGCCAGGTGATTGATCCACAATTCTGCCACACATTCTTTTTATTGATTTTCTCATGTACAACAATTAAATGCCAAATAAAAAATTAATAATTGTGCGTATGCAATGGGGATTACAGAGATGTATTGACACCAAAAAATTAAACGTATGTTGATTCATGCGCTGCCTGGTTAACTAACAGCGTTCGTTAGTTTCTGGAGCAGTGAGAACTCCGAGGACCATTGTGTATACATTAGTCTAATTTAGGCAACCAGTTCAATAAGAAACAGAGATGCACTTGTTATTTTTTTTTTTTTGTTTTTTTTTTTTACGCTCTGAACAGCTCAGTGTACAATAGTGATAGGTAAAATTTCACTTGATTTTATGCTAGTATTAGGCATGAGAAACCGTGCGTGGTGTTGTAACGGTTAGCGTTCTGGCCTCGCATTCGGGAGGACGGCGGATCGAATCCTCGTCCGGGCATCCAGATTTGGTTTTTCCATAGTTTCCCCAAATCACTCCAGGTGAAAGCCGGGATGCTTCCTTCAAAAGGCTACGGCCTAATTCCTTCCCATTCCTTGCCCCCCATCATTTCCCGTCTCTAAAGACCTCGCTGTTAAGAGATGTTAAGCAGTTAAAAAAAGGCATGAGAAAGCTTGAGCTACGTGTTTTTTCAAAATAGTAATGAAGAATAATGCTTCATACTATGTTGGCTTCCCCTCCAGAAATAGTAAGGTTATTTAGTGGAATGCTGGAGACCGGAACGCTTTTAAGCCTGAATCAGGAATGAAGGCCAATGGTTCGAATCCCTGTCACTAACGGCATTCAGTTGATTTCCACTTCTGTAGTAGCTTTGGTTTGTTCTCATCAAGTACGCTAAAGTGATCTATTATTTAGATTATAAGTATGGCTTCCTTCTACCTAGACTTCTGGATTTAGTTACAGTCTCCATGTCGTAAAGGTGACGGATTTTTGCTTATTACAGTTCTTGTCTAACATTCTTCTGGATTCCAACGTTTTACTATATTCTATCAGTTGCCTGTTTTCTATAATCATATTTAACAACATATTCCGCCACTTACAGGGAGTTCCTTTTCCTGCAATTTGATTTTCATTAGTGTTGTTCGTGTAGTAACATTTTTGACTTCACCGTTAGACTTGATTCTATTCAGTAAAGATAATTAATTAAGAGTCTTCACATAATTTGTTCCACATCGCTTCAGACGCAAAGCACCAGTAGCTTTTGTCTTTAATCAGTTTTTTGGATGTTTGAGTTTCATGTTCCTGAATTATTTTACGTGCTCTTGCAATAAATGTTTCATTTAAGATGACCCTTATTTGATTTTTTTTTAAACTTCCATATTCTTTTAGGCAGAAATTTGAATGGTCCCAACTTCTGTCTGAAAAATTATGCACTTCGCAAAGCAATTAAGTCAAAACACTCTTGAAAGAAGGATGAGGACTTTCTCATTTTAACTATAGGGACGTGCGATCTGTCGCATTATAATATAATTTAGAGAAAACTCTAGGAAAACGAACTTTTTGCTTTGTAACGTTGTTTCGTCATATCCTGTTTCAATAGTCTGCATTAGTTTTTTTCATAATCAAAATTGTAAATGTTTGTATTGTGTTACGCATTTTATTTACTTTGTCTCCCACTCTGCAAGTAGATATAACCGACGAACGCAGTAATCGTACAAAACTGATTTTTACACGCTTTATATTATCTTGACTTGTATGTATGTATGTATGTATGATTGTAACGGAATTTTACAACTCCATTTTGACCCACTTCCAGATGTCCGAGCTGTTTGAAATTTGGCACACATATTAAGAACCGGTGACAATACAGTAATTTCATAGCTATATCCTGCTATGCTCATTACTTTGACAGTAACAACAGAAAAATGGTTGAATGTCGTGGAATTTTGCAATATAATTTTAACCCAATTCCAGATGTCCGAGTTGTTTGAAATTTTGCTCAGGTATTGATAACTGATTACAATACAATATTTTCATAGCTATGTCTTGATATTCTGATTACGTTGACAGTAAAAACATCAAAATTTTGCACACTTTTTAAGAACCGTTGACAATACAGTAGTCTCTTAGCAACGTCCTGCTATTCTCGTTACTCTGACGGTAACAATAGAAAAATGGTTGCCATGTAATGGAATCTTTCATTTCAGTGTTTACCCGCTTCCTGACGTCCGAATCATTTTAAATTTTGCACACTTATTAAGAACCGATAAAAATTCAATAATTTCACTCTCACCACGTTGTCAGTGTATCCTATACTTGATGGGATAACTGAGTTAGGCAAATGCAGCCGCGACATTAGTGCACAGGTGCGATTCCAGAAATCTTCGTCATTTGGCGGCCACACCCTTCGGAGATTTCCCACCCAATATAGCCATCATCATCATCATCATCGTTCTCCAGTTTCCCGGGTGTGATTTACGAGCCTTGGTTGCTGTAGACGATCGTCTTCTGCTGTCTCCTATCCAGAAAGGTTTCTCTGTCTGAAGTCGCTTAACGTGATGTTGAATAGTAAGTATTCGAAATATTACTTCGTACTATTATAGAAAAGTAGCCTTCTTTGTTTACCGTGCTATTGGATCTCTTGTTGAGTTGACCATTTAATTGTATTTTACTCGTGTGAATAATAATTAATAATGAAACTACAACTCAAACAAAAAGAGAGATTGGCGAAGAAAAGCCAACAGTAAGAAACATACTTTTTAAACTATCTGAACTAAAAAGTTAAAAATAAAATTGTAGTTTAAAAAACTAAAATCACGCTTTTGTAGTAATGTGAACTAAAAGGTTAAAAATAATATTTAAATATAAACATTTTGTTTCACAGTGATAGGACGTCCAACAATTCAGGATAAATTAATTTTTTTGAATAAGCTTAAAGTATAAAGTCACTGATTACAAAATTAACTTTAATGTTAAAAAAGCGTGGGGTGCGCTCTACATAACTTTTGACAATGACTCTGTCTTTACAAACAGCCAACGACAAAAAATATAAGACAACTGAAATAGCACCCCATGCTTTTTTACATTAAAGTTAATTTTGTAATCTTTAAGCTTATTCAAAAAAATTAATTTATCCTGAATTGTGGGACGTCCTATCACTGTTAAACAAAATGTTTATATTTAAATATTATTTTTATCCTTTTAGTTCACATTACTACGAAAACGTGATTTTAGTTTTTTAAACTACAATTTTATTTTAAGTTTACTTAGATTCCCTGTTATACGTACTTTAGCATTGACTTCCTGAACGCATAATTGTCGTCATACTTGTTCTCCGGTGACATAATCTTGCTAAAAAAAACATAAATATTTTCACTTATTTAATACATGTATGTCCTGGTCTTCATCAGTGTGAAAGGAACTGGCCTTATCTTAACTTTTATTCATTATAAACTGTTCTCAGAGAGTTATTCCAAAAGCGATACTGATGTTATGGTTGTCTTGTAGTCCCTAAAAAGCACTTATACATACATCTTATATTCTTTTTCTTCTTTTTAGTATGTCCCAAGAAACATGAACAGTGGTACCATCTTAGGCTTAGGTGGATTTATGCATGCTATTCGTAATTTGTTGAATAGCTACGAATGTTTGAGGTTAATTACATTTAATACTTTTGTATATGTTATTAAGAAAATCTCGTTTCGAGAAAAATGTTTTTTTTTTTTTTTTTTTTACAATACTTGCTTAAACTCCTCAGTGACAAGATAATGGCTGTAGAATATCTCTAAAGTAAATGTTTTGAACTTTGGGACTATTACATGATGACGTTTAAGTAGTTTTGAAATTAAAATTTAATTGCGATGTTGTTGTAGGCCATGTTTCCCAAGTTGCTTAATTAATTACTAGTTGAAAGAACACGCCAATTTAATTCGTACAATATTAGTACGAAAACATTTTGGATTGCTCTTACAGATTCCACTTTATTTGTTTCTTCGTGTGGAGTTATTGTTTGCTATTGAATCCCTTTCCTCCAGTTATTTCAGTCAAGTAACATTTTTCAGCAATTGATTTAAGTGCTGATAGAGGTGCGTTTCATGCCGTGTCTGTAGGAACTTCTTCCGGTCCTTGGAGGCTTATTCTTTACTAGCTGTTACCCGTGAATTCGTACGCGTGGACTTAGAATTTAATTGCTAGAATTGGTAATGGATGTAGAAAGGATGTAAGTTAAGTAAAAGGTGTCAGGGTAATATGACGGAAAAGCCATCTAACATGTACCATGAAGAGAATCAATTTGCAACATGATTAAAGAAATATAAAAAAACAAGGGAGGGTTAACTGAGAGTGTCTTTTCTTTCAGCTTGGATTTGCCTTCTTTCTTCAGCATGAGCATCAGAATCTTAGTTTCTAATAAATATAGCTGCTCGTGCTCTTCGATGCGTCTCAAAAAAGACAACTAAATATGCGGGTGCCAGAAACTTTTAGATAGACACAAAATCTGGTGCAGCGAAAATCAACATATATAATATATAATATGTTTATCCTGTAAATGAAATGTATGAGCACATCAGACACCAACATACTGCCAAAGAAAAACAGCCTGAAGGGTCGGTATAACATTGCAAACTTATACACAATATCCATCAGTTTGGTACCATTCAAGTTTACTGCATTTCATGACTAAAATGTTTTTACCTCCACAAAAGTAACATGTTTCCTCCCTAATGAAATATAGTATTTCTTGGCAATATCTCTCTAACTTATTGTAACCACGGTTAAAATATTACAAATAGACAGAATGAATTTATAATAGATATTATACATACTGACTGCGAGACTAAAATAACCGTGACACTAATCTTCTGGGACAGCATTGCCCCCAGTGTTGGGAAGTTCTTGTAGGCGGGTCCGCATTTCCTTCCATATCAATAATTGGTTGTCCTTACGTTGTGTGGCATTTTCGGGCGTGTCGTTCCAGATGTGATGGCGTATTTCGTTCTGACTTCAGTCAATAACGTGGTTTGCTAATGTAGTAGCTGCATGATGACGCTTAAGCTTAAGCATTCGGTGTGGGTGCAGTCCGCCAGTTGGCGTTGATGATGAGTAGCAGACTGCCCCGCCGTCACGTGTCGCTCTGGACCAGTCGCTGCTGACTGTTGACCGATACTGCTGTCGTTGTTGATATCCCCCGCTTGGAAGTCTTCTGAGGCCTTGTCTTCTTGCTTCAGTGGCTGTTCGTCGTTGGAGCGTCCCTATTATCGTAGTGGCTAGTGGCAGGGTAGTGTCTTCTCGAATTGGCTGCTGAAAGTCATCTTCGATATTGGTTGGGTCAGTAGCTGGGCGATGTTATTCAGCTGATCTTGGCGACGTAGCTGTCCTTGGCAGTCGTGTCTGCAGCATCGTCCAGTTTATGCTTGGTTTGTTGCTATTCTTGTCTTTCAGTAGATTAGACGATCTTCATCAGTTGATGCTTGGAGTTTCGGAGGTGCTGAGAAGCATGGAAGATCCGTTTTCCATTTCCGTTGGCGTTTTATTTCTTCTGCTGGGCGATTGATTCTAGTTGGTGGGTGGCGCCTGTTGGTGGAGGTTTGTATCTCTTTCTCACAGGGCAGGCACCGTAGCTAGCGGCGTGATCACCGTCACAGTTAGTACAGGTCGAAGTATCTTCCCGCGTACGCAGGCAGACTAGTACGCTGGGCCCCTCACCGCAGCGGACGCATCGAACCTTAGCTTTGCAGTCTTGTGCGTGATGTTGGAAGCCTTGGCAGCGGTAACACTGCAGGACTGTCACTGTCTTCTTCTTCATTCTTGAATCTTCCTTACGGGCTCGGTCTGTAACTTTTTAGCTGGTGATGCAACGATGAATAATGTAGCGAAATGTTGACACATCATGCAACATGATGTTAACACACAGATCTTAAATCCAGGAAATGGTGAAACTGGGAAGTCATATTTTACGAATTTAAATAAGAAAGCTTGATAAATAATTATATTAATGTATATTATATCTTGTAACTGTATTTTTGATTAAAATACAAACTTTAAAAAAAAAATCCCCTCACCATTAGAAATGATAATAAACGTTTCACATTATCGGTGTTACGACTTTGTTAAAATAAGATAGTAATTTAAGAGTTCTTAAGCAAGATAGATAAAATCTGATTTCCAATAGAACGTGCTATTTTAATTCTTACCTTATATAAATGGTGTTTAACATTAAAGCTAAACAATTTCATTGTCATTATTACGACCATCATTGGAAGTAGAATCAATACTCGCATTATTATTGCACTTGCTGGCAATACATTCCGCCAAAATGATATTGCTGTATGATCTTCAGTAACACTTATTTATTTAAGAGTAACTTAACATCTTTCAACTTTTGTTTCTTCACTGAAGTTCCTGAATTCTTGTTTCCTTGTTCAATATTGATTTTTTTTTTACTTCTTTTAACAGTGCGTAAAAGCATAAATCTGTTTAGAATAAATGGTACAGCAATCCACTTTGCTGCTGGTTGCAGTGACGCATTTCGCTGGTGTTATAATGAAATCCATTTTGAAATTAATATCTTGTTTCACAGAAATTTTCCAGTCAATAACATGTGCGTTACCATCCTTATCATATATATATATCGTGGTACACCATTGTCAAAAGATCTTGCTCAGCTTTACGCAACATTTTCTGCACCCATCCAAAACTATGATCAATTGTATGCAGATGTAAAGATATAGGAATGTTAACAGCTAAATTAGACACATGCATTACTTTACAGTAGATTGCTAGCATAATATAGTTTATATTCTGTATGCTACATAAAACACAAAACGATTAATCCTCTTAATTTTGAAATTAAAAGCATAAATTCAGTTAAATAGTTATATAGCTCACGCTAAACCTCACCGACTCAGGTGATTGGTAAAGTGAATATAAGACGCAATGAAAATAAATACAACATGAATATAAAACTTTGAAAACAAATAAAGTTTTCACAACCACTTAAATTTAAGATATAAGACGTTTATGAAGACGAAATTCTATTGTGTGAGAATACTAGCTTTTCCTAACTTTTCGAGTAAAAAACTGAAAACCCAAAATTCTATATTTAAGACTCTTTGGAACTCAACTCTTCAGTTAACAAGCCCTATAATAGGAAACTGGAGTGGACTGAAAATATGAACACAGGAATTTTGCAATGGCTTCGGAGACACGAAAAGATTTGTATCAGGATATAACCGGGGGAAGAGGGAGTAACGTAGTCTCAATTCCACCTTACGTTACCTCCTCCATTGTACTGCCGAGATCATAGACGGGAATATCTTCTAAAGATTAATCATTCTGTCCTCAACAGCTCTGTCAATAACTACCTTTTACCACAGCAAGGACTGTTTTTCATGCAGAAGGCTTCCCTTGCCCCCGAGCTCACTTCGTTTACCGCAAACCATTACTATCAGTGTCTCGTTCCTCGTCTCTGAGCCGTGACATTCAGAGTCAAGCAAGTCACGCATCTCTTCAGCGACACCACCAAAGGTTACTCCGTTATTAAACCCTTCATTTCGTATCAGCAACCTTCAGGCGCTGCTTCCACTAGCGTTATTTGCGCATTGAGAAACAAGCATAACATTTCAGTTACTTCGTGATTGCTATATTTATTTCCCCTCTATCAATGCGATATAAATCTCCGTAACGATGGGTCGCTGCGCGTGAAAGGTAAACACGGCCCGGAGTAGGGGACGCAATAAATATATACCTACTGAGCTGTGAACACGTCGATTTGGCGTTATTTATTTCTCCTTAAATCGTGGATCGTTCTGTTCTGTGTCGACATTGATAACTCATAGAGGTTTCTAACTGGCAAATTAAAAGCATTTTTAATTTTATGACCAACGATTTTAGGGATCTAATCGTTTTACAAAACTAATATTAATATCAGTAAATATCCCCACATATATAAATTTGTAGCGAGTTGTGTCTGTAGATATTTTTGTTATGTTATCATGCAAAAACCACGGATAGTGTTTGAATGCTTATGATCTAACTTCAGACCTCTGTATGGCTAAAGTCTCTACGTTCCCGAGAACCAGAGTAATAAATGATAATATGTTTTTATCCTCACAAAATATGTGCCAAAGATTCTTGACTAAAGTCAGAGGTTGCATACTACATAAATGATACCAAAGATGCTTCATACAATTCAGACGTCGCATAGTATATAAAAAAATAGCAATAAAGGTAAACATTCATAAAAATATTATGCAAGTTTGTTCAGCGCTACTATTCGTGGTTTGTCGCTTAATAAGTTTCGTTTTCTAAAACTTTAACAGATTAAACTTGACGACGGACTTTCTATTTTAAACTGTGGAATTTGGAAATATTGTTGCTATCTATCTTCTGTTTGTGAAGTGTATTCGAAGACTGTTACACTTCTAAATTCTCAAAGAAGATTACAGACAAACATATAAGTGCGACTAAGATGGTCTAAACCAGGGGTGACCAATCCAAATGATCTTGCGGGCCACTTTGGAAATGCATCATAACTTCGCGGGCCGCATACAAAATCATATATCCCCATATTAAATTTAGATACACTATAGACAATTTTTTGAGAGAAAAATAGAAAAACAATTAGCTATTATTATTGTGTTTACTATTATTCTTACATGTAAACATAGATAGCATAATAGTAATGATACTCATTATTTGGAAAGTTAATTTTTAATATATCGATGTACTAATAATGCACTGTTCAATTCATTGGTTTTCACAACTTATAAAATATAATATTATAATGCTATTATAATATTATAAATATTATAAAATAAATATATTTTGTAAAAGTATGACGAATCTCGCGGGCCGGAAAAGTGTTCAAGTTGGGCCGCGGGTTGGCCATACCTGGCCTAAATCGTTCGACTCAAAATTTAACTTTCGAGGAAGAGAAAAATACAAACCGGATTACCTAAGGAGTGACATGGTTCGCGGACAGATATGGGGTACTACTTCACGAAATTGTGGTTTTCTTCTTTACGTCAGCGAAATGTGTTGCTCGAACGGATATTTTGCAAATAATTCTGGTGCTGGTTGCATTTCAACACGCCCACAGCCTCCAATAATATCACTGCTTGAAAATCCAAACTTCTGCCGTACTGTACGTGCAAAGATAGGTGCATGCTGCGAAGCTGCCGTTAAATGCTAGTTTTGAAATAAACGTAGGTATGGTATTTTAGCTATTTCTATATTTATAAAACTAAAATCGTTTATATTGGTTACAGAAAAATTAAAAAACTACTGCGTAGATTTCGGTGGTGTTTTCACCGTTTTAAAGATTAGACTCTCAATCGAATCGTTTGGTATGTCTTTTGCTTCAACCTTACGTAATTCCGGAGCAGTAAGTGACATAAAAAATAATAGGCATGTTACCGCAAGTAACGTTTCCTTCCTTAATTTTTATTTTTTAGTCTTTGAGACCCATAGATGGCAGCATTGAATGCGAAGAGGAAACTACGTACAGTGGAAAATATTTAAATTAATTTTAATATCATATTGGAAAAATCCTTTCGAGATCTTTTTTGCTTCTTGAAGTTACGATCTCAGGCTGCACAACTAAAAATTCTGATGTTTGGATGTTATACTCGCTGTTAATAGTATATTTGATGGGTTTGGTCATGAATGTGATATTTACGTAATTTACTGTTGAACGATTCTGTTTTTTCCACATTCCAAAATTCATTATTTCTATTGCTGCGCGAATGGCTGCGATTATTTTGACGAAACTTGTACCCATGTTACTAATAGGGTGGATAAAAATATT
This sequence comes from Vandiemenella viatica, assembly GCA_031002005.1. Taxonomy (NCBI): domain Eukaryota; kingdom Metazoa; phylum Arthropoda; class Insecta; order Orthoptera; family Morabidae; genus Vandiemenella; species Vandiemenella viatica. The sequence continues at coordinate 337,128,503 of CM061920.1, forward strand.
GCAGGAATAAATTAGTCCCAAACCCGTCTCTTTTCTGCTACAACGGGTGTGACACGTTCAAATATGTACATAAAATGTAACGACTGACATGAAATTCGATTCACAAGTGTAGAGGAGTGAACTTCAATATTCACTATGTGGGCAAATCAACTTAAAACATAGCTGGCACAGCCGGGAACTCCACTAGTTACTAATTATTACGAACTAATGTAACTCATTCTTAATAAACAAAAGTTTTAAGAATAATTTCAGTAAAACAATAATATTTTAAACATCACTTAATTCAATTGATTTGCAATGAAATCAGATTCATTTGCCGTAGTTCAGTCATTCGAACGTTACTGCAAATCGACCACTGCTTTTCAGCCCCTTCAACACAGCAGGGCTCCTTATTAGTGTTATTTTGATGAGTTGCTCCAGGTCTCGGATACATTGAACATTTGGAAACATTAAAAATTTTGGTGAAAATGATATCGCTGATCCATATTTCTAGACTCTGTAGTTAAATCACTTAGCAATGTATGATTTTCTGTTCCACTTCAACTCGCATATAGTTGACAGAAATTATATATTCTAAAATGAGCCTTAGCAACACAATGATTGTTACTATTCGCTGCTCTAGCAGTGATTTCGAGATACTTATTTTGTATTGTTATTATTTTTTTACTCACATTTCTACAGCTTTAATGCTACTAAATGGAGAATGTATATCCCTTTCTATCTGGATAGTAATATTATTGACACGTTAATCTTATATATAAAAGTGGATATTGGTATATCCCACACTGATTGACTGATCACCATGAAAGTTAGCGAATGTATGTATTTTTTAATGGCGAAGGCTTATGACCAAAAAATAAAAAACCACCACTTCCACCACTTTACAACCATTAATTGTTATACAAACCACGTTTTTTATCCAATTTAGATGAATCTTTGCCCGTGTGTAGTTTAAAATAAAAATACTGTCACGAAGTGGTCTGCAAAAACTCAACCCCTCTCCCCCTTACAACCCCCTTAATTTTTGTTAATGTTCCAATGAAAGTTGGCAAGTATACATATTTTTTTCATATAGAATATTTCTGACTAAAAAATATCCAAAAACCATTCCTTTTCTCCCATTGCAAACTCTTAATTTCTTTACATACTCAAATTTTTTATCCGATTTCGATACCTTAAAATAAAGAAAAAAATACTGTCAACATTTAGTAAGTCCGACCCCTGTCCCCCTTTATAGTCATTTAATTTTTGTCAACATTTTTTACACAAAACTACAGACGACACCTTTTGACTGATCACAATGAAAGTTGGCACATACGTATATTTTTTTCATGGAGAAGGTTCCTGATCAAAAAAAATAAAATAATAATAATAAAAAATAACCCTCCGGCACATTTAACACCCCTCAATTTGTATAAAAATCTACATTTTTAGTATCCGACTTCGACGGACTATTTTTTTTTTTACCTATGGCTTTATGCCTCGTCGACGTCGAGGTCATTAGAGTCGGGATGGGACTGGGGATAAGAAACGGGAGGGAATTCGGCCATGTCCTTTTTGAAGGTAGCATCCCGGCATTCGCCCGGCGTGATTTGGGGAAACCGTGCCGAATGCGAGGCCAGGGCGTTAACCACTCACCCACCACGCTCGGTCGATTTCGATGTAACTTTGCACTCGTATAATTTGATTATTATTATTATTTTAGAAAAAGAGAGAAAAATAGTGTCTACATTTGGTTTACAGTAACCCGACCCCTTTCCACCTCCTTTATTTTTGTCATGTTCTTTACAGAAAGCTATCGTATCTTATTTACATGGAACATAGCACACAGGCAGTATTTACGTTTGAGATATCGAAATACGGTTTCTCATGGTATCCTCGTAAATAACGAATGTGTTTCAGTGGGCCCTGCGAATGGTGAATTGCGTGGGGGTCTAATGAGGAGGAGCGCGCCTGCCTCAGCTGGCCTCAAAGTCACGACCAGCCGAGCGGCTCTCGGCTGGCCTTGGTGGCCGACGGGCGTATTTCATTTACGCGGCCGGGCTGATGGCATCGCGCGAACCAATAATTGACAAACCACCGGCCAGGCTACGGAAATATCATGAGAAGCCGCCTCGGGCGCTAACAGTCGCCGCTTGCCTAATGCCCGCCCCGCGTCAGCAATTGCATTATTCCAATGATACATAATGGAACGGCGCGCCAGCCGGCCATGGGAGCGGAATTTCAAATTTGAGGGTTATTCTACTTGTTCCTCCCCGGCCAGGGGGAAGGGCGAATCACGATCGCGAGCATGTGAGAATTGAGCCGTTCCGGGAACAATTAGGCTACACGCAGGGGCTGGAAGACTTTTCCCACCCGCCAGCAGCTTCCAGTCCGAGCCGCAGCGTGTCTGGGAGAAGCGTTTGCGTGCAGTCACTCATCATTATTGCTCCGTGAGGACAGTAAGTAGAACTGGTCTCACGGGTTTTAAAATCGAGTTGAGCCACTATGGATTACATGGTTGCCGCAAATCTAATTTCTAGTTTTTGTTAGTCGTCTGGCTTTCACATCTTGCCAGTATTTCTTGATTCCAACTCCCACCTTTCCGTTTTATGGGACAGGATGCACTTTAAAGCCCACGAGTCCAATCGTATACTCTCAACTATGTTATAAACTTTATTCGCTGGGTACCAATATTACTGGGATTACTTCACGTTCATTACCTGTTCGTTTAGTGTTATTGTTGCTGTATACTTCTTGCGTATATCTCAATCACACCTTTGGTTCAACCGTGCTGTTCACTAAAATATTTTTCTGCATATCGCGTTTCCTGTGGAAGAATTGGCCTACCCGTCCTTGTTGTTCATGTTAGTGCCTAGTCAATTTGTCCTAGGTATAAAATTCTTAGGGTTTTAAAACTGCGCTGTAGTGTTTGAGCATGTTTACAACATCTTTTGATTATGGAAGTATTTTGTCTGCTGATGGTCATGATATAGTCATCTAGTTGGAACAATATTATCTGAATCACTTCAGGTAGACAATTGATACGTCCAACTTTCCCATATCTAATGACTAAAGGCCGGATTATATAGATCACAAGAACCTGGAAATATGCATGAAAAATGCTTAAACTATGCATGAAAAGTGTCAGAAAGTGACAAACTATGCAAAATTACATAATATAAAGCAATTAGTAAGTAGTTGTATAACATATTTACTAATCTGATAATTAACAATTATTTAACTTTTTTTACTTTTTTGAACTTAAAAAAAATCGGGTATTGTTCCAAATATTCAATTGTTTCTTCGATCTCTCAAAATATTTTTATAATTGAAAATGGTCGGTTCCACATTCACTGATGTAACTAGGCAGTATTTGAAATTGGGTCCTGCATTAGTAGTCGTTGTTTCTGGAAAAAGTTTGACCGTCTCTTTAATAAAACTATCAATTTGACACAAAGGTTCAAAACCTGGGCTATTGTTCAAAGTATTTTAAAACTTCACTTTAAGTTTACACAGGAATACCTTCGACAATGTGGATTCTATTCATTAACTGAATACATTCAGTCAACGCCAAACCTCGAGTTTCAAGCTTTTCATTACTAGCAGATATGTGGTAAAAACGAATTATTATCACAGCTATGGTTTTAATACTAGAATTGATAAATACTTCCCTGTACTAACAAACTGTCATAGCCTCTCTACTATTAAAGTCGTTTACTACACCTTTAATGGCCTCTAAATGTTCATTGTAAAACAGTGTACCTCAAATCACGTCGCCCATCGAATTACCACTAGTTCCGGAGGTAAAGGCACATTTGGCAATTTTTTATAGGCATTATTACGAGAACGTTCCTTAAGAAACGCTTTCTTTATTGATGAAATCATTTTATTTACATTCCCCAAACGTCAGTCGTAGTTCTTCAGCGAGTCGTTGTAGTCTAAGAGCTGTGCTGCTAGTAGGTTTTGCCAGCTACAACATAAGATTTTATTTATTAACTATGTACACTACCGAAAAATATTGTAAATATATCAAAAATATGCATCATCACTAGATTATAAGTAAAATATGTAATAACCGGTGAAAATGGGTTTAATATGCAAATACATATGCAAACATGCAAATGCATATAATCCGGTCTCTACTAATGACCATTCAGTTCGTTCAAATACTTATTTTATACATATTAATTTGTCTCTTCAAAGCAAACCCTTAGTCAAGCCCTTTCAGCTTTCTAATTGAAAAGTGATGTTGCTGCCAAGAATGGCGAGGTCGTCTGCAAAGCGAATTAAGACACCATTGAGCTTGATGTGAAATCTAAACCAATCTTCATTTCTTTCTTCTTGACATGCCATGTCCCTACATTTTGAAAAGACTTATCCAATAACATAGTCGAACAGGATTGGAGAAAGTCCTTCGGCTTGTCTGACGCCAGTTTTGATCTTCAGTGATCTCAGGCCCGATCTATGAAATTCACCTTTGATTTCGGGTCGGCGAGAGTTTGTTTAGTAAGATTTCTGGCTGTGCCATGCACTCGGAACTATTCCAGGATATTTAAAAATCACTTTTGGTTAATAGAGTCGTTTGCCCTGACAAAGACAATCTGTTCTATGCATGAGCAGCGTTTCTCTACTACCAGACTGGTACTTGCCTTTCTGTTTATTCCCAGATGATCTATTTTATTCAGGAGAGCTTAGCAGGTGATCTTAACTTCTGTCTTGTGCTATTTAATAACCTAAATATACTATTATCTTAGAGGCTTTTGACGCCATGTATTTGCTATAGAGTTTCCGTATTTCCTTAGATGTCCTCGATTGTTAGCTGGGGATGTGTTAGTTTGGTTCAAAGTTGGATGGATTAACATTGGAGCGTACAGCTATATAGAAAAAATTCTGGAACTATTCTGGTGCTGAAACCATTTTGTCACTATTATGTTAGGTCCAAGCCAGACGTAATGATTCATCATAATCGTTATTCTCCAGCTCTAGTCTCCAAGGTGCCGATCACGAGCATTCTCCACTACTACCTGTCCATGAATAGCTTATGGTCAAGGCCTACGTCTTCCAGCTCCTTCTTGATTTGGTCTATCCATTTCTTTTTGGTCCTTCCCACACTTCTTTTTGGATGTTCATATTAAAGTAGGTCTTTACTCTTCTTTCTTCCTCCATCCTTTGGACGAGTCCGTACCACCTAAGGCGAGAACGCTGTGAGGGACTTTGCCACACTGATGTTTATACCGGCCTCTGCACGACTGATTTCATTCCTTGATTAGTCCTTTAGTGTTCTCTGAAGCATGTTTCAGAGACGTAACCATACTTCAGAGAAAGTAATGATTCCAGTCTAAAAGTTCTTTCTTCTTCAGTGATATTTTATAACCTTTACGAAAAGGCATTAACGCTACAGAAAAAGATAACAGATTGCCAAAGGCATTGTATTTTCAAGATGTTTGGTATAATGTGAGTTATAAAATGTAAATAAAACAAGCACCTTAGCATTTAGGGCTTAAATATCTAATGTAAAATTCGTGTCGCCTGGAGAGCAGTGATCTGAGAGTGTTATAGGGCAGGTTAGCATTCAGAGTTATATTCACTACGCAATTTGAATAAACGAACCACGCTATTCGTATTTCTAGCTAGGATCACTCCATTGTGGTTAGCGGGTTTTTATAGCGTGTAACTAGTATTGCAGTCAACTATGTGTGTTGCCGGAGGTGTTGGTATGTTGTAGGAAGAGTCATTGAGCAGCGTCCGAAGAGCCAGTACTGCCCCCGCTGGCCCGAGGCGGTGCAGATGGCCTCCACCGCCCACACTGTGCTCTGCGCTGGGCGGGGAGCCGCATGTATGTCCGACGCGCAAAGTAGTTTATGTTAATTTTGTCGTGACGACTACGAGGTCGAGCAGCGGAAGTGCAGCCTCCCACCTTGCAGTAGGGATCATCTCTCCGTCACAACTCTGGTGCACCAAAATAATGATCCACCGAGAGTTAAGCCTCTCGAAGCGTGCGTGTTAAATTGTCGAATTTCATTATCCTGTTCAGTAGGGTTCGGGCCTTTAGGACAAGTCACATTTCTTTCCTGCCGTCTTTTTGAGCTGAAATGCCGAATTAAACACTGATTCAACGTTTCTGATTATATTAAAATGTATTTTATATATCATATGAATGCATATTGAGACCATTTTCATAGTTTTGGCCATATTTCGATAATATTTATGGTCATATTTGGAGGAAAAATCTGGTAGTTTTTTAATAGTACCGGGAATTCACTAGATATAGATGAAAAAAAATTAAGATAATTATTCACAGAACTGTACTTCTGCTATGCAGGTGGGGGGGGGGGGGGGAAGGGATCGGAACTAATTTTCACTGCGGTCAGAAATCACGAGCCAAGAATTAAAGTTATCAATTATTGTCACTCTATAAAAGTAATGTTCCGCTCGCCTTTTAATCTCGACAATTCAGCAGAAGCATGCCTGTGTCGATCGGCGTCAATCGATATCTCAATGAAATATCATCAGTCATCGTTAAATCTGCAGTGGATCAGTGAGTAGACCTACCACCATGCCGAAGATAATATTTTCTGAAAGTGCGAAGTTACGTAAGGTAATTTAGAGACAAGTACAGATGAAAGAGTTCTATTCTGTAAATTATTTGAAGTTAAAGGGACTTCAACAAAACAATTTAATTTCCGAATGGTGCAGCGAGCGCACGGCAGCAAACTATGATGTGTACATGAAACCGACACTACTACATAAAATAAATGATGTATAATTGAGCATGATTTGGTGTATAGTAAATTTAAATGTTTGGTCATATTTTGTCATTTTTAGGTCATATTTAAGCATTTTTACCGATATTTTTGTCTGCATATTTCTTTCTTTTTTTTGTCATAAAGTTCCGATCCCTACTGATCACATATTTTATATGACCTTCCGTATGCCGACACTGATTCTCACAATATCTATGCTTTACCATCTAACTATTTAAAATCTCTGGCGTATCTACGAGTATCTTATTCAAGCAACTAAAATTCAACACTCCAGTTTGGAGAATATTTCAACCTGTCTTCTACGAAGTGAGTCCTTATTATTATTCTACATCATGAAGTCCGATTAGGTGTATTTTTTTCAATATCAAAATATTTTCACTGAGCCGATGGCTGAGCGGTAACGATCGGGTCTAACATACCGAAGTATCCGAGTTCAAATCCCCCCCTTCCATTTTTCGGTTTTCCAACCGTATCTCGAAAGCATTCCATGCCAATGCCGATGTTTCCTTGATAAAAGACAGTTTTTTTTTTTTTTTTAATGAATTTGTAACACTCCATCACAGTGTAACTATAGAATTATTTTTAATCAGTGGAATCATTAGATATTGAGTGCTTTGATTTCCATTGCCACTTGCCTTTAAAGCTGATTCCAAGGACAACTCTATAACCTGGCCGAGCGTGGTAGGTGAGCGGTAACGCTCTGGCTTCGCATTTGGGAGAATGCGGTTTCGAATCCCTGTCCGGCCATTTAGATTTCCCAAATCGCTCCAGGCTAACGCCGTATATTTGTTTCATAGGGGCTACGGCTGAATTCCTTCCCTTTCCTTGCCACCAGTCTTTTCTTATCTCTGATGAGATATCAAGACAGAAGCGTAAAATCACAAGCGTTATCTTCACCTGCGTCCTCCTTTTGACAGGTTCTTATACCTGTATAGTTTTGTCACCAGAGCCTAATCCGTGAAATCAGAGCGCACCATGTGAAGGGTATGCAGACATTTGGCTGTATATATATCTAATGTAGTACTGTCCAACCCTTTGCTCTCTGGTTGAATTTATATCTCACTAAATTAACTCAGTGACAGTTAGGAGGGAACTCTTTCCAATCACTGAATAGTCGACTAATAATTATGAATTTTAATGTACCACATACAGTATCGTGTTATAGTAAATGCTTTCCTTTCAAGTAATTTATGCTGATATGGTTTTCGTGCAATCAAGTGACAGAGTATTACTTTGTCGATATGCAAATCCTTTGCCACGCATATTTTCTTTTGATTTATTTTGCTTATGGGTTTACGCCTCGTCGACGTCAAGGTCATTAGAGGCTGCTAAAGACTGGGGACAAGGAACGTGGTGTTTTGAAGGAAGCATCCCGGCATTCATCCGGAATGATTTGGGGAAACCATGGGAAAACTAAATCTGGATGCCTGGACCGGGATTCGAACCAGCGGCCTCCTGAATGCGAGGCCAGAGCGTTAACCGTTAACCCAGCATGCTCGGTCTTTGCCACGTAATATTGAACAAAATATATATTTCCTCGCAGAAAAAATTTTGGGTTCATTTTGTTGAGTAAAAATGCCGATTTGGATGTTGGTTGCGCCCCCACATTGATAAGTCTAGATATCAAGACAGAAGAAATGTTCAGCAAACATAGACGTACGTACTGTACTTGTCTGTGCAACGTGGATAAGCGTTTTTTTTGGTTCATTGAAGACAAATAATATTGTATTAATAAGATATCCTTATCTCCCCGTAGCCAATGATAGAAGATCACAGATCAAGCACTGTTACTCTTTCCTAAATAACTGTAATATCATCATCATCATACAAATTTTGCAACCACTGTTTGTATTTACTTTGCACACAAGTCTCTCCATTTTATTTTGTTTTTCCAGCAAACCTCTGTCACCACGTTTATCCAGTCCTTCCCCTCTTTTCAATACAGACCATCCTCTCCTCTCAGCCATGTTCATCCTCTGAGCCATTTACCTTTTATCTCCTCCTTCACATGTATTTCCCTTCGCCCTTCTGTGCTCTCCCATACTTATTAAATGTACATAAAATGTGCATCTCTGTTTTGATTTCTCTAGGTTTTCTTTCAGGGGTTATCCTGTCTATCACTATTTTGCTTCTGTGAAAATTTATTTTGTTCATCTGTACCTTTGTTTCTTTACTGTCCACGTTTCGCCAGTATAAATAAGAACAGAAACATTGTACGCACTATAAGTTATTTATTTTTCCCTGGCTCATTGTTCCATATGAGCCGGCTGAAACTTTTCAAAAAATGTTTGTAATTTCCTCCTACATTCTGTTACGTCACCACCGTTGATTCCATTTTCCTCCATAACACTTCCAAAATATGTAAAGCTATTGACCTTATTCAGCGGATTTCCTGCCATCTTAATTATTTTGATTAGCCTTCCCTAATTTTTGGCGGTCCACGCATTCGAAGTCGTGGGTATCAGTTAGTAATATTATAAATGTGAAAGCAGGTCTCTGTCTTTTTGTTACGTTTTGTCGACTAAATGTCTATACCGATATTGATGGAATTTGATAAGGAAATACTTTGTATCTGTAGGAAGGACACAGAACAATTTTTTCGGTATGAATAACAGTTTTATTCACGATGTGGTAGATAGACGACGCACGTTTCGTTTTAAACTTATTGGTAAACATGTGTACTCCCACTTTCACTTACGAGGGTAGTGAAATACTTTTCCACCAACCTATTTGAGCAGTAATGACAGGAAAGATAAAATTAGAGAAATAAGGTGCCGCACTGATTCTTACATGAATTCTTTTTTCTCTCGTACCATTAGGGATTGGAATGCACAACAAAGAGATTAGCTATGGATGCTGAGCACCCTCTGCCACCCACAATTTTGTGAATTGCAGAGTATATATGTAGATGTAGATGTAAATGTAGATGTTTTGAGAACTTATCGAATGGTGACAGACAGACGGATGCGTATGTTAGTCTGTAATGTTACGACGATTGCTCAAGCTGTGCTTCTCACGCAGTCCTTTAGTGTATGATTTGTTAGTAAATTTCGTTTAGAGACAAAACTTGTTATTTAGTATAGATGTAGATTTTCTCTGCACTGTACTATTTCTTTGTATCTGCCTAAAAGCTTATGACACCAGTTTATTTTTTCATGCCATGCGGGCGTAAATGTGGCCTTAGGTTTAGCTCTAGCAGAGCACGAGCAGTTAAAGTTATTAGAACCTAAGAATCTAATGCTCATGCTGAAGAACTAAGAAATGACCAAGCTAAAATAAAGCTGCCCTCAGTTAAACCCCTCCCCCTTCCCCCATATCCCCGCACCTTCCTTTGTTATTTTGTTTTTAAATATGTTGAAAATTTATTCTCTTCATGAGACATGTTCAACGGTTGAATGTTATAGTGATGGCTTCACTGTCATATTAAGCCAACTCGGTGTTGTCTGAGACAAATATTAAGTTACTAATAGCTTTCCATACCCAATTTTTTGAATGAAATTTTTAAGTCCACGCGAACGAAGTCGAGGGAATCAGCTAGTATACTCATATTTCTATGTATTAAATTTCGTAACATATGATCTACCCATGTCTTTAACTGCCATTATACCTCCTCTGCCCTATTCTCAATGATCATTAGTTCATTTTTACAAGCCATCCAATTCATGCTTCCTCCCCAATTCATCCTGCCTCCTTCTCCATTATATCATCCATGGTCACAGTTGTGAAAAGGCACTTTAACCCATTCATGTATTATGTACACTATGTTGTTTGAGTATTAGGGTCTATGAGTTTGAAAGATTGCTCTTGTCAAAGGCACCGAACAGATCCTCACGTCCCACTACACAATTCAGAGGATGACTGGATTTAATGAGGGTTGTATATACGCTCACTCTTAACACAAACGTGATGCTTGGATTTTTGTTATATGGTCTGGGGAGTGGATACTGCTCGCACTCACTTCGTCTGACCTGATTTTTTTGTTTGTTAAAACAATAACAAGGACACGTGACCAGTTACAGTATTTAATTGACTCTGTAAAGTTACATGAGTCATTTATCGCTACACATGGATTCCGTTCAGTTCTGACATCACAGTGCAGACATAAAACATGATTGAAAACGCCCATACTGTAGGCAAGACTTAGAACTGTCAACGGTTACCATGAGAGCATAGCGCGTTAGCACCTACGCTGCCCGGGTCGAAGTGGTGAAGGCTGTACATAAATCAGAGAACAATTGTAACGAGCCACGCTTATGTCTTTTCGAATAGCATTTGTATTATAAACCACTGTAACGCATACATTTTTCTTATTTGTTTGGTAATAAATTCAGAACATTATTGGTCACTTACCTAGTTACCAAATACCTGGTTTCAGTCTCCAAATGTCAACGATCCGAAATGTCTCGGAACCAGCAACCTCTGTAGCATATTAATGTAAGCCTGACCCGTCTCTTGTCTGACGTCACATTCTGGATCTCGACAGGAAGGCAAGTGAAGTGAAACTGTGTCGTCAGATTGTGGAACAGATTCTATGGTTAAATCCCATTACAATGCTCAAGCAAATGGTCGTGAATTACTCAACACCGAGATTGATCGTATCTGGATTTTCTTCTCACATGCATAATATTAACATGTCATTACGTGTAACACACGCTGTTCAAAGATAGAGAGGCATGCAGTAAACCACAGCCGTCAAAATTTTTCCTGCAATTTACCGCTGAGTAGTAACTTGCCACGATTTTGGGTAACTGGGTGGTCCATGCGAAAATTTCACGAACAATATATGATGATTAGCGATGCTGGTGATTTGTTGTAGGATAAAAGAAGAACCATTTGTAACAACTGTTTATTTGTCAAACGAAATAGGCAAGTAGCAAAACAATTATAACGTCTTACTAAACAATTAGAAATATTAAAATGTTTCCATAACAGAAACAAAAACATTCTAAAAGCTCCTTACTCTAGAAAACACACACAGTTTATCAATATCTCTGTGAGATGTGGTGCTGCTATCTAGCGGTAAGTCGATCAATCCTTATCGACACTAGCGAAGACTAGCAGCTTGTCTCTGAACTACCGGATACTGTGACCTTGATTGTTCATAATTTTACCATTTACGTGTTGAATTTAGAAAAATTACTTTATTAATTAATGAAGTTACCGAAGCGGATAATTTAATATGATACATTATTTTACGATTTTGGTTAATTATGAAGGACAAAACATGGCTCGTTGCAAAAAAAAAAAAAAAAAACTTTTAAAAATAATATATATGATAATTAAATCTAGGATTTTTAGGTTCCAAAAATCTGATTTTTCGTACCTAAAATTGACTGCATTCCATTGCAAAGTAGGTTCTAAAAATATTAAAATAAGCTATCAAAATTGTAGTCATGTTAATAAAATATCATAAATAAAAATTCGTTAATTTAAAATGTGACATGTGAAGTGTAATTTACCAGAAACAAGTGATATTTTTTAAAAATAATATAGTGATGATAAGAATATCCTTTTTGTTTGTTCTTTCAACGCATTATTTGCAATAAGCAGGAGAAATATTTATATACCAGATATATTTCTTAACAATGGAAACAATTTTATTCACTCTAAGAAATTCAAGACGCATAAGTTCAGCCAAACGTTTCATAGCAAATGTTATCCGGCATTTATATTGAACTACCAAATCGCGGCAGTTATATGTTTAAAATAAACTTTTGCAATTTAGATTGTTTCGCAAGTGCGAAATGTTAAATTTTCAGATTTTTTTTTTTTAATTTGATATTATTCTGATATAAATGCACCGTCTGTTAATAATATCAAGTTAGAAGTTTCGAACTAGTGGCCGCACATACCAGGGCTTCCAGACGTCAGGTGCTCATAAACGAAGTTCACTTTTGCGATACTGTGGTACGAAATCAGTCCTAGCTTTCATTAAAAACTTAACAAAAATACATAGTAGGGCAATTAGGCCATTAATGTATTATTAATATAATGGTGAGAACTGGTCAACACACTGTTACATTTTACTCAACCATTTGTTACACATGCAAATAAATATAGAATATTTCCATTTTTGGGAATTGTAAAACATTTTAATCCGCTGCCTAATTAAAGACAATTTGTAGATCGTTACTTTGGACATACTGGTGTTTTACGTCAACACACTTCTCACTACAGCCTCTGTGCAAACAGGGACCAAGCGACAATGACCCCACAGACATTCACTTGAATATTTGGAAATAAATACCTGAGAAATTATTTATTTTTATTTTCTGATTTAAAAGGATCTTTTGATATTCTAAATAAAAATACCTAAAATATGCAAACGTAGGTAATAACGACAATTCAGACATTTTTAGTCATTGTAATACCACAAATAACTGGCATAAATGTCCATGAATCGTATATATGTAACGTTATGTATTTCAATCAGGAATAAAAAAGACTTTTGGCTTAAATGCGAGGCTTAGTGATCAATTACTAAGAGACAAGACATGGCACAAAACTTAGGTTATTTCTACCTAATCATAGACAGTATAAAGTATATTTTGGTAAGTAATGCTATTATTGGATGGCCCCCCGCACAGAAGGAACTAAGACGGTGGGATCACTTATTGGTAATTTACTAGATAAGGTACTCGCATTCAAAATTCGGGGTCTTGGGTCGCAGTCGGTTCGGCCAGGATTTTTTTTGTGATCTTGATTTGTTCATAAGATTTGTTTTGGGCGGTCCTTGGTTTGGCTTCCATGTTAAACAGCAGGTCAACCTACAGCAGATGCTGAATGTTGTGTTGTCGATGCTGGAGATCAGTACGGTGAGAGTGATATACTAAAGTCTACGTGGGCCACAGGCGAACACAGCTGGACTGAATTGATGGCTTTGTAAGAGTGAAATAATGAACATTGATTTTCGTTTTTTAGAATTAATTACCATAAATTACTATGGTACAGTGGTCACACCAAATTACGATATCTTTAATGATTCCGAAATTGTTTTTAGTTCGTAAACAGAGTGTTAACGAAACACGATTTTTACAATTGCGTAGAGATGATATCAGTTATCAGTAACTTTCTTTAGTGATTGATTATTTTCCGTAAATGGTGTGAGCATTCAGCAATCGTACGTGACTAATCGCCTTAATATTCAGTATTCAGTACGTGCCTGCAGCAACATCGATTCAAATGTAGCGAGAAATACATAGTTAGAAGGCTATTATTTAACTCACAGTACCAGGATAAGCTGATTAAGCAAGTAATTACGCTCACATATGGTTCCAGACTTCCAGTGCAGTGCAACAAGAAGTTAATTAATTACTCTAATAGTTCGCAATATGACGATTATGAATCGTCTGCCACCTATCCTACAATGTTGGTCAAATACCCAAAGATGAAAACTTCCACCACGCTAACGTCAAGCATCTCAGTCGTGACGAGGATGGTGTAGAAGCCTTTAAATATAACTACAGCAGAGCGTGGACAATCCGAACTAAGGGTGATTCGGATTTTCGATTTGATCGGATACAAAATATAATACACTATAGTTTTAAGAGTTTGATACAATAATGTATTAAACATTGTTTTGCCTTTAATATTATATTAGCTGCTTATAATGTGTAGATACCTCTAGAAAAATCAGTCAGTCAAACAGTAAGTCATCCACACAGCGAATCAGAACTGATTAACAACTATGTCGTCTGTAGGTGGATTGATACCGATTCGCGATGCAACCCTCTTTGATTGTTTTGTTTTAAAAAAACTATATTGGAAAACCTTTAAATCAATAAAAAAAGATAGGACAAACACGGGGGATTTCAGATTTTTATAAGAAACTCAAAACTGTCGGTACACCGAAAGACAGTTACTACTAGATTCTTAATCGTTGTCGCATCGCGGTTACAGCAAACATTCAACATCAAAGCCACTAGGGGACATCCATTAATTACGTGAGGTGAAATAGGGGGGGGGGTCCAGCAAAATCACACCAGATCTCACCAGGAGGGAGGGGGGGGGGTCTACGGAAATCTCACGTGAGATTTTGCGAAAAATTTGGGGACAATAGTCAAAAAAAGGGAGGGTTCTCACGGACCAGATCTCACCAGAGGAGGGGGGATCCGTCAGATCTCACGAAATCTCACCAGAGGGGAGGGAGGGGGGTCCAGTGGATGCCCCCTTATCCCAGTGATTATCTGGATACTGCGAGCTGGGCAAAAGAATTGAAGTCAATGTGCCTTGTTCTTTGTTACTGGAATTCTGGAACATAACAAGCGCAAAGATGTAGTGTATTGCATATAGAAACAAAGCTTTCGTTTCTATATAATAGTAAACATTTTAGAAAAAAAGGTGTTCCGATAATTGACGTTGGATTATCATCATTCTACTGTTATTAAGCATTAATTAATCATATTCACTATTTTAAAATGAAATACTTGACGTTTAGACGGCGTTGAGGATATTAATTATGTTTTAAACTTTTGATGAAAAATGTTTAACGTTGAATTTTTAGAGGCAGAGGATAATGGTAGCACTTGCGAAGGTAACCTTGCACAATCTATTTTAAGTTATGGCTTTACGCCTCGTTGACGTGGATATCATTAGAGGCAGGATGGGACTGAGACATGGAAGACTTAAATCTGGATGGCCGAACGGGGATTCGAACCGGCGTCCTCCCGAATGCGAGAGCAGAACGTTAACAGCCCACCCACCACGCTCGATGGACAATCGCAATCCAACACGCAAGCACAACGTCGTTCTGGTTGACCAAGTACTTCACGGAAATCTAAATGAAATCTTGGAAAGCTGTCCATTTTTCGCAGGTTGGCTTGGTATTTGCTGTTGGGATTGCGCTGTAGTTTGGCCGGATGTGTTGCAGCTCAGGCGGACAATCTAGTGAGAAGATCGCAGGCGCCAGCGTGTCAAGGACAGCGGTCCACCCTGATAACTCAGACAGCCAACCACTGGAAAAACAAGAGCCTTAATCTCCGAAATACACAGCCTGGTAACGGTCGGTCCTGCCGTGACGGAGAATCCAAGATCGATGCGCTGTTTTTACGCGATGTGTAGAAATACAGGGATAATTTTTGGATAAAGTCGACTGGTGATCAAGAATTGTTAATGACGAGACCAACGAAAAATGGAAGTCATTGTCACTATATCTGAATCTGAGGTTATGTATAGTGTCTCATTCTATTTGTGTAATATTTATTTGGGACCGTCTGAATATTTGCTTAAATGTTCCGGAAAACCGGCTGCGAAGGTAATAGATACTGGGAGATATAAAGTGGGCGTCGAAGTACTATTTCTTCAACTTATTTATACAACATTCGCATTTCTCGAAACTGAATTGATTTTTAGAAATCGAGAAACGGTTAGTTTCCAACGTTTTAGTGTTACGACCAGTATGCTATATAGTTCAATTCTGAAGAGTGATTTGATATCTCAATCGGATTTTTTTTTTTTTTTTAATATCTAAACTAATCGAGACCTTCACTTGTAGCAAAGGATAGCTTTTTCCTTGTGAAATACGCTATTTATTTTATTTATTTTATTTCCTGATTTTACATAGCCTACTACCTTGTTACCTAAAGTAGGCCCTTAGTTTCTACAGTTTTATTCTTAAAACAATTTACTTTATTTTTTGTTAATAATATATCTGGATAATTATTTTTAAGGATTTAATGGATTTAAGTATTCTAATAGTAAATCTACTAATTATTCTAATAATTAATATACCACTTAATCTACCAACTAATCTACTAATTAATCTACAATCTTACTAATTCACACCAATATCAGCAATTGTCTTTGTATTTTCATACTTCTAATTAATAAACTGTCTATTTGTATACGTTCTTCTTTTACCACTGCTGGCCTGCGTCGACATCTGGCCGCTAGCTGTCTCTGCTGATGCAGCGGGGCGACTGCTGACATGCTGACCACAAAGTGTCGTCAGCCAGCTTCACGTTCCAGGTAGTGGTCTCGTTCTTCTCCGGTTTGTCCCTGGAGCCACCTGCTCCCCCATCAGGAGTTCTCTCCTGGAATCAGAGCAGGCCACCCCCTGAGCCCTGGAGAAGGTGCCTCTGGCTTCCAGAGGCACTACGATGAATTGAGTCTTTGCCGTCTTCCTGGTGCAGGCACCGCCTTAGTTATGGGCAGTGCTTGTAGTCAAATTTGGGTTGTTCTTTACTCTTGAGTTTCTTCCTCTCCTGTCCTTCTTTCTGCTTCTGATGCCGGTTGCTCGCGGCGTCCCCTACGCTCTGCCTGTTTCAATTCAACAAATCTCGCCTTCTCGCGCTGCGACGCTAGATTAGCAGCTTCACCAGCAAGTGCCAGAGCTCGGTATCACGCAGTATATCGTATATTCTTCTGTTCTGAAGTTGTATTTGGAGATATGCTCTTGATTCTTCAGTTTGTTTGCACTCCCAAACCACGTGCTCGGGAGTACTTACTTCACCACAGTCGCACCTGTTTGTTTCTTTGAGGCCTCTCTGTTCTAAGAAACTGTTGTAAGGACCATGGCCAGATATGTAGTGTATGAGCCCAGGAGATGGTTGTAGGTGAGTCATGTTCATTCTCTCTTTCACGCAAGGAAGCATGTCGAAGGTCCTTCTGCCCGTGTTGCTGTTAGTCCATGTTTGCTGCCATTCATCCATCAGCGCATCCCAAATATCTTTTTTGGTTTCAACAGGCCTTCCAATTATTTCAGCAGCTTGTTCATACCTTCCTTTTTTAATCCAGTATAGCGCTCCTCGCTTCCTTACTTCCAGGTCCAGGGGCCAGATACCGAGTATAACCGTTAGGGCATCTGTGGCCGTTGTTCTGTAGGCCCCAGTTAGTCGGAGCAGAATTCCTCGCTGCGTGAAATACGCTAGGATACAATGTCATTCGGATTCCACATTTAACCGATGGTGCCATTTACGCGGTAGGTTAAGCTACGATAGAATAGGAAGGAGCGGCGGATGGATACTTTCTTAGGTTTATAAGGCCAAATAAAATTTACTTGCATATAAGCTTCTGACTGCAAACTAATTTGTTACGGACATCAGTAAGAGACTAGATATAAACATAAGTAGACGATGCCCCACTCGTTAAAGAGTGGTTTCATAAGCCTAGCCTTTGTGCTATATGATTTTCGCTTGGCTGTATCTTTACTGACTATTACAGCATTTTAACAATTAAATTAAGGGTGTACGATCTGTTCAAGGTTGTTGCAGTGTCCACTAAAACCATTTTGGGGTTACTTTCACATAGAATCAAATTAGGTGTCTACAACTATTTGAGGTTGTTCAGAGAGCTCTCTCTGTCGTGCTCGCCTTGTCCAACAATGCCACTGGATTAATTTTACAATAATTCCATTAACATATTTTATCTTTCTCATAATAATCCTCTTTTGACGTTGGCATATACACGTTTAATTTGGCGCAGAGCTATCATTTATCTAAAAAAAAAAAAATATTTCTATCACTAAACTTTCGATAATAACTCACTTACTTTCTCTGTTCTCTTGTTCATCACAAAACCCAGACCACAAAATCCATTAACAGCGTATGTGCTAGTTATTCCATATTTCCCGGACCATGATTCCAGTGGCTGCATTTACTTAATTTCACTAATCCCAACAACACCTAATTTAAGTTGTTCCATCTCCAAGTATTCTACTCTACCTGGCCTGTACAGACTTCCAACATTACACGCTCCGATTGGTAGAATGAGTCTAACCATTCAGCTGACTCCTCCGTGAGAAGTCTCCACCCCGAGATCCGATTGGGGGACTATTTTACCTTCGGAATATTTTATCCATTCAGAAGCCATCAATTATTAATTATGTTATTTACGAGGATAACATGGCATTGGGATACCTTTTCTGTCTACTAGAGCAAGAAGGTGCATTGGTTCACTCTTCGCTTCTCTGCCCTCCTTTCAGCAGAGCGTTACTAAGCAGTATTTGACATACCTGGAATCATTCAGTCACCAGAATCTCGCTTGTTCAACTATTGAGCACCACGTGAAGGGGAGGTTGACATTTGGTTGGATGATGTTAATACTGTCTCCCCCAAAGCCTTATACCTCGACATCCAATAATTTGTTTCAAATAAGAGAAAAAAAGAAAAAATAATTTGAGTTTGTTTCATGTTTGAAATTTTGTAAGACAAAATGTTTCTTCTTCTTGTTTATCCCATTAGTTTTATTTGCTAATATCTTTTACTATACATTTTATCTCTATTTTTGCTATTTATATAGTATTTGTAAAAGCAGACGTTTTTTCTCTCTCCTTTCAGTGTTAACGATATCAAATATAATACTTACGTTGTAGATTTGCATTGCCTGTTAAGGTTTTTTTTTAACACTTCTCTGCCAGCAATGATGCTCTGATACAGCACGCAATAACTTTATTTGCAGATTTGTTTGAAATATTATAGCAATGAAAACTTTAGTTTTTAATTCACATCGTAATCCTAAGACACTTTGCAGGTGATTCTTGGATATGACCGGTTGTGTCGATCCATTGTGCGGCTGCTTCTCAATCTTCTTCGGTCAGCGTCAGAAGAAACGTGAAATCAAAATCCAATAGCGAGATGCCCGTGAATGAAAACGTTGCGGCATTGTCTTGAGAAACACTATCCAACCGGCATTATTGGTAAACAATGTTCTGTACGGGGTTAAAGATCGTCGGAGATTGCATAGTAATAGAACGGAGGCCAGATAATCGGGCAGGTGTTCCGACATGGCAGAACATCTGCTGTTTGCTGAAGGGTACGGATCGCCAGGGTATTTATGGTAATGCGGGGAGCCGGGGCCGTATCTCGTTATACATATCGACACGGCCAGCGCTGATTGGCCGTACTTGAACCCGGTGCCTCACCTCTATTCTTCTCTCCGTTTAATCAGCGATGTATCGGCCAGTGTGGAAGGTGCCCGCGACTGTCAATGAATTTGCATAGAATACTGATCTGCTTGGCCTTGAACCAAGAGCCTTCTACCCGTCGACGGCGACAGCGCTGGTGGCCCATGTATAGACGTTATTAATGATAGCTCTAACCCGAAATATGTTGATCAGTTCAGGGTTAGAGCGTTCTTGAGTATCTGATGCTCTTTTTGGGGTGATTACTTATATTTAGTGTTCCCTGTCTTCTGAATGATCATCTATGGAATGACCTACCTGTTTCTCACAACCTCATAACGGATATTTGTAACTGATCACTGATCACTGTTTTAGATAGTAGTATCCCAAACACGATTGTAAATTTAAATTTGGAAAAATCATGGGAGAGAATATAGCTATACGGTATTCAGTGAAACGAAGATTTTTGTTAATTTTTTAACATATACTTCCTCCATCTCTAATTAACTTTTTTCTGGAATATTGACTGAATTCATTGGAGAATGTTTACTTACTGGCCAAGTTAAGAGGCAGGAACAATTACAATGAAATAATAATTGGATGAATGAACCACTCAAAATTCAAATCGTATTCTGATCTATTTTTAAACAAATTTGATACAGAGTTCGGCCCTTGAAACTGGAAAAGTGTGGTGCGGTTGCATTTAACACACATACAGGAAGTTCTAATTGTCAGCCGTTTGTCTTAGCGTGATAATCAGACAAATAAGTTAGTATGAATCTTCCAGTAAACAGGTTTAAATTTAAAAAAATTAGCTTGGCGTAATTACTTTCCTTCACATAGTTACACGTACCGAGAATGAGCATATGTACAGAGGCATAGTGACAGACAATGGACTTGCATCTTTGCAGAGCAGGCTTCCAATACAGCTGTTAAGCTGTGGATCAATACTCCGTCCCTATTGTGTTCTGAGGCACTTAAATAACATTCTTACTTAAATCGTGTTGTGTCTTTCCCTAGTTGGTGGTACCAACCCTGACGTCACGTCGTGAATTTATGTTGCCGTTTGGAACCTCTCTGCCTTGCGGAAGAATACACAAGGTTCCACAGATAATACCCCTCCCTAAGATGACTTTTTCGTCCATAGGGTTGATGTCCGGATCAGACTGTTCGCTCCAAAACGTTGGCGGAGTAAAGGGGTTCAATAGCCTCTAGGCGTCTCTTCTTGGCACACAATCGCTGACACAGTAGCATGCTTAAATCAGTCATAAAATATTCCTAATGCCTCCCTCCCGCTACAGCAAACTTGACATTCTTAATCAATTTCTTATCACTTTATAAATCCTAATTATAATTATTCTCACTTTTATTACGTCTGTTTGTCTCGTTGCACCACAGTATCGATAGAAAAACAGGAACCGCTGATCCTAAAATGTCTGGATTTTCCTACAATTTCTCGATTTATACGAGGTAGTTTTTTTTTTTTTTTTTTTTTTTTTTTTTTAGAAAAAAGAAAAATCATAAATAAATATTTTCCCTTCTTGATCTGGAAAGTTTTCTTTACTTTACAATGATATAAAGTGTCGCAAGATTGCAGGAAATCTATAGAGATCGTCACAAATTACATGGTTTCTGCAAAACTTTCGGACCAGACGTTCGTGAGTTCAAATTCCGGATTGGCTATCCAGATTTTGGTTTTTCTTGGTTTCCCCAATGACAGGATGGTGCCTTCAAAAGGCCTCTCCCAAATTTCTTCCTGTTTGTTGTTCCCACTCATTTCCAGCCTCTAATTAACTCGATATCAACGAGACGTAAGGCCATTAAAGCTTCTTAGCTTGGTGGTACCATTACATTTTAAAGCTTACAATCTTGCACTAGTACGAATGGGCATCTCTATGCTCCATGAAATCCTCTAGGGTTTCCAGCCAGATAGTGTTGTATAAACAATACGTTTCGACAGTTAGCTTTGCTGTCTTCATCAGGTTTCAGGTATCTTCTAGCTGTCGCAAGCTGACTGTCACTGCCAGTGAAAGACAGCTATATATATGCGGTCGCGGGTATATGGACTAACGTGTAGATGAATTTTAAAGTAGTCTAAACATTATGTCGGTGAATAGAAAAGTGTGTCATAGGCGCATGAAAGTTTGAGATAGACATTGTAATCTTTGATTTTTAATATTGAAGTCAATTACGGAATAGAAGTAAGGAAGACTGATGTGTTAATTAACGAATCTACGCGTCTAATGCTGTGATTTAAAAAATTGTTAGGAGTAAGTTCAAGCTGCTTGAGAGAGAGAGAAAGAGAGTGTGATAAACGTGAATTGTGTGAAAGATTAGGGTACTGAAGCTATATTATCATATTTTATTATTTAAAGATGTAAGAACGAAGACTTTCCCGGCGTATGACTGCAATGTAGTCTTCACGGGTGTACCGCCGGATAGTGTTGTGGAAACACAATATTTCGACGGCTGGCTCTGCCGTCTTCTTCAGGTGTAGAGACATCTGTAATGGTCGGCTGACCCACAGATACTGAGATGGTTCGGGTGCCGCTCTTCCTTGTATACATGTCCGCGTGACCTTGGCGATGGCTTACTATGAGCCAGGCCCGCAACACTATCCGGTTGCATTATTTAAAGAGTTTTTGATGCTTTCTGCGGACTGTACAATCTTTGGAATTTAGCTACGATTAAACCAGGTTTAATATGTTTATCAGTGGCCAAGAGGTAACTTTCTATAAAACAGTTTAAACAAAGTTTACTTTAAGAACAGAAGTAACAAAACTGGTTCCCATTATTCATAGAGCTTAAAGAGATATAAAAAAGGAAGAAACTACGAAGATCAAATAATATGTCTTTGGTCAAATAATTTTAGCTGCTGGATATAAACAGACAATTTAAATAGTAGAAACATATTTCACGAAATCCCAAATAATACTCGAATGAGTGTCTACGAACAAAATATCGACATTCGACATGGCCCTCATACACAGGACTCGTTCAATCTAAGAAAAAATGTCTCTTGATACGTATATAATCTAGTGATTAGACAAGTAGGTTACCTTGTCTGAGAGGAGGACTAATGTGCTATTAAACAGGCAGATAATATAAATAATGTAATAATATAAAATCGTACGAATATTCTCCATTTTTTCGGACCTACAGTATAATGAGGAGAGATAGTGAAAAACGAGAAATAGGTAGTCGAAGGAAACGTTGAGAGCAAAAGACCATGAGGAAGCACAGTGATCAAATGGCTGGATTATGTCAAATAAACGATATGGTTCTCTTTTCCGTAAACGCTCAGGGAAGCTTAAATGCGTTAAGGAAGAGAATGGAGAGGGTCAGGACATTCAGGCACGGCTAATCATGGTGACAATACGAGAATGGTAAAGACTGATACATGCAGCGTAGTATCTCTGTAACTCTATTGTAGGAATATTCAGTCAAACAATTTCAAAAGTTGTCGATTTTACATAGAGCAAAAAGAAAGAACTTTACAGCTGCATTGAACGTCCATGTAGAGAGATATAACGATTTTAGCACGCAGCATGATCAGGAGAAACCGTTACATACCAAACATAGTTATCTTTCAAAGTAATTTCTCCTGTCCGGTAACTTCGTACTGGGTAACAAATAGGAAAGAGGATCTACAAGTTACAGAGGTATGAATGATATAAGGTGCCTGATTTCCTCATCAAGTGTTTCAAGTTCCGGAAAGATGAAGCCGTAGACAGGTACGGCTGCCCTGCGATTTATAATCGACGTACAGAGCAGATGGGAAACACATTCGACTGCAGATAACGGCAGGCAGAATGCCGTACAGCTGTCAGCTCAGGCGAGCTCTTCTTATTTCTACCTGTTTATTTTCTGGCCGAGGCCAAAAACGGTTCTGCTTCCAGGAGGTCAGCAATTGCAGACTCCCCACGGAGCGGCTGCTGAGGGTCTGCATCGGAGCTTTCAATAAAGACGACTCCAGCGACCGGTTTGACCAATAAATAAAATAGTCTTCTGAGGGACGGCTGCTTTGAGAGAGGCATTAGAAATAACTGCGAAAAACTGTATCAGTGAACCCACATTTCATGGAAGCCAACAGAAAGAAATTTAAAAAAGTATCTGGCATTGAAAAGTAAAGAGTATTAAGACCCTTATGTTGGCACTGGGGTAAACCACTTTTTTTTTTTTTTTTTTTTTTTTGCTTCTGGGTTTACTCTTACTCAATGTTATTACCTGGCCATTTGAAGAAACCATCCAGGAATTCACATGAAGTGATTTCGGGAATCTACGCACCTAGGTGAGCGGCTAACGTTCTGGCCTTGCATTCCGGAGGACACCGATTCGAATCCCCGTCCGGGCATCCAGATTTGGGTTTTCCATGGTTTCCCCAAATCACTCCAGGTGAATACCGAGATGCTTCCTTCAAAACGCCATTGCTGAATTGCTTCCCATTCCTTGTCTCCAGTCCGATCCCACCTCTAATAACCTCGAAGTCGATAAAGGGTAAAGCCATAAGAAAGGAAAAAAAGTAATCCACGTAAAGAATCTGGATGACAGAACGGGGTTCGAATCTGCGTCAACGCGAATTCGAGGCTAGAGGGTTACCACTCTTCCACCATGCTATCGATTTCTTTCCAAGACCCTGCCCAAATAGAGGTGCTATAACTATCATTATGTTTCGGTCAGGTTACCTCCTAGGAGTTTCCTTATATTATATACAATAGGCTGAATCGCCCTAGAAAGCAGTTCGCAACAGTTAGCTTCGAGAAAAGCTGTTGAAGTAAGATAATTTAAACTCAGATGGTCTACTCATTGTCAGTCTTTTTAAAAACTAAGTCACGCCTCCTATCATTGTAACTGATGGATGATAAACTTCAGATCTATTAATAAAATACGAAATTGATTAGTCCTGTAAATGATTTTCGAGCAAAAATAGTTATCTTCTGAAATTTGTGAAAAGAGGAAACTGAAGAGCAGATAACATTTTTAAAACACAGATATTTACAATAGAAGGTATAGAACTATTGAGGAATGCAAGGATTCGAGTGTTATTAAGCAGATGAATGAAAATGTTATGTGAAATCATTATGAGTGAGCTGCTATAACTTTTTCTGTTTCGATTTAACATGACTGAGGTGATCGGTTGTAACTGCAACTTGCAATAATATGTTTCTTTTACGTTCAGGTATTTTGTTATGTATATTTAACTATATTAAACGATTTTTTAAGTGTCTCATTGTGACATTATGTGTTTGTCAGAAAAGATTGTCGTGTACAGCTGAAGTTGACTACTATCCCATGACACCAAACGGCTTCAAAGCAATTTCATTTACACTGAAGAGCCAAAGAAACTGGTACACCTGCCTAATATCGTGTCGGGCTACCGCGAGCACGCAGAAGTGCCGCAACACGACGTGGCATGGACTCGACTAATGTCTGAAGTAGTGCTGGAGGAAATTGACACCATGCACCCTGCACGACTGTCCATAAATCCGTAAGAGTACGAGGAGGGGTAGAGATCTCTTCTGAGCGGCAGGTTGCAAGGCATCCCATATATACTCAATAATGTTCATGTCATGGGAGTTTGGTGGCCAGCGGAGGTGTTTAAACTCAGAAGAGTGTTCCTGGAACCAATCTCTAGCAATTCTGGACGTGTAGGGTGTCGCATTGTCCAGCTGGCATTGCCCATGTCCGTCGTAATGGACAATGGACATGAATGGATACAATTGATCAGCCAGGATGCGTACGTACGTGCTATCTGTCAGAGTCGTATCTAGACGTATGCGGGTCCCATACCACTCCAACTGCACACGCCCCACACCATTACAGAGCCTCCAATAGCTTGAAGAGTTCCATGCTGAGATGCAGGGTCCATGAATTCATGGTCTCCATACCCGTACACGTTCATCCGCTCGATACAATAAGAAACGAGACTCATCAGACCAAGCAGCATGTTTCCAACAGTCTATTGTGACGGGCCCAGGCGTGGGCATTAAGCTTTGTGCGTCGTGCACTCAGCAAGGGGCTCCGAAAGCCCATATCGATGATGCTTCGTTGAATGGTTCGCACGCTGACACTTGTTGATGGCCCAGCATTGAAAACCGCAGCAATTTTCGGAAGGGTTTCTTTTCTGTCACATTGAACGATTCTCTTCAGTCGTCGTTGGTCCCGTTCTTGCAGGATCTTTTTCTGGCCGCAGCGATGTCGGAGATTTTATTATTAACCGGATTCCCGATATTCACGGTGCACTCGTGAAATTGTACGGGAAAATCCCCACCTCTCGTGCGCCGACAATAACACCACGTTCCAACTCACTTAAATCTTGATAATCTGCAATTGTAGCAGCAGTAATCGCCTGCGCCAGACACCTGTTGTCCGTACTCACTGGTTGTGATGTGAACGACTGGGCTTTTACTACCTATGAATCTGAGGATTTTTCTTCTAACTTGAACATCCGGAAAAGCTCTCCAAGCACCTCTAGCACGACGTGCAACGAGTACCGAAGTGAAAACTCACGGAGAAAGTAAATAATGACCGAAGAGTAGGGCTGAATGATTCATCTCTCCCTTATTGGTGAAATCTGGAAATCTTCATATAGATCTCTAGATGCTTCGAGCCTGATAAGTGAGAAGGTAAAAAAATATAACAGTTGTGTGAACGTATAGTGTATAATGGACAGTGGGTTATAGGTCACTTTGATGGTCTGGCCAGAAGTTCCTCCACTTTGCGTCCAGAAGTACATGTCTAGGACTGAGGCTCTTTGTGGACTAAAAGGGATCTCTCACCAGACTTCTTACCATCGAGCTAGAAATCCGAAAAATATCGATGCAGCTAAATGACTATTTTTCCCTAGCGGCTAGTCTGACTCGAGGCAATCAGCTCCAGAAGAGCATTGTTGACAGGAGTTGGGAGCGGACTGGGCCAAGGCCTTTTGAATGAACCATCACAGTATCTGTCTTTAGTTGTTTCTGGAAACAATGGAAGATCTATATCGGGACGTTCAGACTGGTATTCGAAACAGCATCCTCCCAAATGCCACATATACGACATTGAATGCGTATTGTCTTTCCGTTACTTGCTCTCTCTGATGGTCGGTATAATATTAACTCGATGGGACCTTGCAGACTTGATCTGTGAGGATGTCGGTCAGTGTCATCTGGCTTATTATTACGCCTGTAATTGCCGTAGACCCTCGCGGTGGCGCTTGTTCCCACGTTACGAGACCTGGTGGCCGATCATCATTGCTCTAATCGGCGATGAGCGATCATCCCGAGGCGATACCATCTTGACCTGCACGCAGTAACAATTTCGCTGCCGTGTTGCAGGTATTCTGCTTCCGTGACCATTATGCAGCTAATGGTATCACCGGCCCTGGAAAAACCACCGCTATGCTCGCCCGTACGCGATAAGCAAGCATTCGTGACTGGAGGGTAAGCAACATGCTAGAGGGACGTAATAGCCATCCTCAATGAAGATGTCCAACTTTGGTTTCTCTCTCGGACGTAGATCTGACAAGCGATACCGGGACTGCTTTCCAATTAAAATCAGACATCAGTATCTCATTCATTAAAATGCCCCGTCTCGGAATCTGTTGACACGCTAATTTAAATAACTTGTTCCAACCTTTCAGGTTTTATTTGAGCAGATTACACCTCAGTTGTCACTTTAAACCACACGTCTCAGCAGATCTGTTCGCTCTTCGTATGATCTTTTTGGAATCTGCGGTAACTACTATATAACACCGATAGTAATACATGACTGAATTATTACGTTCTTGTCTGAAAAGTCGTGCGATATTTATTCCTATCTTCAAAATCCAACATTTGAATAATAAATCAATATTCGGCAACAATAGACCTACGACATATTTAAGCGCTTTTTATCTTTTCTTCATTTAGAATTATCAGTTACTACTTGTCTCATTCAATAGGTATGCTTTATTTATTTTTATGCCATAAATAGCCCAATAAAGCCTTCACCATTACAAATTTTTTAACAGGAATAACGGGTATTTATGATTGCTGGCCATTATTTTTAATGTGTCTTCGGTCTGTAGTAACAGCTAAAAACGTAATGTATATAGTACTTCTACAATTTAAATATTACTGACATCGCTTCATATAATTTTCAGTTTTTGCACAGTTTTGAGACAAGTTCTCTGATACTTTCTTCATGTCATAGCAACATTCTTTCAGCCAAATTTTAGAGTTAAATGTAGGTATGAAAACTTCCGGTTTTATAATTTTATGTCAAATGTATGCCATTTTGAGAATCATAAACTGATCAGTTTTTCCTGAAACATCAAGACAAAAATAACTTCATCAGATCATCACGTGTGTAGATTGTAATGACATAATTATCAGACGAAGCAGGTAAATAATTTATTCGGTCATCTAGTAGGTAGAAAAGTAGGTCAACTTATCCGGAATGTATGGAAATATCTTATAATTTGACCGAGAATGTTACAAATCTTTATGATTGCAGATGAGATATCAATTCAATATTGAAAACTAAGCCAAATTCTGTATATCTATCTACATATATCGTACACAATAAAAAAAAAAAAAAAATGAGAAGCGGAGGCTCCGTGTATTCCAATCCCGAATCGCATAAAAGAAGAAAAAAATTGTGCGGCATCTTTTTATCTAGATCTCTCCTGTCTAGGTTGGTAAACGAAGCTCGTATATCATCTTTTTCGTAAAAAGTGGCTAGACGCATGATTACAAAAAAATTTAAATGAATTCTACGTCATCGGTCTACCAGATAATCACAGCCTAATCTACGAATCAATTCTGTGACACCGAGATTGGTGGTGTAACAGTTAGCGTTCTGGCCTCGCATTCGGGAGAACGGCGGTTTGAATCCCCGTCCGGGCATCCAGATTTGGATTTTCCATTGTTTCCCCAAATCACTCCAAGTGACTGCCGGGATGCTTCCTTCAAAAGGCAATGGCGAATTCCTTCCCATTCCTTGGCCCCCCATCCTTTCCAATCTCTAAAGACCTCGCTGTTAAGAGACGTTAAGCAGTCAGTTAAAAAAAAAAAAAAAAAATATCTGTGACGCTTTCGTTAGAACTGTAGCAATCAGTTACAAATCGAGCTGCTCTTCTCTGTTCTTTCTCTACACTGTCAATCAATTCGCTGCGAAACTGATCTCAAACGACACAACTGAAACCCAAATGTGGACGCACGAGAGTTTTGAACGCTATCTCCTTTGTGCATTACGATTTTTCAAGATTCTACCTATGAATCGCAAGCTAGAATTTCATCTATTTACAACCGAAGTTCTGTGCAGATACCATTGAGTAAAATGTTATTGTAATTATTTGTAGGTATTTGATAAGAAAAACTGTGTGTAATAGGGCTCCAGCAACATATAAAGGCATGAACTTTATTATTGCTCAAGCTTCTAAGCCCGTCGAAAATGACAGATGTTATTTAAATAAAGAGAATTGATATTAATATCGCTCATAACTTTCATATTTTAATGTAAGGGAACGAAATATTGATACAGTATTAAAATTGAATAGGTAATCTAAATTCTTTAGCCTACTGTAATAGCCACATCTATAGACAGAGCATGTAAGGATAACATCTACAAATATGTAAGATAAATAAACAATCAGCAACTAATAATTAACATGTAATTTGAACTAAAATGGTTGATTTGCAATTTAAGCTTATAGGACCATTTAAGAAACGTAAGTAGGTAACCTGAATTCCTAGCTTGCTATAATAGGAACATCTCTGTATACAAAGCCAAAACATGTGTGACCGTTACTGGTCAGTCAAAGAAGAAAAGAGGAAAGGATGCCTGACGTCACAGCGTTACAACCGAAATGACACGATGACCAATCTAACCTTTTATTAGTATTGATTTTGTTTGTTTGTTGGAAATGTACGTATTTAGCTGTTGAAAAAATTCATCAGAATCAATTGTTTTTGTAATCTATACCATATAAAATACTGTATGAATACAAGCAAGGCACATCGTGTTAAAAAAATTCAAATCATCGAAAACAGCCATGAATTTAATGTTAGCAAGAAATATATATTCTTATTTTCAGCAATTTTGATATGTCAAGGTTGCAGAGGATGCTGTATTCTAATACCTATCAACTAAAGGTCAGAAACAACTCATGCAGACACCAAAAAGGTACCTAATTTCTCTGATTTTATCTCTCTTGTCATATGGATCGAAACAAGCTGTCGGGAGATTTATTTCATTGCACTCGCATATGAAAGTGGGTGATCTCATGTTACTCAACAAAATCTGTCAGGTCAACCCAGCCCACCCGCTGTGAAAAGAGCGTGTAAATGTTATACCAACCGGTCACAAAACACCCGGTCGTTCCCTGCAAGTTGTCGAATCTATTAACCAATTAATCATTCCACACATAGCTACATTACTCTAGAGGGATTGTAGTAGAGTTATATGGAGCAGTTAGATTTATTATCTTAAAAGGAACTTTATTATATAAACTTTAATTGGAGGATTAAAAGGAGAGAGATGTGGTTGGCAATTTCAGGGTCAGAAATTTCGTATTCAAAGGAAACTACCGTACCATTCAGTAACGAAAACTGTGCATGATCATGTTCAAGATGATACAAAAGATCATTTAGCTTTGCGTTCTCCATATGGCCCAAAACATTGACTGATATTTTGTTTTTGTTTTTAGAAGACCGTGTGAAGAAATATCTGAAAAGAGTTTTGATTGTAATCTTGTTGTAGGCCATGTTCTGCAGTTGTTGCATAAATATTTTTGAATAAAAATCCGTCTTCTAACAACTGATTTTTTATTGACTTGTATCTACCAGACGCGTTTCGCCCTTCTGGAGTGGGGCATCGTCAGTGGCTGTAAATAACATAATATTATCATCATATTTGTGTATGTGAATTATGTACATTAATTATATACATATGTTCATGCTTTAAAATTTTAACGTCTATATGTTCAATCTGCTATAATTATTCCATATATTGTTTTATAGTATCTGTGTTCAAACATAAATTCACTTCTTAATACTGAATTATCTGTATGGTTACAATACATAAACTCTGCTAACTAAAAATTGTGGCAGCTAGCACATGTCAGTCCGGAACAACACCTTCCGCAATTTTCTGCACCGTTGTTTCTTGCTACACTTTAGCATTATTACCTTTAATATTGCTCACTTCACTCTATGTTGTATAATTTGCTGTTAAACTGCACTTTTTAACTACATCAAACTAGTTATTGTGTCTACAGCGATGTGTTTATTATGTATGTACAGTGGTACCAACCTGTTTCTGTTGATTATTGCTTTGTTCAGTCTATGTTAAATTATATCTTTTTTGTGATTATCTTATCTATTATTTGTGATTTGTGAGTGACTGTGTTGGTTTTCATGTGTTGTGGTGTTTTCTATTGCTTTGTATAGTGTTTTGTTTGTTAAATTTGTGAATTCAGTTAGGACCGTTTTTCCCTGTGTGATGGCTTTATGAATTTGATAACTTTCTTGCACTGTTAATAATTGTTTCTTGTAGTTGTTGATTTTTAGAATTTTCATGTCTGTTTGTATAGTTGTGGGTGGGTGATTGTTATCTAATAAATGCTCGGCATATGTCGAATGGTTTGTGCATTTTATGGCTCTGATGTGTTCTTTGTACCTAGTATTGAAGTTCCTAGCTGTTTGACCTATATATATTGCTTGGCACTGTTGGCAAGTCAGTTGGTATATTCCTGACTGTTGGAGTTGGTCAGTTTCAGTGTTGGTTTTTCGATGGTTTTGTAGTGTGTTATTTGTTCTAAGTGCTATTTGAATACCTTGTTTTTTGAATATATTGCTTATCCTGTGTGTATGTTTGTTGATGTATGACATTGTGTACCATTGCTTATTATATTGGTTTTGATTGTTTATTTCATGACTGTTGATTTCTGTAAATGAAAAATTTTGTAATGTCTCTGAGCTTTTCTCTATTTACAGTCACAAAAATCAGGTGGTCGGGACAAAATGAACTTTAGGGGATAATCTGATGAGGGTGAGAGTAGCACACCTGTTCACTGGTCCCCCCTCAAACGGAACGAATTTGTTGGTAATCATATGATCAACAGCCTTCATTCACGAGTGCGACGAAATAGTTCTTCCACCGATCTTGTTGGGTCACAACGAGAAGAGAGATGAGATTAGAGAAATTGGTTGCCGTACTGTTGCTTATATGAATTCTTTCTTCCCTCGTGCTATTCACGATTCGAATTCACAGAATTAGTTCCAGTGCAAAGTACCCTCTGCCACCCACAGTTTTGTGAATTGCAGAGTACAGATGTAGATGCAGACACCTAGAACATAATGGCATTCGACTAGACTATGTAGATGACACATCAAGCTTCGATCTTTTTGCCTGATGTTTGGAACAAAACATGGGACTTCTAAATGTTCCCATACCTCTGTTTTCATTTACTATACCCTTTAGCGAGACGTTAAATCATACTTTTTTTTTCTTATCAGCTTATATTTTAAGATATACCTCTGCAACTGCTAACTGTTACAGGCTGACTGGCGTAGAAGAATATGTTTTTCATGGTATTGACAATTAACTTAAATGCTCTAGAATAACCTTAATATTTTTTTCGCATTATTTCTTTAATAAATTAAACGATTAACTGGATAAACACGATGAGCTTACATGTAGGGCAAATTATTTTTGATATCTGTTACAAACACGTGAGAATAGCTCTATATTAACAATTAAGTTTGCGAACTTACGACATCTGCGGTACTCGAGTGTTTCTAGCGATGTAAGTTGTTCCCAAATGATAGAAAATCTCTAGGGACAAGTTCTTTGGAACAATGCTACCATAAATAAATAAATGAGAAAAGACGTCACTTCCAAACTCAGTTACTAAAAAGAGCAAAATGAAAATAAAAAATAAAGGAAACTATTAAAAACATTTGCCAGATATAAGAAAAATATTCTAATACATTAAATGCTAAGCCTCCGTCAGTCTATGTAATATTATAAGTTTGAAAGTTAAAATGGTGGAGTGGACGTATGTATGAGTGGATGTTTGTTACTGCTCAAAGGATTTCAATGAAAATTGATACTAATTTAGAATAAAGTCTGGAATAGAACATATGATGCTTTTGGGATGAAATCGCGGATAGTTCCTCTGAGAATGGAACGGAAATTCAAATACAACGCGTAAATAAACAGTTTTTTTTTTCTTGTGGCTCTACGCTTCGTCGACGTCGAGATTATTAGATCCGGGATGGGACTGGGAACAAGGAACGGGAAGAAATTCGGCTATGGCTTTTTTGAAGGAAGAATCCCGGCATTCGCCTGGAATGATTTGGGGAAACCATGGAAAACCCAAGTCTGGATGCCCGGACTGGGATTCGAACCGGCGTCCTCCCGAATGCGAGGCCAGAGCGTTAACCACTCACCCACCACGCTCGGTAAATTAACAGGAAACGAATGAAAGTATAGACTATATACAACAAATGATGTACAAGAAGAAGCAACTATGTGACACAAGTTCCGGGCAAATTCTTGTCGGCCATGATCGTGTTTCCAGGCTTGTATTTGAATCTTCTACTACAGTACCTAGGCAACAGCGTAAAGATTAACAGTGAAAAGTGGTACCACAAGCCATCTGGTGAGTTCCTGTGGTGAACGGTTAGCTTTCTGGCCTGACCTTCAGAAGGACGCACATTCGATTCCTGGTTGAGACAGCCAGGTTTCCTTTTTCCTGGTTTTCCGAAATCTCTCCACGCGACTGCTTGAATGATTGCTTCAAAAGGCCCTGATCAAGTTCCATCCTGTTCCTTTCTCCAGTCCTGTAAAGGCTCTAATGCCCTCGACGTTGACCATTGTCTGAAATATGTAAACAAATCTTAGTGTACCAATGTCATAATGTTCGTGCACCGCACAGTGCCAGAACCTACCGCCATAAAATATAGCAGGCCATCCATTTGGGGTTTGTGTCGTATCTAAATGGCATATAGCACTGCCGGACAACAAGTCGTGCACAGAACCAATAGCTGACCGCCCACGAGCCGTAAGCCGATCACACGTGAGTCAGACTGACGTCACCAGAATGAATCCCCTGGCAGCGACGAAGCCGCGCCCACAACAGACAACTGAACACTCTGCTACAAACTACGCACAATAGTGTCTTGCACCAACATAGTCAATAAGGCGTAGATCTATTCATATTCACCGTCTCCTGAAGGAACCATTCCCGCCTGGAGTAATATGGGGAAACCATAGAAAATCCAAATCAGGTTGACGCGACAGGGACTAAAAACCGCGTCCTCCTGAATGCGAGGTCAGAGCGTTACCGCTCACCTACTACGAACGCTATATTCACCGTCCATCTTATCGATACTCTGAAACCCTTACGATAAAACATGAGTTAGCAAATATAAAACATGTCACACAATATGCTTTAAATTATCATCATTATCACTCTGGACTGTTTCCAGATTCTGTTAAAGTCTTCCAGGAACTTAGGTTTCTTTAATATGTCTTGACCTTTACTACTCATGTTTTCCCACTACATTATTCCGGAACGAACCCTTGAAGATAAAATTTCAATAAAAAAATTGTAGACTGGTGAAATGGTTCTTTAAAATTTACGGATATACGAATATTTCCCAACACATAACATAACATGCTATTAAAAAAAGCACACGAATCGCACTCCTCTTTTAATATTTGGCTTTATTAAATGGCGAAGCTGAATTTTACAACTTCAGAATATCGATAGTGGTGTCAGTCTTCGGGGAGGCATGTGTTAGCTAGAAAATATTTACTATTATTTTTGTTTTATTATTTATGGCTTTACGCTACGCAGATGTTGAGGTCATTAGAGACGGGATAGGACAAGGTACAAGGAACGGGAAGGAATTCAGTCATGGTGTTTTTGAAGCAAGCATCACGGTTTTTTCCAGGAGCGATTTGGAGAAACCATAGAATACTCAAATCTGGTTGCCTGGACGGGGATTCGAACCGGCGTCTTCCCGAATGCGAGGCCAGAGCATTACCGCTCATCCACCGCGCTCGTTATTTACTATTAAAAAGTTTTTTCTGCACTAGCTAGAGCCTCACAGAGCTAGCAGAATGGCCTACATATTTACAGTAAAAACTTAAATTTGAAACCAGTGGTCACATGTCATCCTAATAAAGATTCAGTAAATGAGATAAGCTTAAACAATTAACACGACTTTCTGATTGCACATATGCATGTCGTTTTGCCCAGAACTGTGTTAAGCTTCCGGCTAGATCCCTTACAGCACGTACTGCCTCCATTACAGATGGGCAAGATCGGCCGCTCGGCCACTAGATTTCTTTCTATTAAGCTAGTTCAAATTGACGATCGAGTTTCGAACAATCTTGTTACGAGATCAATGCGCCAATGTTTCTAAACATGAAGCAGGAAGATAGTAGGTAACAAACGCTTCAAAGCTGCTTCAATATCACATCAAATAGCATCGTTTTAACGTGACAAGAGTGCATATTGGTAACAAATAATATTAACACGTTAGTATTCAGCACCTGTGTATATGGAACAGAATTCGTTAAATAATTCATAATTTTCCGTCTATTGTGATAATCTCTTAGATTTCCACTGTAATACAGAGCTTAGTGCCAATTACCAGTCTGCTGGCGTCAGTAGTGTTGAAATATTAAATGTGACCGTACGTGATTTAACACAAGCCAGACGAGAAAGTATAGAGAACTGTACTTACTAATTCGACTTAGAACAATTGTAATTGATCTACCATCAGAAAAGTACCTGATACACCTTACCCAATTTCCAATTAGCCTTGACAAAAGAATTAAGCTCTAACATGTATGAGATAAGATCTCAATATAATTGCAGTACTGTAGTAGAAATGGATGCACTGATCGCTTATCCCCGTAAGCTACACTCTTAATTGTCAATTGCAGAAGGATGTAACCTATACGCGAAATACCGTCAGAAGTTAGCTATTTTATTTTAGAGTATCTTACGTATTCGCACTTAACCAGAGCTTTGGGCGTCCATTAATTACGTGAGATGAACTGGGGGGGGGGGAATACGGCGAAATCTCACGAAACTCACTAAGAGGGACCCGGGGGGGGGGGGGGGTGTTCAATGGAAATCTCACATGAGTTTTCGAAATTCTTGTTCGACTGTAGAGCTAAAAAAAAAAGTCTACAAATGACGCGAAAGTCGATTTTAGGGTGGTATTTCATCGAAAACTGGGGGTGTAATCGTCTTTTGAAGGGTGAGACCTAAAAAAAAAATCTCAAAAAGTTTAAAGGGCTATTTCTGGGTGGGTGGGGGAGGGGGTTCTCTCACGTTGCAGATCTCACCAGAGGGGGGGGGGGTCGGACCAGATCTCACGAAGTCTCACCAGAAAGGGGGGGGGGGTCCGGAAATCCGGAAAAACACCTCACGTAATTAATGGATGCCGACTCATTGAAACACCTGAAATTCATTATCCATTATTATTTTAGAAGCGTCTATAATATTGTGACTTCTGTGATCAAAACATTTCCCTTATTACTAGTCAGTAAAGTAATTACGTAAATCACTTAACAGAAAATGGAATTTCGTAAAGACCGAAAGCGAGCGTGGTGGGTGAGTGGTAACGCTCTGTCCTCGCATTCGGGAGCACGCGGGTTCAAATCTCCGTCCGACCTCTCAAATTCGTTTTTCCATGGTTTCGCGAAATCACTCCAGGTAGATGTCGGAATGGTTTCTCCGAAAGGTCGTGGCCAAATTCCTTTCCGTTCCTTGTCCCAGATCCTCTCCTAGTGACCTCGACGTCGAGAAGTCGAAAGAAAAAATAGAGGATACTTGAATGCACTGTTTGTGTTTCTCTTTAAAAAATATTTTCGATTGTATTCGTCGGCATTCTGTTGGGAAGATATGTACTGCTCTATCCTAAGCGACCTTTCACTCTTCCTCCTACGCTCGACACGCAAGAGTTTTCCCGTCGCCCATAAATACAGTATTTTATCACACACGTCGAATAGCTGTGCGTCGACCGTGGCTTTAGCGATCTGGGGCGCGGAAAAGGGACTTGCCTTCGCACCTGGGAGCTGGGAACTGTAACTCCCACGAGACTCACAACGGCTGTTTGCAGCTAGCGGCTCTGCTTTCATTTTCCAAGATCGAGTGTGGTGTGTAAGCGGTAACGCTCTGCCCTCGCATTTGGGAGGACGTGGGTTTGAATCCCCGTCCAGCCGTCCAGGCTTAGATGAATGCTGGAATGGTTCCTTTGATAGGCCCTAGCCGAATTCCTTACCCTCCCTTATCGCAACTCCTTTCCCGCCACAAATGACCACGATGTCGATATAGCGTTACGCTAAAAACAAACAAAAAATCTTGGCTGAGTATCTCGCGCAAGTCGGTTTCTTGATTTCTTTTGTAATCTGCCTGAAAAAAATATCTATCAGAAGGCAAAATTATCGCAGGATTGGCAGAAACTACGTGTTGGAGAACAAGCAACCAACCAAATCATACTGGGTATCACATATGCATCATACGATTTCTTTTCAACGAATTTATACAGTATTACTAATTTATTATGTTGTACATTTCATTAGTTGATTGATACAGGGCGTCCACCATGAATCTGACACCTTTCATTTGGCTGCCAAAAATCAACGAATGGAAGTAAGTTGGTAACATGCATTGCAATATGCAGAGAAACTGTGGAAGTTCTGTTGACTATTTTTGAAAACCCGCGCAACAGGTTGTAGGTGGCACTGCAGTAGCTTAACTGAAAGTGGCGTCACCGCAAAGCGATCACGAGATATTTGGTGGTTCGCGGGAACGAATTAAGTGATTCAAGTGTAACGCAAATTTCGCCGCGTGTACAAGGACACACCATCACAGAACACCATTAAGAAATGGAAACAACGCTTTTTGGCAACGGGTAGTGTGAAGAAATTGCATGGTGGTGGTAATGAGCGCGTATCAGAGGAGCATGTAACAGCAGTGAGACAGGCGTTTGAACAAAGTCCACGCAAGTCCATTAGGCGAGAGGCACGGGAACTGTAGATGCCGAAGTCCACTGTACATAAGGTACTGCATCACTCTCTTCGTTTTCATGCATACATATTGCAGTTGCTTCATGAACTGAAAACAGATGACGGTGATACGAGATGCTACAGAAAACCTGGCAAAAACTTGAATTCAGGCTAGATGTTCTTCGTGCAACGAGAGGATCTCATGTAGAGGTGTACTGATTTTTTTAATAAAACTTGGTGATTTACTCTTGACATTGCATGCATTATTTTCTTTTTACCCTAAGCAGTATGAAGTAACCGAGCGGGGCGGTGTAACGGTTAGCGTTCTAGCCTCGCATTCGGGAGGACGGTGGTTCGAATCCCCGTCCGGGCATCAAGATTTGGGTTTTCCATGATTTCCCCAAATCACTCCAGGCAAATGCCGGGATGCTTCCTTCAAAAAGCCATGGCCGAATTCCTTCCCATTCCTTGCCCCCATCCTTGCCCCCCAACCTTTCCCGTCTCTAAAGACCTCAATGTTAAAAAGAGACGTAAAGAAGTAAAAAAAAAAAAAAAAAAAAAGTATGAAGTACACAGTAATTTTAAATTTGTCAGGTTCATGGTGGACATCCTGTATATTTTCTAGTTCCCCACGTAGCTCAAGTTTGTGTTTCCTTGAGGTTTGTAGACACACACGCATTAGTACATACATTACTTCGTTTCTGTGCCAACTATATCCGTATATTTCTATGAGTTATCCAAGTTCTTTAGTTCCACTCCGTACACAGACCACACACAGAATAAAACACTCAATTCAGAGCGGTGTAGTACAACGGTATCTTAAAGTAATCCTAATTTTGTTTATATTTTGGTTTATATCTACTGCTGGTATACATTTGGATCAGGGGTGCAGTTTCTGACAATCACTGCAGTGTCTTTCCTTTTGGGACGGCTGTGAACCGCTGTCCTTTCTAACCCGGAAGTCTCGCAGTTCAAAACGCGAGGCCTGACTCGCTTCTCAAAGGTTCTAAACGGCTTCACATTTTTCTGATATGGTGGTTTCCAATCTGGTTGGTTGTGGTACTGTAATGGTTTCCAGCGCTGACACGGGGTTAAGTGGTCCTGGTGGTAGAAGAAACTTTCACCATCATCACTTGGCCCGCAGGGAAGTAGAGGTGGTGGTGCACAATTATTAGGCCTCACATTGTACGTCAAAGTGCTCACGCGGCATTGTTCATGGATATTCGTTCTGTGTATGGGTACGTTAAGTCTGATGTGGCAAAATATAAATGCCACAGTGGCCTAATACAAGGTCAAAATCAGAAAGTCAATCCCCACAACGCGAGAGCAGAGCAGTTGCCACTTTTCGGAAGACGCCTGGTCTTGGTTGCACAAAATGTTGCGTCGAGGTGGCTGTAGATAGACAGATAGCCACCTGGATGAAAGGCACAGCGTTTGCGTGCAAAAAAAGTAACTCACTGAAACAAAATGATACAAGACCTCTGCAGTATGAACATTATCTTATAGATAGAAACACCTTGGCTTACTGTTAGCTTCTAACAATAGAAATAGTAGGTAATAGTTTAATTGTATTATTTTTAATTTAAATTACAGGTATTTTATTTAGTTGTACCCCATTAACAGTACTATCTATCTAAACTTAACACAC
This sequence comes from Vandiemenella viatica, assembly GCA_031002005.1. Lineage (NCBI taxonomy): Eukaryota > Metazoa > Arthropoda > Insecta > Orthoptera > Morabidae > Vandiemenella > Vandiemenella viatica. The sequence continues at coordinate 337,167,735 of CM061920.1, forward strand.
CGTTACTTTAGTCATACATGTCTCAAACTAGATGCAGAAAGTGAAGCTGACTAACTGTTTTTTTACTCCACCTTGAGTTGGAGAGAACTACAAAAAGCTTTAATGTTGTTAATCCTTGACTTAAAATGTTATTTTCATGTATATCGCTGTTATGTCATTTTTAATTTTTGAAGTTAAGTTAAAATCTACAGACAGTGTGCTGAAAAATATTTATGAGTTATTTTAAGTTCAAGTTTTGATGAAATCAAGAATTTCTACGATTTCTTAGCCAAAGCTAAATGGAGCACATGTTGATCCATAATTGAATAGTGCATTTAAAATCTTGTAAAATTATGTATTAGGAGAACTCTTAGAACTAAATGTATCCAATATTTTTAATTTATCGTGTGGGGCATAGGATATTTAGAAGTTTTCAACTAGAGAACTAAGAAAATTTATTTTCACTGGTAAGTAAATACGTGAGCAGCCTTCAAATTTGTAACTTTTAATCAATTTTTGCTACCATATCTACGTCAGAAACACAGGAACTTGGTGATTGTTGTCAATGTTGACCATATCGCGTATGTAAATCAAAATACTAGAAACACAGTTAACGTACATTTTAAGTTACAGAAAAACAAGAAAAGTTTTTCTTTTAAGTTTACTTTCCTCTCAATTCAAACTGCATGGCCCTCGAATGCACCTTTATTAGCACAGCAAGCGGGAGTGGTAACGTGGTGTGGTTAGACTTTTTTTGTTTATGGCTTTACGCCTCGTCGACATCGAGGTCATTAGAGGCGGGATAGGACTGGGGACAAGGAACTGGAAGGAATTCGGACATGACCCTTTTTAAGGAAGCATCCCGGCATTCGCCTGGAGTGATTTGGAGAAACCATAGAAAACCCAAGTCTGGATGCCCGGACGGGGATTCGAACCACCGTCCTCCCGAATGCGAGGCCAGAACGTTAATCACTTACCCACCACGCTCGGTGTGTCGTTAGAGAGTCGTGGAGCCAGCAGCCTAACATGAAAATCTAGTAGGCATTTATTTTTATGCATCTGTTCGTTGAAAATATCTGTTAATGTTATTACAATACAGCGTTGGATATAACTACAAAAGGCTTGACTCGTACTTGACCAGTTTTGTCGGTTCTCTTTCCTCCAGCAGCGGTTTTCATTAGGATGGAAAGCTCTCCTCACTACTAAGTATATATTGCTCGGTACACTAAGCAATAAGACGCTGCAATAAACCTCTATTACAACCAGAATTACATAAAACGTCCGGCTATCGAGTAAGTTTACATCAGACGGCATCGCCTTGAGTTCCTAGTGTGTTCAAGATTACTACGAATGCCTAAGCGAACTGAGATATATCTTAGCTGAGTTATCCATAAGAAAATATTTAATTTAATTATTCAATAAAGCTTCCGCAAAAAAAAAAAATAAAAAAAAAAGTATGTGATTGTGTGTACATCTTCTGTGGCATAGTGATTTAATTATCTTCCATCATGCATTCCCTTCTTTCTACCAAACTCCCTTATATCAACGATCTTAACCCTGCTTCAAACATTACTGGGTTTGCACAGAGTCTTTATGGCCCTGAAGACCTTTTAGAATAGCGTTTAGCTTCTGGGAAGACCATGAGGTCAGACCAACTAGTGCCTGATAACCTTTATATTCCTGGAAATCCTTCATAATGTGCGATATTCCGTCACATCTGGAGCAATGAAGTAAAGCTAGCAACTTCAGAACTAGAGAGCCACCAGTACAAAAAGCGAATCTGATTTATTCCAGGCACACTATGAATGTTTTCCGTATCAATGGTTACATGTGCGAATGAATCTCTGTGGTCAGCTATATGAACTGGTGCGATAAATATTAAAAACTTAATAGATTCTGACATCACAAAACAATTAAATGAGAGGTGGTAGTAGAGGAAAACGATCTTGTGCCAGTATGGCGATTTCAGTCTGATATTTCGTAAGTAACCATTCCGAACGTGCTTAAAGAGTCAAAATATAATCTAGGTCTCGTCTTCAAAATGAACCGGCAATTTTAACGTCTCCATCCGGTGGTAGAGTCACCATTAATACTAGTATGTAATGTCCTTATCAATACGCAACACCGGCAATTTACAGATTCAACTACAATTACAATGATTCACGTGAATTAATTTCAGCAATTTTAAATTCTGTTTGTGTTATTTAATGTATAATTTGAGATTAAAATTGAATCTCTTCGCGTATGAAGGGACTTGAGCCCATCCCTGTCAGCTTCTGAGTTAAAGATGAAATTTAGGATTTCGAAGATGGTTACACCGATTAATGATTGTAAGGTCAACCCCCTAATCCTCTAGAAGGCATCATATTTCGTCTGTGTGTGTAAAAAGCGGCAAGTACGTACAATCATTTTCACAAAATGGTTCTAAATACATTTATTACCTTTCTCTATTAAGCGACTCTATTACCCTGCATTTAGTTAAACAGACTGACTGCGCGAATCCGTGGATATCTGTGAAATATTTTTAGGTCAATTATCATACTACATGGAATTAATGCTTTAAATTTAATTGTTCTTCAGTCATGTTGGAGGCTAATCATGAAATTTTAATTTAGAGGTAGATTACGAATATTAACAACACATCAAGTATTTACTGACAGTTTTATCTAACAGAGGTGACAATAATAACATATTATTACTCTACGTTGTACTCAAACAAGGATGAAAAATTCTGAATTTATGTACAAATGCATACATTTCACTGCATGTGGGTGACCATGATTACAAAGAACAAGACACCAGATCTTATTTGTCTGTTATAATTTAATATTCCTTCGACCGCTAATGTCGCCAAGTACAGCAAAGGGAAAGCCATAATCGATATGCGAGGCATTTTTTTTTTCTTTTATCTGCTTAACGTCTCTCTAACAGCGAGGTCTTTTAGAGACGGGAAAGGATGGGGGGCAAGGAATGGAATTCGGCCATGGCCTTTTGAAGGAAGCATCCCGGCATTTGCATGGAGTGATTTGGGAAACCATGTAAAACCCAAATCTGGATGCCCGGACGGGGATTCGAACCGCTGTCCTCCCGAATCCGAGGCCAGAACGCTAGCCGTTACACCACCACGCTCGGTGTGTGAAGCATACAAGCTTTGGCTCACGTATTAATCTCTTTGCGGCGTTCGTATTTTTCAGGTTGATATTCACATAGATCACTGCGACACACATAATCAAGGAGGCCGAAATATATCAGCTAGATCATGTGTTATATCGGAGCTCCAGAAAGGCAAAGCACTTGGTCGATGCATAAACTTTGAAAGGTGACAGTAGTGAAGAAGGTAAACGTGTATTGTCAGACTGGATACACATTGATTTTTATGTGCTGACATATCTAAAATTACAGGATTTTTTTTCTTATTCTTATTTTTTCTTCGTGGTTTTCAAAAGTCATTGGAGACAGGAGAGGACTGGACAAGGAACTGGAAGGAATTCGACCATGGCATATTGAAGGAATCATTCCGGAATTCACCTGCAGTGATTTGGTGAAACCATATAAAATCCAAATTTGGATGGCAAGTCGGGGATACGAAGCCATGTTCTCCGGAATGCGACGCTACATTGTTACTGCTCACCCACCACGCTCTGTAAAAAAACTACTGAGCTTTCGAGCATAAATCATTGTTTTTGGTGTATGAAGCTTTACGACTAGGTTAAAAAACTAAGTTAGTTCACAGCCCGAAGTTTGGTTGGATTCTCCGGAAGGAGGCACACTAAGCCATTGCGTCAGAGGTAGGATGGACATTTCGTTTCCTCTTGGACCTACAGTTTAACGTTGAATCCGAATCACAGAACTATTGGGTTACTAAGCTTATAAAAGTTGTTGTTTCGATTTATTTATTTATTTATTTTTATTTATTTTTTATTTTTTTTTTTTATTTTTTTTTTGCGAAACATTCATGAAATGCACGAACTGACACCGATATGAGAAACAGGCCACTAGCTGCCCTAATATGTACCAGACAATTAGGTGAATCACTTAAAAAGCTTGTGTGGGATAGTTAAAAGACGGTCAAACACTTCCTTCGTTTGGATTGCACGTAAAACTTTATGAGCAAGTAGTAAAGACCCATAAGTGTAATTTGGCTTCCTAAGTGATGGCGCCTCAGTTTATCGAGTAACTCTTTATCGTTGCTACCCTGTTATAGGATGGGGGTGAAACAGTAATACTAGGAAAATGAACTATTGTTTGCTGATGATGCGGTTATTAATAGGGAAGTAAGGAATTTGGCCGATTGCTTCGAAATTCAGCGTGATCTGGATGTTATTTTGGCATGGTGCGCTGAGTGGCAACTTACACTAAATTGTTAAAAGTGCAAGACAATGAGCATAACTAACTAAAAGCATCCAATTGTTCAGAAATACGAGTTAAACAATTCAGTTATTGATATGGTCGATTCTATGAAATATTTGGGAGTAACAGCACAAAAGAACATGAAATGGGACATACACATTAATTCGTTAGCAGGTAGAGCTAATTCTAGATAATAGGTCGAATCTTCAAAAATTGTAATGCACAAACAAAGGAGATAGCGTACAAATCTCTTGTGCGACCACATTTGGACTATTGTTGTGCCATTTGGGATCCGTTTCGTAAGGGGTTGATCGAAAGTATAGAGAAAGTACAGAGAAGAGCCGCTCGATTCGTGACCGCTTGCTACAGTCCTTATGAAAGCGTCACAGAACTGATTAGTAGACTAGGCTGGGAGTGTCTGGTAGATAGACGACGCATGTTTCGATTAATCTTACTGGTAAACATGTTTACTCCCTCTTTCACTTACGAGTGTAGTGAAATACTTCTTTCACCATCCTATTTGAGCCGGAATGACAGGAAAGATAAGATTAGAGAAATAAGGCGCCACGCTGATTCTTGTATGAATTCTTTTTTTCCTCGTAGCATTAGGGATTGGAATGCACAACATAGATATTATCTTTGGTGCTGAGCACCCTCTGCCATCCAAAATTTTGTGAATTGCAAAGTATATATATAGATGTAGACGAATAACCACCGAGCGTGGTGGTGTAACGGATAGCGTTCTGGCCTCGCATTCGGGAGGACGGCGGTTCGAATCCCCGTCCGGGCATCCAGATTTGGGTTTTCCATGGTTTCCCCAAATCACTCCAGGTGAATGCCGGGATGCTTCCTTCAAAAGGCCATGGCCGAATTCCTTCCCATTCCTTGCCCCCATCCTTTCCCGTCTCTAAAGACCACGTGTTAAAAAGGGACGTTAAACTGTTTTAAAAAAAAAAAAAAAAAAAAAAAAAAAAAAAAAAAAAACGAATAACCATGGAGCGTCTTTGTATATTTCAGCTGAACAGAGGTGCGATCAATCGTATTGGTAATCGCATCAATCAGTAAACAGGTACCTCATCCTGTTGAGCTAACCAGTCTCCTTCATCTGGTACTTTTACCACATTAAGCCATGCGTAGATGACAAATGTAAGTAACATACCAGTTGTTAACCAGATGGTCTATATAGCTTTGGGAGCGTGCATAAACCACGTAGCTCCATTTTAGCTTCGTGTGAACCCCCCCCTCCCCCCCACGTAGCCCCACGTGGTTTTTGTCTCTACCCACCATCCCCCTCCACGTAGCACGTAGCTTTTTTCCATATTGATTCCAGAAGACATTTTGTACTGTTTTCTCTTGTCGGACTATCGTAAATTATATACGGGGATAATTAAATGACGTAAATAAATATTTACATGCTTCTGTGTGTTCTGTATCTCATTTTAACTGCATCAAATAATATGAAAGAAAAGCTACATGACGTGGCTCCTACCCTCCCCCCCCCCCTTTCCATGCAGCCCAGCGTAGCTTTCCAGCCAACCCTCCCCCCCTAGACCGAGTCACATAGTTTATGCACAATCCCTTTCAAGGTTTGATAACAAAGGTGCCATACGAAATATCATCAGAACTAGTATCGATTATGTCAGTATTTCAACAAGAAATGTCGAAGTGCCCCATTTCGCATCCCAGTGTGGAATGAACATTGCGACCAGTCCGACACGCGTAGCTGTCCGCTTGCCCAGGGCGCATACTCAGGAAGGCGGCCGGGTGATTCTCCACGGCGGCATGGCGAATGCTAGCGCCATTACACCGCTAATCACTTGTTGCGAAACGCTAATTAGAGCGTCGCTATAATGGCCCGCTACCCTCTAAATACAACATTAGTGGAGCAGGTTGGATAACGGGCCGGTCTATTACCGGAGAAGCAACAGCTTTGAACAGAGAATGCCGCCTCTTCGCACGCCGCGGTTGTCAACAGCTCCGGTTATAAATAAACCCAATGGCCACAGTCGACAGGTGAGCTGTACAGTAAGGTAAGCGGCCTATTATCGGCACGCTAACAGTTTGTTTTCCATTTTAGAAGCGTCTGGATATACTATTTAATAACTATGAATCCATGAGTCATTTTCTGCATCCTAAATGTTTCTGTTCCATAACATTTGCTCATAAATTTAAGTGAAAACGTATGCAGCGTTAAAGAAAATTTATCGGAGTTGATAGTATGCGCTAAAACAACGCAAAAATATCTAATAAGCATTGGGCCGCAAACAAATAGTTTGGGTGTCAATAACAGGTAAACAATGAGTGCCTCTGCCCTTCGGCGTAAGATATCACGCACTCGTTGGCCGTGGTTGGCCGTGAACGTCTGCAGTGTAGTTCTCCACGTACAGAACCAACCAGGATAGTTTCAAAGATCACGTTATTCCTTAAGCTGAAGGACAGAGGTATGCTTTGCCATGAACAGACGTCATATTGCACACCTGCTACTAACGCCGAAAGTATGAGTTTACAGCCCAATGATTACCAGATATTTTTGTCTTTTTTTGATGAATACTATCGCTCCCTAAAATATTTGATAATTTTTAAACATTTTGCGTAGTTTAAAAGAAATTCACCTCCGCATTTGCTCTTTTAGTCATCACTTGAATTGGATGAGCTCCTAAATTCGACTTATTTTGCACCTATAATCATCATATTTTCCACCATAAAAAAGCATCTGAGTTAGAAAACAATAAGAACTGACAGGTGACATCGACAGGAGACTTGACAAAGATGCCTGTCCCAAGTGGAAACAATTTCAGACTCATATAGGGTCCCGTGGGTTCCAATAAAGTTCCCCGGTCCCACAAGTCATGAATCCCTGGTGGAAGGAACTTTACATTAAGTCCCTTCAAAAAAATAAATAAAAAGTAAAATAAAAAAAACTGGCCAAATTTTCCTTTGCAATATGTATCGGCTTTGAATGAAATACTTTACAAGTAATTGATCACTATCTGCCTAAAACATCAGTCACGAGACTACAGGCCCCCAAATGCGAAATTTTATTTACCGAAAAACTACTGCATGTGTCAATTTTAAGTATATTACAGTAAAAAAAAAAAAAACCTGAAGGTTCGCTTAGTTTACGATTAAATCTCATTTTGTAAAGAGAAATATAAATCCGACATCCATGTCTATTTATTACTCTTTTAAACTACAAATGCAAACTATATTCACTCTCAGTAAAGTAAACCTACATTTAAAGTACTTTCCGAATTTACGATTTTACTAACAGGACACGCGCTTCCGCCTATGGTAAGCACACGCTCTACAAATACTGTTCAAAGCCGAAAAACTAGACCATCACCTAACTCGTGGATTCGTTCAAATGGGGGGGGGGGGGTGAATAAACCTGAAAGTGTTGCTGGTATTATGCACAACATTCTGGATCATAGTATTTCCTTAAATTCGAGCTTGATAGAATTTTATGTCGAGTGTAAGTGAACTGTTGGGTAAAGGTGCACTGTTGACATGTCTTTTCACAGCGGTATCGTTTTTTTTTTTTTTTTTTTTTTGTCTTGTTGGAGTGAGTATTAGGACTTCACATCCGGTTCCATTGCAGCAGGTTGATTTTTTTGACTGATCACATTGTTCGGCTCTAAAAAGGGGAAATATTCTAGAAATTACTTAATATGCACTAAGGCTATCCATTCGTTCTGATGCATTAGTTCATATCAAAAAATATTTTCAGCATCATTAACACTGACACTGATGATGATCTAAGATTTAAAAACGTTTTGACGAGGAGGAGTAGATTTTCTTAATGTAAAAACCATCTTGTAAAATTTCATTATCATTTTTAATCGATATGGAAAATCATTTTTTGATTGAAACTCCTACGCTAATTACATCACTGGCTATTAGAAACTATTCATAGTGTCCCATGCAGTTTGTCCTGCATTTTTAAAACCCTACTTTAACATAGTCGTACATCCCATACTTTACTTAGATACATCAGAAAACCCTTGCCTGAGGCGGGAAGTCGTTATATAAGAAATATAGTGTTGTGTCAGAAACAGTACGGTTTTTATTATCCATACCGTTTCGCTGTATGTCAACAAGATTTGCTATAGTAGTTTCAGTTAATTAATGAAACGTAAATTGTGGCTGGACGTTATAATTTTACGGCAATTATTTTATTTTAACGAACTCACTTAAATGTTTGGAGCGCGCAGTGAATCTTCCTTGCATAGCGATTATGCTGTTCGAATGAAATTAACTTTTGATATCGCGCAGCAGAAAACAACTGATTTGTTTGCGGAAATTACTGCAAAACAGAAACAATAATTGATATAATGAAGGATCTGGAATGGAATTTTTGGGAGGCTGGAGGAGGGGAAATAGGTGCGGAGAATGTACAAGATGTAACTAAGTGACGAGGCTTGGAAAGATATTGGTGGAAGATTTGACAGTAGTGTATGGAAGGTGGAAAGTGGCATTCCCTTTCGGACATAATGAAGTGGGATAATTTTCTTTTGTATGTAAAAAGTCAGGAATTGAAATATTTTACCCAGAAAAGTGGTTAATAATTTATTAAAAACGCTGACAGAGTTTAAAATTAAAATTTGTTAACGGCAAAAGATAGACGGATACAAGAAAGAGGAAACAAATTGTTATGTCCGATAAAACAGCTGATTTGAGGGCCTTTTCATTTCAAACGATTCAATGAATAACTGAAATTAAAACTACATGATGAAGTTAAAATATTTGGAGAGTAGCTACATTGTGGTTATAATTTCTATAACAGTTTTTTTTGTATATATGTAAAAATAATTATCTTTTTTCAACATTCAATAAGTGTGCTCTCAGTGTAGTTACGATATACTAAATAGTTTCGAGATTCTATGTAAATCATATGAGACTGTTACTGATTTAATCATGTGTAGAAGTGGTGTAAACTTAATAGAATCCCTATGGACATTGTTAAAGTGTGCTAGCTTCACTGAAAAGCGTTTAAATATATATACGTTTTCTTTCCCATATGAATTACACAGACGGAAAAAAAAATCCCAACACCAAGAAAAAATTATTGTAGAGTAATGAAATTTGGACAATGCATTTGTCAAGTTAACATGTTTAATTGATTAAATTTTCAAGATCACAGGTTAATTTAAGCTCAAGAAAATGCATTTCAAATGTGAAATACTGTTAAATTAATAGCTGGTGTAACCTCCAGAATTTTGAATGCAAGCCTGCAAACGTGAATGCATTGTGTCATACAGGTTTCGAATGTCACTTTGTGGTATGGAGTTCCATGCTTGTTGTACTTGTGCTGTCAATACTGGGACGGTCAGTGCTGGCTGTGGATGATGCTGGAGTTGTCGTCCAATGATATCCCATACGTGTTCAATTGGAGACAGATCTGGTGATCTCGCAGGCCAAGGTAACATGTCGACACTCTGTAGAGCACGTTGCGAGACAACAGCGGTATGAGGGCGAGCGTTATCCTGTTGAAAAACTCCCCCTTGAATGCTGTTCATGAATGGCAGCACTACAGGTTGAATTACCAGACTGACGTACAAATTTGCAGTCAGTGTGTTTGGTATAACCACAAGAGTGCTCCTGCTGTCATAGGAAATTGCTCCCCAGACCATGACTCCAGGTGTAGGTCCAGTGTGTCTAGGCCGCAGACAGTTTGGTTGCAGGCGTTCCCCTGGCCTCCTTCTGACCAACACTCGGCCATCACTGGCACCAAGGCAGAACCTGCTTTCATCAGAAAACACAACAGATCTCCACTCCGTCCTCCAATGAGCTCTGGCTTGACACCACTGGAGTCGCAAACGGCGATGGCTTGTAGTCAGTGGAATGCACGCTACAGGGCGCCTGGCTCGGAGCTGTCCTTGAAGTAACCGATTTCTAACAGTTCGTTGTGTCACTGTGGTACCAACTGCAGCTCGAATTTCTGTAGTGCTGCCATTCATGAACAGCATTCAAGGGGGAGTTTTTCAACAGGATAACGCTCGCCCTCATACCGCTGTTGTCTCGCAACGTGCTCTACAGAGTGTCGACATGTTACCTTGGCCTGCGAGATCACCAGATCTGTCTCCAATTGAACACGTATGGGATGTCATTGGACGACAACTCCAGCATCATCCACAGCCAGCACTGACCGTCCCAGTATTGACAGCACAAGTACAACAAGCATGGAACTCCATACCACAAAGTGACATTCGAAACCTGTATGACACAATGCATTCACGTTTGCAGGCTTGCATTCAAAATTCTGGAGGTTACACCGGCTATTAATTTAACAGTATTTCACATTTGAAATGCATTTTCTTGAGCTTAAATTAACCTGTGATCTTGAAAATTTAATCAATTAAACATGTTAACTTGACAAATGCATTGTCCAAATTTCATTACTCTACAATAATTTTTTCTTGGTGTTGGGATTTTTTTTTCCGTCTGTGTATTTTCCAGCGTTTCCTCTTACCGATTCTGTTTGGCGAATGGTATCGTTTAAACCTGTCATTCTGGAAGACAGAGAGATTCAATTCACGGTTCAGTCAGAAACATTTCGTTGTTCCTTGGGTTCCAAAACCCATTCCAGAGGTGTTTAGAAATCGTTGAATACTGATTAATCTTCACAGTTCCGGTAAGTTTTGACACATAGTGTGTTGATTATGTGACTCTTTTCTGTGCAAGGTAATCAGATTAGGAATGCGGAAATTTAATAGCCTTGTGATTTACGAGACGTTACGAAATGTGTCTTTATTTTTTTGCTTCCTGTACAACAACGTAGTGCAAACTACTGTGCACCAGGGACTTCCTCTGCGGTTTAGTTATTAACGTCTGCAAGGCGAGAACTGGAGGCTGCGGGGCTCCGGTTTCTTACCTGAGGATCGTTCGCCGAATCAAGTCAACAGAGAGAGACATTTAATTGGTTTCCTCGCCTAGTAAGCAGAACGTCAAAAATTATACGCTATGATCTGTTTGCTGTGTCTTTATTTTATTTTAAGGTCTTTATGGTTCTTTGACGTCACTAGAGTCGGGAAAGGATGGGCAGTGTACCTATTGAATCCTTGGTATACCTTATAACGAAGAAATTTTATACAGTTTCATAGATTTGCTCTATCTTGGATTTCTGCTCCAGTTACGTTGATCCAGTTGATTGGTGTCTTCCAGAATCAGTGTGAAATTAATGAGATGATTTGTTAAAATGGATAGTAAGAAAGTAAAATGGAAGACATTGAGTATGTTAAAACAGAATATCCCAGAAAATTCGGCGCTAACTCTTTATCCTTGGAATGTAACGATTGCAGGTTCTAGTCCAGCCTTAAAGCACGGTTCTTTTATACCATGTTTTTTTCCGCTTTGCGACTTCTGCACTGTTCCGTAACCAAGGAAACAGATATTTCAAGTATACATGATGTACCGAGCGTGGTGGTGTAACGGTTAGCGTTCTGACCTCGCATTCGGGAGGACGGCGGTTCGAATCCCCGTCCGGGCATCCAGATTTGGGTTTTCCATGGTTTCCCAAATTACTCCAGGCAAATGCCGGGATGCTTCCTTCAAAAGGCCATGGCCGAATTCCTTCCCATTCCTTACCCCCCATCCTTTCCCGTCTCTAAAGACCTCGTTGTTAATAGACGTTAAGCAGTTAAGAAATATATATATGATGTGTACTTGTAGCTAACTGTGAAGTTTAATAGGGAAATGCCAATTTTCGTACTAAATAATTTAAATGAGAATCGATTACTAGTAATTACTAGGTGTTCCTGATCATTCACAGATCTTCGCGGAATGGTATTAAAGTTTTCCAAAGGATTTTGACATTAATTTTTACATTAAGACTACTTTCCTAGAAATTTATAGACAGGAAAAAAATGATAATTCAAATACCATAGAAAAAAACGTAAAGGCAGTGGGTTTTCGCAGTTTACAAGCCGTATTACTGTAGGATTAGAGGCTCCGCAATCCCATTACAACCATTGGCATTAGAGTGGACGTGACGTGGTCAGCGACACGGTCCGGCCCCTTGTTTTACCTTCCCGTGAAGTTTCCTCCACGGTACTCGTTTGACAACAGGCTGACTGGAACTTAGGAACCGTTTAGCTTAAAGGAAAAATCCTCGGCTTCGTCCGGGCCGTTGTCAGACGCTCTACCGCCTGAGCTATGCCACCAATTCAAATACTATACTACCGGTAGTCTGATAACGGAATAGCACCTGTAATAAAATTTAAGCCTATTTATAGGTAACAAAACAAACAGAAGAAGTAAACAGAATGTACTCATGTAAGATTGAATAAATGAAATTATAATTTGTTCCCCCCCCCCCCCTACTTAATTGTTCAGTTTTGATAATAGCAGTAAGTAATTCAACGGAAGAAAGTATAACTATGAATATGATATAAACCATTCTGAAAACACTTTAATACTAGGACGGTTCTAGATATGACAAATCCGATGTCAATTCGCTTACTATATAAAGTAATGAAAATCATGGAAGCACTAGAGCTAAAGAAACCTGGAACAAGCTACCAGAAACATTGTTACAATAGTACTGTTTATGATAGTTACTAAATGTTCAGTAAAAACACTATGAGAGACTTATCTCCCAGGTCAGTTCTTCGGAAACGTTTAAAGGAAAATTGCCGACGTTGATGGGTCACGGTGAATTCACATTGTGACGGCCATTAGATTTGCGGTGGTTACTGACAACTCCCGAGCAGGATGTTGTCTGGTTGATTATTAACCCTCTCCTCCACTATACTGTGCAGGTATGAACATCATCGTACGTAAAGAAGCCGCTACGGAAATTGTTACTATACAAGAATTATCTGAAATGCGCACCATAGGGTATAATAGATGGTCTTGCATTTAGACCCAATAACGTACTGAGTCGACATATATTATCAATACAAATAGGATTAGTTTTATAAATGTGAGCTGAACCAAAATAAAGTCTCAGCCGATAAAAATAATTTAATAACACTGGAACACTTGTCGATACACATGAAAGTTCTAGTGCCTCAATTTTATTCTTTATTTCTTTTTCAAATAAAAAGATAAACATTCTTACTTCAGCAATCTGAAACTATCCTTGTTTCTCAAAGTATTTTTGCTACAGATGTGCACATATTTCATATAGCTTACGCTACGATTGTATAAACGCTTCAAATGTTTCTTTGGGGGGAGGAGGGTCTGTTTCGTCTACAGGAAATTTGCTGACGTAAGAGGAATCACTAAGAGGTACCTAAATCTTTGGAAAAAGGGGGAAAATATATTTTAAAAAAGGAGTAATGTATGGAAGGAAAAAGATGACCATGAACATAAGCTGCAGGCACAAGGATGGGAGAAGACTTTCTTTTGTACGGCAGATATTGAAATATGTTGCCAACAGAAATGATGAATAATTTACCAAAACCTGTTAAAGAATTTAATGTTGATATCTGCCTGTATTGATTTGGGGAAATCAAGGAAAACCCCAAATTTGGGTGCCCGGATGGTGATTCGAACCCGCGCCCTCCTGAATGCGAGGCCAGAGCCTTACCACTCACTCACCACGCTCGGTGAGGTCATCAGAGACAGAAAAATATGGAAGTAAGGAACGGAAAAAAATTCAGCTACGATCTCAGTATCCACCTGGAATGGTTTCGGAAAATCACGGAAAACTGTCATCTGGAGGGTATATGAAGCCACAGATGTTATGAGATGGTTTTTTCCGAGACTATTGGAGTATCAGTGTATGTGAAGAGAAATAATTTATCGAGGCAAAAATAAATAGAGAGAAAACGTTTTAAAATGATCTAACGATTCTAGGATAATTACTACATACACTATATCAATATTAAATCAGTCGATTCATAGAGATTTCTTTTTTAAGATGCTGTGTGCCGTGGTGGCTCAGTAGATAAGGTGTCTGACTCGAGATCGAAAGCTCGAGATTCGAATCTCTGTCTTGACGGGGATTTTGAAATGTCCTTAACCCGACCTTCACCTCCGACACAACTTTCTTTGAGATGTGAGGTACATCAGAACGATTCCATGGTTGGGATTCCACATTAAAGTGTAAGTCCCCAATACCCGGTAGGATTACCGGGTTATTATACTTCATTCGCGACAAGGCTAGGTCTTTAGATGCAGGGAAGTACTGATGTCAAGGAACAGGAAAGAATTCGGCCACGGTCTTTTTAAGGAACAATCCCGTATCCCGGAATTCCCCGGAATTCGCCTGGAGTGATTTAGGGAATCTAAAATCTGTACGTCCCAACGGTGATTCGAACCAGTGTCCTCCCGCAAGGCCAGAGCATTACAGCTCACCCACCATGTTCGGTCTACCGTTCGCGTATTCGTCCAGAGATCTTGGTCTACGCGCACCAAATTGCAGGGAAATGTTGGGTATGATTGTGGCGATAGTGTGGTGTTAACTGTATGGCTCAATCAGCCAAAGGTAATTTTTATACATATTAGGAAAAAAAGTTTCACTTTGCACGCCGGGGTGGTCTATTGAGGCGCTCAATTGAGGCTTACCAATAATTAAGCGGAGGCGGTGGACTCGTCCGTGAGATATTAGTCGGCGTCTTCGGCTAATAAACGCGCAGCCAGCTAGCTCTGTAATGGGACAGAGTAAAAACAGCGCACGTTACGGCAACTAAAATTTAAATATACTCCGACACGGCCTCGTAATTTTCGCCTCAACAGTTAACGCGTGGTTAGATTTACGGGTAATATGTTTAATGGAACAGCCTTGATGCTCCACGCAGGGAAACCTTATTGCCTTCTTCCTTAAGAATTTTATTGTGCATTACGTTGCGTCTAATTTAATGCCTTATTACCGAGCCAGAGAATGATTACATCTTGCCCGAGCCAGACGAGGCGTTGTTTAGCTCACTACAATATCAGTCCTCTTGCTGCGGAGACTAGACGTAAATTCTTCAGGTCCGTAAAATGTGCGCAGACAGTCTCAAGCTTTGTGACTCGAGTTATTCTCCTTCTAGTGATATGCTGTAAAATAAAATCTTTATGAAGATACTAACGTAGCAAGGAGGATTTGTTTCTTTTCGTGCTTAGAATTTCTTTTAGTTTCTCGTCTCTCTAGAAAACGATACAACTTCTTGGTCAGCAGAAGGGCCTTCCGATATCTGCTTCATAGAAGCTAAGGCGCAGGTTTCGCATTGTAAGGGTCGCCAGTTTGAGTCCAGTTTACGGTGTTATAAATTTTAATTACAGTACCACGATATTTTTTTAAAATAATTATTTGCATTCAGTACCAAAACCATACAGCCAGAAGAAATATAACATAATTATTAGAGTTTTTTTTTTTTTTTTTTTTTTTTTTTTTTTTTTTTTTTTTTTTTTTAAGTGAATACACATAAAAAATCTGCGCCTCATAACCTACAAGCGGAACTGCAGTTCTACATGGAATCAGAACCACTTCAGCTTTCTGGCATACTTCGCACTACACAGCAACCAGTACCAGAGATGAAGGTCGGGCTAAGGGGCTAGGAAAATCCCCACTAAGACAGGGATTCGATCCTGGAACCTTTATTATAGTTATGTCACGTTATGTTTCCAAGCCGCTCCTGTGTTACATATTACTTGGATTTTAATACTCACTGCCCAATAAACAAAATAAAAATAATTGCTGTACTATGAATTTGGATGTCGATTGTTTTTCAACTTCGGAGGTAATTAGTCTCAAAATTAATTTAAGTGTTTTCCTTCAAATCTTTCTTCGAAACTGAGCATTCATATTGTGCATCCGTTCTTCCATGATGTTGTCAATTTGTGAATTGGAAACTGTGTAATGATTTTTGATTAGATCAAGGACACGCATGTCGCTCTCTACGAAGTTTTTCTAGATCCGCATTACAGGCCTCACTAAGACAGGGCCACTGTCTTTGTTGAAGGTATTAGCAAGACGACTTTAAAATGCTTCCGTGACTATTGAGTCCCAGAAATGCGACGTTTAGGCCAATATCTTTATGTCGTTAAAATCTATCCTTTGGCAGTGGTCGTAAACGTGCTCGGCGACTAATAACTTAATACCAACTGTCCCAGGTGGAGGTGACGTTTATGCTTTTCACGCCGGTTTTCTGCTGTTTGCCTAGTTTGCCGATATATGGATTCATACCTGAAGATGATGGAGCAGTAATACGTCGAAACATCCTTTTTTTTCTATACCATCCGTTGATACACTCATGAGGATTTTATGGCAAACATACGCCGGTAAAGTCTCAGTTCTCACATAGGAATATATTGTAACAATAAATAGTAATATATAATGAAAGGTAATTTAGTCGTTAAGGGAGGTACAACAAGACCAGGTTCGAGTCCTGGTCCCCATTTATCAGCGGTTGTGATTGCGGTTTTCTGGCGGTTCAACGCAATCAACTCGGCGAATAACTGGATTGTTTCCAATTTGCGCCTCATAAACTACACATTTCACAAACAATACAGCCATCTTACAGAATACACAACACAGGAATTCCTCCAATAGGATTTAACAAATCCGTCTTGAATTATGGCGGGACACAAGTCCTATTACCTCTTTTCTCATGATTCACAGTGATCACCTGTGTGCAACAGGTGGCAGGTATCACGTGGTGCTTAGGTGGCCATATTGAGGGGGAAAAACCTAGGTTCAGTCGAATTTAGGGTGTTGGGCACAACAGTGAAGCCAGCTGGAGTGGCTCAGTTTGATTCCTTATGGATCGTAATATTTAGCCTGCTGTACAGTCAGAAGTAATCAGTATCATTTCTGCAAGTCACTGGAGGTTGGGAAAGTGCACACTAGCTCGCAGTGGCTACCAGGCGATTTAAAATTACATCCCAAGCTGTGAAATGAGGATGAACCAGATTAAAACCTGCAACATAGCCGTAATTAAAAAATTTAATCGCGAAGTGTGATTGCAACTTCCGGGAGAAAGCAATGATACGATCTGGTTGGGCGCAGCAGCAATTTGTTGGAAAGTCCGCAGCGTTCTTATTCGGAAACTTAGTTTATATCGCCGTGTGTGGCATCAGCCACCTGTCATTAAGCACTGAACAAAAAACCTGAAAGTAGAGTGCTTGAGTTTGATTGCATTAAGAAATTAACACGTGGGCCAGCGAGGCGACGAAATGCGCACTCGTAAACTGCTATTAAAGCCGACAGTAGCGCCACAAAAACTACTTTGGCACTGAGTTAGTTCGCTTCGGGCCGGTGAGCTGATTTCTTCAGTCGGTTGGTACCGGAGATGGAGATACGGCGAACGGTACACGGCGTCTGTGAAAGGAGACGGCACAGGTGCTGCGGCTGGTTTTTACGCACACGTAATGATGCGTCGTGCCGTTATTAATCTCGACACACCTTGTTACGCAGGCTGCCGGCTGTGGTTTTTTGGTGAGCAGAGCTCATAATCAGAGACGCGTCTGTTGACACGCACTCGGTAACGTTGTGGCTTCGCATTCGGTAGTACGTACAGTATTCGTATTTCCGTGTTTTCAAATTGTCGTTTCAGTAAAATGTGACATCGGTCCTCAATAACCAGTATTAATAGAAGGTCAACTTGATTATTGTGACTGTCAGCCGTGACGTCATACGTCATACCCCTTTTTCAGAAGCCAGTACCGGCCACATGTGTTTAGCTCTCTAACCATAGATAATGCTAGGAACGAAGGTTACCTACTTTGGTTCTGTAAAGTTTTGAATTGAAAATCAATCATAAAGAAAATTATATTAATTATTAGTTTATAATGGATATACGTCACGCCGCTTTGCTAGTTTGTATGTAAATACATATTTTTGTATGAAATGGTATAAATACCAATAATAATAGGACGGTCTTAGAGCATCCTTTACAGTAATGGATCAAGTGGGTCACAGGAATCTTAATGACAAGGAGAAGTTATTTATAAGAGGCGAATAATAGAGAGAGAGATGTAATGGAAGCGGCAAGAGCTGAGCTGCAGAAGATGTTACGTTGTATGGTTGGACGTAAAGTTGTCAGAAAGAAGAATTGTTACGGCTGCCGTCAAAAAGAGAGATGTAGTTCTATAAAAAGAAAAGTTGAATGCAAGATAATGTATGTGAGGTTGCTGAATAAATCTCGATACCGTATCGGGGATAGAGCAGGTGTCAACTGGAATTACAAGACCAAAAGCTTCAGTAGTAATAGACCGAGCGGGGCGGTGTAACGGTTAGCGTTCTCGCCTCGCATTCGGGAGGACGGCGGTTCGAATCCCCGTCCAGGCATCCAGATTTGGGTTTTCCATGGTTTCCCCAAATCACTCCAGGCAAATGCCGGGATGCTTCCTTCAAAAGGCCATGGCCGAATTCCTTCCCATTCCTTGCCCCCCCATCCTTTCCCGTCTCTAAAGACCTCGATGTTAAAAAGAGACGTAAAGCAGTTACAAAAAAAAAAGTAGTAATAGAAAAGAAAGCTAGCTTTTGGAACCCAGAAAGATTGCAACAAATATGCCGCGATATACATACTGAGATGAAATTAAGATCTCTAAAAAGTGTGAGATCTCGTCCATAATGAAGTGTAGCCAGGTGGCTTTTTGCCATATAAGACCGTCAACATGCAGAGAAGAATACACTAATTCTTTCCCTTATATCAAAGGGTAAACAAATTGAAAACTATGTGGATCTCTGAACAGTGAAAAGTAGGACTGTAGAAGTAACGATATATTCGTTACTGAGTAACGGGTTCGTCACCTGACTCGAAGTACCGAATCGTTACTCACAAATTCGTTACTCGCTTTGTCGTATAGATACGAACACGTTCCAGCTCCGGCAGGTAAATAATTTTGCCAACGTAAAGACTAATTCTGTACCTTTTATTTTGTTTAACATTAAAATTTACAGTGAATAGAAAATTTGTATGGATAATAAGATAGTTACTGTTTTTTCATTGATAGTTCATTAGTGAGGTTAATTGATTTCAAGCATTTATGAATTTTAAGAATTGATACCTTCTATTTTATTTTATAGTGTAGTTTACAACATAAAAGAGTTGTCTAATAGTTTTTGATATACATCTCTGTACTTGTTATGTTCTAATAATATTTAATAAAATTGCAATGGAGCGCACGCTCCGGTGGCAATTTACCTACAGACTCATCTTCCCCCCCTTTCCTGCATCCATCTAGATTTGCCCTCTACAAATTTTAACTTTAAATTCTTTCAACGTTTTTGGTAAATTATTCATAATTTCTCTTGGTAACTTATTCCAA
Organism: Vandiemenella viatica; assembly: GCA_031002005.1. Lineage (NCBI taxonomy): Eukaryota > Metazoa > Arthropoda > Insecta > Orthoptera > Morabidae > Vandiemenella > Vandiemenella viatica. The sequence goes on from CM061920.1 coordinate 337,187,262, forward strand.
TCCCTGAAACCCTTACCTAAAAAGAGAATCTTCCTAAATCCGTGTGCCTGAAAACGAGTGCAAGATTGTGGTCATGTTCATCTTTTCTCTTATTTTCAATTCTCCCATTATTTTCCCATTATTTTCAATTCTTACACCAATATCTTTCCATGCCTCGCCATCAATATACGCCTTGTACACTCCCATGGCCCTCTTCACCCTCCTCCTGTCTTCCAATGAATCCCATTCCAGCTCATTTATCACATCTGTTACTGATTGCGTTCTGCGATAAATTCCAGAAACAAATCTAGCAGCCCTTCTTGCAGTTGCAGTATTCCATAAACAATGAACAAGTTACAATGACTTTATCCTTTTTTCCTGGTGTTAGTTATTGTATTATTACCGCAGGATCCATGTGATCAATCATCAATGCGATTCTGGCTTTGATGTTGAATGTTTGTTGTAACCGCGACGCAACAACGATTAATCTAGTCGCATGTTTGTCCTGAACCTTTGCTATTGATTTAAAAGTTTTGAATATTGATGGTTTTAAAATGAAACAATTAACGCGGGAGTCAATAGTATTTTGCCTGCAAGCCCGATTTGATGGTATGTCCATATTTATTTCAACAAACCTATCACAAAGAGATGAAGAATTTACAATAATAAATGAAAACCGTATAGGAAGACAGTGGTGGAATCTCCCATTTAAAAACGAAATACTTTGATGAGATTATAATATTTGTTATATACATGTCCCATTATCACATCAGGCTTCTATGCAGGGTTTTGAGCAGGCTACTTTAAAAAATAACCGTCATTAGTTATTGTCATCAGATATGTCACTGTCAGGTGGAAGGTCAGGTCTTTTTTTTTTTTTTTGTAACAGTTTATTCTTTCGTATATAATATTCATTACAGTAAATCAAGTGTACATTCAGAGGTTTTCCGTAAGATCCATGTGCTAATTACTTGACTTTATGTTTTATCCAAATGTACAACTTACCTAAACTTATTTTATTAAATAAACAATTTACTTAAGCTTTACCAAGTACGAACGAAGTCGTCCCGTATGCGATGCGAATGCGATGCTAGTATTCGATTGTACCCAAAGTAACGAGTAACGATACGATACGATAGTAACGAAGTTATCCCGTACGCGGCGCGACTCGGTACAATGCTTCATGCTATTGTTCGGTTGTACAGAAATGAACGATTAATGATTCTAAAGTAACGGGTATAGATTGGTTTAGTAACGAATACATATGGGTACAGAATTTTTCGTTACTTTTACAGCTCTAGTGAAAAGTTAAACTAGGGACAGTTTTAAGGATATTCTCGGAAGGGCATGGGGCACAAGCGAGCAAAGAAATGAGGGAGTACCGACAAATAAGGCAAATAAGGAAAGTATTTGAGAAATTAATAAAATTATGTATTAAACAACAAGGCCCATAAGACCAAATAGAGCGTGGCGGGAGAGCGATAACGTTCTGGCCTCGCATTCTAGATGACACAGGTTCAAATCCCCGTGCGGCCAACCAGATTTTCCATAAGTTCCAGAAATCACTTCAGACGAATGCCTGATATTTTACTCGTTTGTAACAATAGCGTTATTTCCTCAGAGCAAGTGTGTTGTCAGATTTATGTTCTGAGACGTCGGTGAAAATCTTAATGATCTTACGATATTTTTCTATTTATTTTGTGACTGTATTAATAGCAAAAATATTTTTCTCCTCAGTCAGCTGCTTTGTATTAAATTTTTGTTGTGCTCTGTAATTAATATCTTGCTGGTAATATTTACAGACATTCTTGCAGGCGTGCGTTTTTGAACAAGGCCGGAATCCCGGTCCTCTCCGACACGTCCACCGCAATGTATACAACTTTGCAGAGTATTCTGATTCTATAAAAACCTCTTTTGTTTCTAGTACATTCTATTATGAATGAAAACTTTTGTTTGTGCTGAGATCAGTTACGTAGTTCACTTTTCTATCGAATGCTGGAATTAGATCTCTGCTCCTCCCGCTCAAATAAGGAAGTTCCAAATACGGGCTGTTTTCAAGTCTCATATGCAAATTTTTAGATGGTAACGTCACTCGACTCTATTTGAACGAGTAAAATCAAACACTGAAGAAATCACTGCTGTTTTTTGAGAATGTGATCTTCTGGAACGCTTTTAATATTATAGGAGGTCATCTCTTGGTGGCCTAGAAGCTCACCATGTGACCGGTTCCAAAGAAGTCTACCTTCGAAGTGAAAGCATCAACGTCAACTAATGGATGCTAGTATAAAATAAATTTTAATTAAAATATTGGCAAAAGTATCACAATTTGTTATTCCCAAATCAATTTAAAAATTTTAGTTTCATTTTAAAACTTTTTGTACTGAATTGTCTTTTTAGAAAATTCTTTAAAACGTACAAGAGTGTAAACAACAGATAGCTAACTATTATGTGTTTATAACAAAATAGATTAGAAAATAATACATAAAAAATATTCCAGTTTTGGTAATCTTTGGAGTTTAGCAGTGTTTACTGTGTGGTTTATTTATTTATCACTGCGTTAGAGGACTTAAAATTTTCGTGAATAATCAACTGGCTAAAACAGTCAAAACTGTTTTGGTGAGGCCTTGTCGAAATGCTGAAAGTCAAAATTAAAAAAAAAAAAATAATAGTAATGCTGTAAAATCTTTATAACAAGACCGACATACGACCAACGAAACTTAATTATAAATGCTGTTGTCCTAAGTTCACACGATTCAAACTGAAGACCCTGCAATACTAGGACAGTACGTAAGTACTGAGACTGTGGAGTCCTTAAGGCCACCGGTTTTTGCATGTTAAACAACTATTTAATAGTATCAATAGTTCTAAAACGCGTTTTTGTTTCATGAGCCATTATCTCCATTAATATCTAATCGAAACAGATAAATGGGTTATAATTCTAGAGATTAAGGTTTCCGCTGTGGTTACATTATATTTTAAGAAATGAATTTAACCCTTAAAGGACAAAAATATCAGTATTTCTGAAATGAGTATTTAGGGTCACGAGTCATTTATCTCCCCGGATACCTCACTGAAATCGTTAAATGAAGTATAATTTTAAAGATTAAGATCTCTAGTTTGGTGACGTCATATATTAAGACAAGAAGTTTTCGGAATTCGACCCTTAAGGGGCAAAAATAACAACATTTCTGCAAATCGTTGCTGTGTTACAAGCTATTTTTCTCTCTTGATATCAAACCGATATAGATAAATGAGGTATCATACTAAAGATTGAGGGCTCCGCCAAGGTCACATCATATTTTAAGATAGGAATTTTTCGGATTTCGACCCTTAAAGGGTAAAAATATCATTATTTCCATAATGTATTTTTTATGTCACTCTCTCTCTCTCTTGATATCAAATGTTCTTTTTCTTCTTTTTTTTCTTAACTGCTTAACGTCTCTCTAACAGCGAGGTCTTTAGAGACGGGAAAGGATGGGGGGGGCAAGGAATAGGAAGGAATTCGGCCATGGACTTTTTTGAAGGAAGCATCCCGGCATTTGCCTGGAGTGATTTGGGAAACCATGGAAAAGCCAAATCTGGATGCCCGGATGGGGATTCGAACCGCCGTCCTCCCGAATGCGAGGCCAGAATGCTAGCCGTTACACCACCACGCTCGGTATATCAAATCGAAATGGAGAAGTTATGTATTATTTTAGAGAATAAGGTCTTCGCTTTGGTTAAATCATATTGTAAGATCGGAATTTTTTGGAATTCGACCCTTCAAGAACAAAAGCATCATTATTTCAATAACGTGTTTTTTGTTAGGAACCGTTTATCTCCATTGACACCTAATCTAAATCGATAAATGAGGTTACATTTAAAAGATTAAGGTCTCCACATGCAACATTAAAAAATTTAGAAATTTGAACCTTAAATGGCAAAAATATTAACTGTTAATGTCGCGCGTATGAGACTGTTCAGAGCACAACAGCGATAAGCCACTATGTTTAACACCTGCCAACCTGTCCTAATACATGTTAACATTAATCATACAAACAAATCAGAGGGGAACCACAGCAGTCAAAATCTGATAAAGTTAGTATGGATCTGTCATAGGATGTATATAACTGTCGCTTTCAGATCATTTCAGCGACCAGGGTGATAAACAGGAGAAACAGTAGGGTTTGTTTATAGCGGCTGAACGCTGGACTCGAGCACGGAGGCTAGAGTCGGGCCGAGGACATGGGTCGTTTTATTTAAGTGCTGCGTTCGTCATGTGTCGTACATGTAGTATACTACAGTAATACGAGAAACAGATACTTATAAAAATATTGACACAACATACATATAAATTCGCTGAAAAAGCCCAACGCCATTTTATTGGACTTTATTAAAAAAAAAAAAAAAAACGGAATTAAGAAATGTTTGTAACAAATCACCAGTTCTGAGATAATAGATGTATGCGCAACAAATGAAGGAGGTTATTGTGGAAACAGGAAATTATTATCTACATCACTTTTATACAATGTTTTAGGTTCGAATACAGTATACTGCAACAGAACACTGACTCATAGTTTCATTTCGAAAAGCTCGCACGGCTAATACTTAATGGTTCTGGAATTAGCTATGAAAACTATTACTAGTGTAATATGTGGAATTAGAGGAATACCTGTTACAGAGTAGGAGCTAGATAAATATTGTTTTATAGGATTGAGTCTTGGGTGAAAAATAAAGTAGATCAAAGGAGAATGGACGCAACAACAACGAGCTTCCTGAGCGCTAATAAGGACTGGAAAGGATCAGAAATAAAGAAATGACAAAGAAGGTTCAAACCTTAGGAATGCCCATACAAGATCCAGGCACAAATACAAGTGAACAATCATTTTGGAAGAATTGAAATGAACAGATTTCCAAATCGTGTTCATCGATACCTACAACAACAACGAGCTTCCTGAGCGCTAATAAGGACTGGAAAGGATCAGAAATAAAGAAATGACAAAGAAGGTTCAAACCTTAGGAATGCCCATACAAGATCCAGGCACAAATACAAGTGAACAATCATTTTGGAAGAATTGAAATGAACAGATTTCCAAATCGTGTTCATCGATATCTACCCAGAGCAAATAGGAACTGTAGTCGTCCCCCTGTGTCAAAATGCAATTGCGAAACAGATTCAGTGGAAGAAGCAGAAATAGGTAAAGAGGTAACACATCTAATTATTGATGGCATGGGCTAATGAGGCTTTGCAATCGTAATAAAAATTATTGCGAAAATTTGTTATTAATTATTCATTCGACAACTGCTGTAAAACGAGGAACTGGAGATCTGCTTTTATGAGGGTCTTTCTTTCTTCCACTTTTCAATTTGAAAAAAAAAAAAAAAAAAAAAAAAATCTCGGTTTGAGCGTGGTGGCAGATAATACCAGTGCCTTGGTGGGGCGGAGTAGTGTAGCTATTGTGTTTGTATAAGGCGTGTCTCACTCAAGCAATCAGTGTTTCCGGCTTGATCATTCTTGGTCCTTTCTCGATTGCGGGTAGTTCCAAAATCGTACACGTGGAGTGGATTAAGCACAGTTTCCGGTAGTTTCTGCAATTTGTTTTCCGGTAGGTGACATAGAATCAATTTCACATTACACCCCTTCTCAACAAATTCTCTCGAACCACACTAAAACGTGAGTATTTTGATCATAATATATGGGAAGCTACTGATTGGTTGATTATTTGTGTTAATACTACATACATATCATAAAATTCAACCATGTAGACGCAATATGCTGCACCACCCATGAAAGAGTTCACTTTATTTCTTAGCAAGTAACTCAGGCATACTGTGGAAGCTTATTTGGGTTCAGATATTATGTCATCTCTAAAACCTGCCGTTAGATATGCCTCGTAACATCATAAAAGCTTATAACCTAATGTGTAGAATGTATGGTTGCAAACTCTACAATCTACATGAGTACCTAAACTGCACGATAACAAACCACAACATTTTCGATTAATTTCACATCAAGACTGTTCTATGTGAGTTTTGCGACACTGATATAAATCGATTTTGAATGTGGAGGCATTGGAATGCTTTAGAAACTTATAACTCCAAGGTGAATGTATGATTGCAAGTGTCCGGCTAGCTATCAAACAAGAGCGAGTTCGTGCGAGCAGGTGATTTCACACCACTGTGAACATATGTGCCATCCGGTCTTTCTGATGAATCAACAGTACTTATGCTGGTTTAAGGCTTAAATGATATTGACTGGAACAATGTAAGACAAAAATGTAATTGGGTTGCTGTGGATAACATTGCTACAGGTATATTAAAGATGACGGGATACTAAATTGTACCTTATCTTCTAATATTAATTAGATCAAACCTGGAACCTTACTAAAAGGCTGAAAAAATGCAGTAGTAGTACCGCTCCATGAATGAGGGAAGCCAAATAGAGTTGAAAATTACAGGCCGATTAATTTTATATCAGTCTTAGGTATTGGTTAGGAACCTATGTACGAGATATTTAAGGTGAAATGGCTAAGGGAGGTGAAGTTCTACTGTAGCTCTATATATCTGCACGGCATTTGACAGAGTCAGTCATAAAATGGTGGTAAATAAGATAAAAACCACTGGAATGGGTGAAAATTGGTTTTATGAGTAAAGGAATTCTTAAAATGAAGAAGGAAAAAAGTAAGTATAGGAAATGACGTATCAAAGAGGAGGAAGTGACACTGGATAGCTTATTGGAAACATTGCCGTTCATTATTCTAATGAATGATTATGTTGATAATTTATAGTCAGAACAAAGGTTGTTTGCGTATCAAGTAATGTTATGTAAAAGGACTGTGTTCGTCTACAGAGAGTCATGCACATGATATCTATGTGGGCTGATAAACATTGAATAAAAATTAATGGAAAGAAGAGTCAGCTTATTTGGCTTATAAAATTAAAGGTATTATATGATTACAGTGTTTATGTGTGTGTGTGTGTGTGTGTGTGTGTGTCTGTGTGTGTGAAGGGAATAGTAGTTATTTGAAGCTTTAAGTTAAAGAGGCAGCAGAAATTTCAAAAAATACCAACAACATCAACGAAGATAGCGGCCTTTTACTCTGCGATGCTTGGCGCTCGTTGCTATGTCAACATAAACAGTATCTCTGACGAAGGCTGGAGGATACCAGCCGAAAGCTCAGGTAATGAAATAAACAACGCGGCATAACCCGAAAGTCAATTAATCATGTTGACTTACATTTGAACTTAGCAGGACGCATTGGACGGATGGCAGGAAGAAGTTTTTTAAAACCTTAATGAACTGAAGAGGTGATGTACCAGGAAATTTTACAACTTTAATACTACTAAGTGTTGCTATTTTTATAAAATAGTTGAATTTAGTTTGATAAAATAAAGTAAGAATCTTTTTTGACATGCCAACCTTTAGTACTTTGCTTTTCGTTTGACGGTTGCTTCATAGATTCTTCAATGTACCAAATACAAACATTATTTCTACTATGATTTACGAGGTGTTGATTTATGGATCGGAATTTTTGAGCAGTTGCGTTGCGGTAACAAGTCAACATAATTCTTGTTAGGTCTCAATGCTTTAGTCCCAACTACCGTAAACATAGTAGGCAATAAATGGGAAGACGTGTTTGGTGACTGGAGCGAGGCAAGTCGGTGCGTGAGCAACAAACAGGTGTTGAGAGAACGCGGCTGCGGGCAAGGCCACTGCGCAAACCAGTCGGTCTCGCTTTTCGAGAAATGAATAGGAAGATGGGCAAATTGGATCCATTCCAGAGTAAAAGCTACCTCAGGAACGATGGCTAAAGGTCAAGGATGTGCCGTGTGCGCGCGCAAAGCTTTCGCAATACCGCCCAGAGCTAGCTCACTTGAACAAGGAACTACACATTACTGACGGAAACGAATTGCACGGGCCAGTACACCTCCTCCCTCAAGGGGGGGGAGGTGCTAATTGCATATAGATATGAACAGAAACATAATTTACCTGTTGTTTTTATTATTATTTTTGTAGCAAATGTCATGGTTTTAATTTCCATTAAATTTTATAAGTTCTTGTTCATTCTAACTTTCCATAAACAATATTTGAATGCATTGAAAGTTTTTAAGTGAAACATGAGAAGAAAAAACAAAAAAATGACACCTAATTTTTTTCTTTTATTACCGGTTTGAACTGGGCTGGTTAAAACAAATCGCCACCGTACCTATAAATATAGTATATTTCTGATCGATATATCAAGAGACAGCAACGTAATATCATTACCTATTTTTTAAAATTTCTTTAAATATGAAATTTATAACAGATTCAATGCGTCTGATTATATTTATATTTATACTTACGAGTGTTCAACTTTGTGCAGATGACTCTGCTTCCGGCTTTGTGCAGATGGCTTTTCTACTTCTGCTGGTACAAGTAATATTATAGTATTTTTTGCCAGCAGCTTACAGTTTTATTTGTTTGGTACGTTTGAGATGAGTTGCAGTTTACCCCAACGTGGAACAATATTAAAAACGTGAAATTTGTGAAATATTTGAAAGATATTTTGTTGCAGTTTACCCCAACGTGGAACAATATTAAAAACGTGAAATTTGTGAAATATTTGAAAGATATTTTGCCTATGAAGTGTCTTCAGGCATAAGTTATCACAAATAGAGTAAGGTTTCCAGAACGCCGAAACTGTGAAGAATAGTGTCATGTTAGTGAAAACAATTTTTGACAGCTGTTGAGGTGTAGAATGTGACTGTAGCCATGATAAATTTCTCGCCAACGAATACTTTTTTTTTTACTGTCATCAGTCTCTCGACTGCTTTGATACAACCTCCGTTTCTTACTTTGTCTTACAGCTTGATCTCAACATACTCAATACATCCTACGTCCTGAAATATCTGCTTCATACATTCTAATCTTTGTCTTCCTCTACAGTTCCTTCATCCTACTATTTTCTTCACAAATCCAGCGTGTCTCAAAATGTGACTCACCGTACTCACTTCTTCCTGTGAGATTCCTCCACAAACTTCTTTCCTCACCCATCATTTCTTTGAAATTTTGCGTCCACTTAATTTTCAACACCCGTCTACAGTAAAAAATTTCAGATGCTTCAGTTTTCCTTCCTTATTCTACTGCGGTGTCCGAGGTACACTTCCGTAGAGTGGTGCGCTCCATACATATAGTTTCAGATTATTTTTCCTAATTCCTAAGTTAATATTTGTAACTAGAAGAATGATGTTTTTGGAGAAGGTTTTTTCAATAATGTAATGCTTTTGCGATATTTCTTATTTCAACTATTCAATTGTAATTTTACTTCCAAAATAATCATCAATTTCACATTGTTTTATCTCATATGAGCCCGTTTTCATTTTAAGTCTACTGTTGTTGCTATCATTTGGCAGTAATTTACTTACCGGAAATAAGGTTTCAGTCCATTAGAAAGGAGGTTAATTATATTAAGAACTAGCAGTGGGGATGCTAATTGTTCTGTGTACCATAATTTCATTGAATAACAAAAAATCAAGTTTAATACCTGTAGTAATAAGAAAGCTGCAAAGAAAAGCATCACGAACCAAAGTATCTGTGGGAATATTTCAAATTAGTGTCACAACAAACACATTGTGGTACAGTAACACGTAAATTCTCATCTTTGACGATCAGTGCTATTTTTAGGAAACGTAATACACAATTATCTTTGTACAGCAGTATGGAAGCTAATAATCCCAGCTGGTTGTAATAGAGCCACGAATGTCACAGGAATATGTCGGCGTGCGCAGAAACTGCGGTAGTTACATTACTGTAACCTTCATAAACATTGTGCGTGGAAACGTGACTGAAACGCTTAGAGTTTTTGCAGGTGAAGTAGCAATTTCCAGAGAGAGGAACACAATAACCTGTAGAGAAATCCAGCAAGACTTAATTCGCAATGCCGCGAAAATGGCAGGTTGAATTAGACAACAAAAAGGGCATAAACTAAAGCGAATTAAGAGGAAATGAACTCAAGAATTATGTTCGTCTCATTAGGAGCAAGCACCTGGTGTGCGTAAACGCGGCTGCGTACGACAGCATCAAGTCGGGCTGCAGTATTACGTATTATGAACATGTCTTTGTAATTGTAGAGTAAGGCGTATAATAAGGCCGCTTTATAGTGCGTACTCTGAGAAACACCATTCCATCTAGTACTAGGAAATTGTTGAGTTGCATAGGATGCAAAGATAGACTAATCTATTCTCACTAATATTCGACTAATAATTTTGGTGATAACGCTCAGGCCAGTCATTCGGGAGGACACGTGTTCAAACCCTGGCCAGACATCCAGATTTCAAATTTCCGAAAAGACTCCAGGTGAATTCCGCGGTGAATCATTCAGGAGGCCATGGCCAAATACCTCCCCAATCCTTCCAACACCTGCTCCCACTATTCCTCTCCTTACTGTAATAACCTCGACGTTGACGAATCATAAAGCCTGAAGCATAATGGAAGGAATCTAGGAAATCATTGAAAAACCTGAATTTGGCTTAAGGATCCAAGGAGAAACATCAGCATATTGTGATTGTTTGATGATACTGTTCTCTGAGGTGAGGGTGAATGGTATGAACAAAATAGAAGAATTATGAGAACTAAATATAAACCAAATAGAGAGAAAGGCAATTTGTTCTAGCAGAAATGATTATAATAATGGACTAACTAAATGACCATTTTCACATCTAGTAAAAGAAAAGTGTTATTTAAAAGCAGAATTACAATTGATGACCGAAGTAAATACGACATCGAATGCGAGATACCTTCAGCGAAAAGAGCTTACTCAGAACATCTTAAAATTTATTTGCTGAAAAGTTCACTTTGTCCATTTTTTCTTATGGCTTTACAGATATTATGTCTAAAGCGCTCAGTGACCAAACCGCTCAACCCAAGCTCGGTGGGTAGTTATACCTGCCCTCGCCTTCCTGTAGTTGAGAATTCCAAGAAAAAATATACCTTGAGTATCCAGCACAGTTAGGCTCTTATTACATTCGCGTCATTCGTACAGTCTGTGATATTAGATTTTTTTTGAAAGTGATATCATACTTACAAAATCTGGGCTAGACCTGCTTTCTTAACAAATTCAAAAAAATAAAAAGAATGCAAATAATGTAAATAGCGACAATGTAAATAAATAAATATTGACGAAGCTTAATTCAAGCTGATTTTAAACAATCCTTAAAAGATGGTATGCTACGTGCTTTTCAATCACTAAGCCACTCCATAGCTTGGAAAAAGTGTGATAGAAATCAGTTATTAAATATTAGAAATTTACTGAATCATATCCGGAATCATATCAAGAACTCTTCAGGCTAGGCGCACTCTAGCGATTTTCTGTCGCTGCAATAGAAAATAGGTCGTAAAAAAAATAAAAAAAAAAAAATAAAAAAAAAATGTTAGAGTGCGCACACTTGCGATTAATTAGTAGCAATAGTAGCAACAGATGATGCCAGAATACATTTTGTCGAGATGTGAATTGTAGTTTGGTTAAAAAAATTTTGTAAACTAACAATACTGGTCATACTTCTTACTTATCAAAAGTTACTTAAAGGAAGTTAAGAAAATATCATTTATTTTAGCAAACAGTATTGTTATTAATGTATAATGCTGTGGAATATAAAAATTAACATCATAGAATATTTATATTTTTTTTCTGAATTGACAAATCGCATCAATATAGATGTTGATTGCTGGAGTAATTTTCATAATAATTTCTTGTCTTTTTCCAAGCTTCACAGAATTGTAATGCACACTAGATACAAGCATTGCAAGTGTTGTGGTTGTTATTAGAAATGCTCGCTTTGATCGCAAGTGAAAAGAGTTTCGGGAATGTGGGACAGTACTTATAATCACTAATAAATAAATATTATTAGCTACTGATTAGCAGTTAGTTATTTAACATCCCATTAGTATGTTCAAATTACAATGTGAACTGCTAGTATATAATATCCAATGTTTATTATTACTTATGAATACGCTTTCCAGATATCCTAATTGGTACATTTGTAAACGGTTTCCACAAAAATAAATTCATTCACTATTTTAGTAAATTTGAATAATAGAAATTTCCACCGAGCGTGGCGAGTGAGTGGTTAACGTTCTCGCCCCCAATTCGGGAGGACACCGGTTCGAATCCCCTTCCGGGAATCCAGATTTGGGTTTTCCATAGTATCCCCGAATCACTCCAAGCGAATGCCGGGATGCTTCCTTCGAAAGGCCATGGTCGAATTCTTTCCCGTTCCTTGTCCGCAGTTCAATCCCGCCTCTAATGTCGCAGACGTCAGCGAGGAGTAAAGCACTAGTAATAAAGATTGACTATTTCCCATTCTGCACCGCAACATTCACTATTTTGTTAGTCATCTTTAGTTACGAAATCCTAATAAGAAAATTTTTTCACGGGGTGAAATGGGTACTTAAGTAAAAACTCATTATGCCTGGATTTCAGTATTTAGGCTTTCGTAGATAACATTTTATTTTTTTATTTTTTGTGATAAGACAGAGAATATATAAGCTTTAGTGAATTTATCACTTTTTGCCAGCATTGATATTAAAGAATTTAGGATTTTCCACTGCGAAAGTCAGTAGGGGGATTAGTCAGTAGGGGGACATATGTATTGTATTGGCATTGTTTTTTTTTTTTTTTTTTTTTAAACTTTAAGAATCTTTCATGGTTTCGTCCATCGCCATGGAGTATTTTTTTTTTTTTCAGTTATCTTAATTACTGGCTTACGAAGGCGGTAATGGGTCGATATTTTACAATACTCGGAACTAAAAATAGTAAAAGAAATACAATTTATTCCGTATTTACATGGCAGATTGGCAATTTTTCAATCTCTCAAATCAGTATTCGACAATTGTGTTGCTTGAAAATTGGTTTTTAAATGCAAAGTGCTCACCTAGCTCACCTAGAGGCCACCAGGGCTTCACTGTGCGTTTCTTCCCGCGACGCCCTACTTCCAGGAAGGTAGAGGATTATAGACCGTCCTTCCAGTAAGGGAACCCTTGAGCGCTTATGTCACCAGAGCGCTTTTAGTCGGTCACCTGGCTTTACGCCTCGTCGACGTCGAGGACTTTAGAGGCGGGAGAGGACTGGAGGCAAGGAACGGGAAGGAATTCGGTGATTGTCTTTTTCTAAAGGAACGATCTCGGCTTTCGTTTTTAGTGATTTGGGGAAGCAATGGAACACCCAAATCTGTATGGTCGGACGGGTATTCGCACCCAAAATTGCCAGGGAAATTTTGTTTCAGAGGCAAAAGGTTTCTCTTAAGAACTAAAACACGCTAGGACAGATGAATAAAGCCCAGAAAATAAAATGTTTTGCAAATGTTTTCAATTGTTAATTTTTCTTACATTCTATCAAATGAATCGAATGTGAAACTGAGTACGCCAGTATATATCGATAAATTATTATAAATTCGGATGTCCAAAAGGAAAATTGACATATTAGTTCTATACAACATACAGCTTCGTAAGAGAAACTTTGATATTCCCAAAAGCATTCGCAATACAGTCAGTTCCAAGAAATAGTGGCACCCTTATAGTTTAAGTAATTAATCCCAAAATGATAAAAACACAAAGGGACGTTGTTTGAAAATAATCTTAATATATTTTATAAATTAACTTGAGTTGTACCTACAAGCTTTATTTATAGTTTTCTATTATAAGAGATGTTTTTGGTTTTTATGTCTTAGTGTGTACTGCCTGTACATGGTGCTTGTATTTCCACTTCAAAGTTGTTGTTTAAATATCTGTAATGGTGGAAAGATTGATTAAACAAAACTGAGAAGTATATGTTTAAGGCATCATTTGAATTATGTCTTCATCGACTACACTTTTATGTAGATAGGTCATTGAATCGGCCAATCAATCATTCGAATAGTTATTATCTTGGCAATTTCGATCCGAAATCTTGTAAACTGCTCACTTAAAAATGTGTCTAAGTTAGTTGTAATAGATATCTATGCACCCAAATGGACTTTTTTGACCCTGTAAATGTGGGTAATATGAAGCGGAACAAATGTTAAAACTCCTTGGATGTAAACTACATCTAGTTTAGCAGATTATATATTGGGTACTGGCGTCTAGATAATTATTCTGAACCTGGTTATTATGACCACAGTAGCGCCTTAAAAGTAACGGCCTCTGTCTTAATAGTTTTCCACTTTCACACGCACTTTCTATAAGCCTATACGGGCAGTGAAGAAGGTGGAACTAATGTAAAATTTCATCTCGTTCCTAAACGAGGTCAATGTGTTTCAATAATAATTCACGATTCACATACCAAACACAGAGTTTTGATGTTCATTTATTTCCTGCACTCATGTGCCAAAGTGATAAAAATCTTCCTCGCTTTGCAATAATTTTTTTCATCATAATCGCTTTTACGATGGTTAATGATGTAAAGGAGCGAACGAAATGGCTTGGAGATGAAACTGAAATTGTAGTCATTTTGACACTAAATGGGTATAAACTATAGGGAACACGTATGAGAAAGGAGTAAATTCTACATGCGTGGTGGAACCAACCGTATGATTCTCTCTTAATCTTTCACTTTCTCCCCACGCACTAAACACTCATATTAAACTATACGTCTGATTCTGTTTATGCTGGGTTAATTTCACTTAGCAATAGAAATCAAACCCTGCTTCTTACAGTTCGTTATAAAACAACGTGGACTAATTTTTGCTACATGTAGTTTTATTGAAGATTTAAATGCTTGATTGTGATGTAGATACATTCTTATTACGCCTAAAGTTGAAGAAATATTAGACGAAAATTATATAAAGTTCATAAATTAAGGATCCATCATTAAAAGTTATTTGGTTATTGTTGTTAACATCGGCGTGGATCAAGGGAAATTATAAGATTTTTTAAATTTATATTTATTTTTATATATATATATTTGGTTCAAAAGTTTTTATACAGTGTTTAGAGTTTAATAAAATTTACACTAAGAGACATTATTCATCTAATGCCTGTATGGCAAACACGTGGCTTAAACAAAAAGCAGATAACGATTAAAAATGTGGTTAGGTAAGGTTACAAGCATACCTCCACTTATACCTGCAAGAAATAATCAAGGAATTAAGAGGAAATGTTCAGATTGTAATAATGAAATAATCAGTTCGATATGCTCTGTTTATGTTATGGCAGTATTAATTGTTAATAATGGAGGTAAATGAAAATTTCCAAATGTCATAAAGAAAATATTTTGATGTAAATTTGAAATAATAATGCATATGGAGAAGGGTAATTCGTCCGTCGGTTTGACAGTGTTCTGATTTGCAGCTCATTGGCCTCTGTCGTGGCTACCTTAATCTAAACCGGTAATCCTACCGGGTAAATGGAACCTACAGTTTAATGTAGAATCCGAACCACGGAAGTGTTCTGCCGTACCTCACTTTACTCAGCAAACTGTACGAGAGGTGGAGGTCGGGTTAAGAGATTATGAAAACACCCTCCTAGGATGGCATTCGGACCTGTGTCCTTTCAATCTCCAGTCAGACGCCTTAACCACTGAGCCACCATATCGCTCAGCAATCAACGATCATATAATTCATCACAAATAGCAGGTATAATAAAAAAAGATAAATATTAAAAATAGAAACAATGAAATAGGGCACTATAGAAAATTAAAAAGAGCTACTGAACATAAAATCAAAATGTTTTGAAAAAATTTGAAGGAGGATGAAGTTTTGAACAGTGTAAATCAAAAAAGTCATCTGATATTATATTAATTTTTGAGGCATTAAGATTTTGTTGTTGTGGTTAAAATGGTAAACTGAACCGAAGAATTGTAGGAGAAGAGAATACTGATGTATACGAAACAGATTATTCCAGAATTAGATTTACCAGGTATGTAGAACTGAAGTTATTAGTTCAGATGTGAAGAATCTACCACAACAGCCGTAGAAAAATTGCTATTTAGTACTATTAAATCTAAACCATCTAACAAAATACTAATATTTCGTCCATGATGGATTGGTGGAAATCCGTGACTGTGATATCAAATTTGGGATGATATTGAAAGCAGCAACCAGTCACAATTTGTTGTTATTATGTTTATTTAACCATTACCAGTTTCCAGCAAGATGCTCATCATCAGGTGTTTTACATTTTTAATGTATTTAAATGAGCAGATGCAAAATGCGAGCGTGTGTCCTATATCAACAGAAAAGTAGCATTTATTGAATGAGAGTAATTTAATTGTGGGTTGATGAAGGATAATCTCAATTACATTACTTATGTTAGATATTTGAATGTTTTTTGAAATCGAACTCTTCTTAATGGTGAAATCAGTAATGGTTAAATAAACATAATAACAACAAATTGTGACTAGTTGCTGCTGTCAATATCAACCCAAATTTAACAAAATAATATTTAACAGCAGAGCACAAAAAAATTAACTAACCTTTTCCTGGTTTATAAGAAAATTATTTCACCTATTGACTTTAATCAAGTAGTTCTGACAAAGTAATTTATGTCAAACTGAGGCCAATAGTTCACGGTGGAAAATTACGTTGCTCACAGTAAATACATAAAAACAAATACGAAGAATCGTGTATTAACGAACACAACGTTTCATTCAGAAAGACAGATATTCTGTGAGACACATATTTGAGACTTCTGCATGAATCCACACCCGCAGCAACCGATCGCATCTAAATGTAACCGTCAGGTTTTCAGCACCGCATGTGATACTGATATGTGCATTGCGTCTAATATAATTCGATGCACAGTAAATAGAACGAGATTTTAAACAGCTCCGTTGGAGGTACCGTTAAGGCGTTCTTTATGTTTTTTGTCAGCTAAGGAGTCGACGTTTTTCTGAGTTATGCAGGTGACCTGAAATTCCTTGTACAATGACCGCTAAAAGACGACAGGTAAAAAGCTGGCGAGCGGTCTTTTGAGACAGGTCGCCGACCCAGGGTCATGAGCTCACCCCCGACTGGGAAGATTCGGGGAAACTGCCCCAGCAGTACCTGTTCCCTCTGGAGGGATAAACACCGGGAAACCCACGGACATACCTTGGCGGGAAGAGCACTGGTCGAATGGCTTTGTAGGGTGCTACTATTTACCTCTTAGAAATTTTCTAATTGAATGGGGAAATCTAAAAATGAAGTTAAAAATATTTCACTACAAGTCATTGAATGTGTGTGTAGTTTTATATATATATATATATATATATATATATATGGTTTAACGCCTCTTCGACGTCGAGGTCATTAGAGGCGAGATGGGACTAAGTACAAGGAACGGGAAGGAATTCGGCGATGGACTTTTGAAGGAAGCATCGCGACATTCGCCTGGAGTGATTTCGGGAAACCATGGAAAACCCAAATCTGGATGCCCGGACGGGGATTCGAACCACCGTCCTCCTGAATGCGAGACCAGAACGCTAACCACTCAGTCACCACGCTCGGTCATTAAACGGTAATAATGTTCGTGGCAATAGATATTCTACACTGTGAGTTTGGGAAAGGTTATTCATGTAATTCTGTAAGAACAAAATATTTTAGATGGGTTGGACTAAGGTAGCCGGCTTGTTAATTTAGCATGGGACGTTTCTAATAATGATTCGTAGAATGGTGTGAATAGGGTTCGGTTCTTTATAACAAGTCATATTTGTTTCCTGCCCTCTTCTTGAGCTGTAATGCTGAATTAAATAACGATTGATCGTTTCTGATTGTATTCAAATTCATTTTATATAGCATAAAAATGTATATTCAGGCCATTTTCCGAGTTTCGATCATATTGCGATAGTATATATGGTCATATTTTGAGCAAAAATCTGGTAATTTTTTTATTAGAACCGGGAATTCACTAGAAGTGTTTTATTACAGACGAAAGAGTTCTATTCTATAAGTTATCTGAAGAGACTTCAACAAAACGATTCAAAATTTAATTTCCCAATTGTGCAGCGAGTGCACGGAAGCAAATTATGCTGTCTTCGTGAAAGGTACACTACTAGATAGAATAAATGATGATTACTTTACCATGTTTGGTATATAGTAAATTCAAATATTTGGTCATTTTTATGTCATATTTACCCATTGTTAAGGTCATATTTGCCTGCAAATTTCTCTGGTTTTTTTATGTCATAAAGATCCGTACCCTAATTATAATCAATACGTATAGTAGCGTTACGTTAGTTTGTCTTTACAATAAATCTGTTTCTTTGATGTTGTGGCGTACTACATAGTTCCGAATACACAATAGGATCTGAAAAATGTATATATGTATACGCAGCAGGTTAGTTCTTGTTTAGGTGCACTTGTTTCGTTCCTCTTATGTTGCGGTGTTGATTTACTTACTTATTTTTTATAAAACAAAGTTTACATTTGACTGTTATTCGAGAGATGAGACATTCTTTAAAAAATATCGACTTTTCGCAAAATGTTTTAAGGTGATTTGATTAATGTTGGTTCAACGAGATTCCGTCTTTCTTTCCACCATTCATAGTTTTCGTACCTATCAAAATTAAATTCTACTAGACTAATCTTGGCAGGGTTATTCTTTTGAAAGGTTTTGGGTACGGCGTTGAATTATGGATGTATTTTCTATTTATTTCTTCTACTAGCCCAACAGTGTGGCTGGATCGGGGAGATACAAAGGGACCAGGATCGAATCCTGGTACCTGCGAACCGGTCATGATTTTGATTTTTAGGCGGTTCCACGCAATAACCAAGGCGGATGCTGGAACAGACCCCAATCTCCTCCTCATGAATTACACATTTCACGAGCAAAGCAACAGTTATCATGGAAAACATAGGTTAGCAGAGTAATTGCAATACTTCAGATCCTCTCTCACTGCTCCAGAAACTGACAATCCCTGGTTCTCACTACCCAGTGTAAAGATTGGACAAATTCTTAATTACAAGCTATGATGAGACTTAAGGCTTTGTATTGTTTGATAGGGGCCATTCCCACATAGTAATAATTATAATTTTATTTATACTTCACTCCAAAAATGTTTCTGAAACTAAAATTTGAATCAGAACCAGCCCGTATGCCACAACGTTGGTTGGTCATATCCTATGGAAAAACCCAGTCGCTATTGTGTCCTCAATCCCAACGACTGATCTGTAAACAAAAGCTTGTCGTCTTCAGGTAGCCGCCTACCTCTAATCCTGCGCACTAGAAGACGTTCGGAAGTTCAGAGAGTTGGTTTGACATTTCAAAAAAAAAAAAAAAAAAATCCTTCATCCTTGTATTTTAAGGATCAAACTACTAGATATATTTTTCTTTAATTAGTCAGAATGTGAATTCCGGTTACATTAATCCCCGTTTTAGTAATCTTTAGTGTATCGTACTTCTTTGATGTTAATTATATAATATTTCAAAGATTTATCTATATACAGTTCAAACCAAAAGATTGGGATGATTACTGTAAGATGGTAGTCTGAAAGGGCGTATAAATAGCATACGAAAATTGGAAACAGCTAAGTTATATATATTTTTACTAGGGCCTATGGCTCGTCGACATCGTGATCATTAGAGCTGGAAGAGAACCGAGGGCCGGAACGGGAAAGAATAGGCCATGGCTGGCTTTAATGAAGGAACTATCCCAGTACCCTGTTGAAGTTTTTTCAAGAAGACATGGAATTATTACGCTTGGATGACCGAACATGCGTCCTCGCAAATGACAGACCTTTGCATCAGGACTCACCTGCCATGATCGATACCGAATTCCAAATAATATCAAATGAATATTTATAGATATAAGCTATATCTTGGAAAAATTAAATATGTAATGAAAATATCGGCTCAAAGTTATTATATTATTAACGTAAAAGGCGTAGTGGCAATGGGACATCACTAGAGACAAGTGATGAAGGAAGAAACTTGGACTGACCACACCGAGAGTGGTGGTGTAACGGTTAGCGTTCTCGCCTCGCATTCGGGAGGACGGCGGTTCGAATCCCCGTCCGGGCATCCAGATTTGGGTTTTCCATGGTTTCCCCAAATCACTCCAGGTGAATGCCGGGATGCTTCCTTCAAAAAGGCCATGGCCGAATTCCTTCCCATTCCTTGCCCCCATCCTTTCCCGTCTCTAAAGACCACGTTGTTAAAAAACGGACGTTAAACTGTTACAAAAAAAAAAAAAAAAAAAAAAAAAAAAAAATGCCGGGATACTTCCTTCAAAAGGCCATGGCCGAATTCCTTCCCATTCCTTGCCCCCCCCCCATCCTTTCCCGTCTCTAAAGACCTCGCTGTTAAGAGACGTTAAGCAGTTAAAAAAAATATGGACTGACCATCAGATGTGAAAGACGATGTGCGGGACGTCACGCAAGAGCGGTAACGCCAAATGATGAATAGAGTTTTTCGCTGAAATATATTTAAAATACGTCAAAATATTCAGGAACTTAGTCAATTTACGATGAAGAGTGAATATACTTAATAATTACTGTTTATAATCATAGCAACAATTGAGAAGGAAGAACTGAAGTAAGGCAATGTTTATATGGAAGGGAAAGATAAACTATACCCAACACTCACCAAAGTTGAAGGGTGGCAGCAGCAATAAAAAAATATTCCACAAATACAAAAAACACAATTTTGAGTTAGGTCCATCTTCAAGTAAACGGAAACATTCGACTCAACTAACGCAAGCGCCTTCGGTCAATACAATGCAATTTTATGAACAGAATTCTTGTCCAAGACACAGAGGCGTAAGGGACCGGTCAGCAGAACTAGAATATACGTTTACATTTGAAATCATGTTGCAAAGATAGATATGGCGTGATAGCACCATGCTCGTACCAGGTTTGCCTCTAGTGAAACTCTATAAGCTTATTGAGCCTGAAGTACATTGGATCTGTTGACTTTCGGGTGAAATCCTTTCTTCGCCTGGTCTGAAATCCCTTCTTGCAGTTTGTAGTCAGTCGCTATATGCATCATTCACCTGTCGTAACGATTTCACTAAAAAATATCAGTTTTTAAAATTTAATAAATAAATTTATTTACTCATTGAAGCAAAAAAATAATTTTCAGTTAGAATTAATTTTAAACAGCCTTATGTTCAAATGAGACAGAAAACAATTTAGAGAGTAAAATCTTTTGTGATGTTCTCCCCTTGGTTAGATCCCTGACCCAAATGTTGTTACCATCGTGACCTTACTCAAGCTTTTATTTTCATCCCTTGCTTTCTCTGGACTTATTTGATGTCAACAGCCATCTTGGTTCTATTTCTTCGTTTCCCTATCTCTCCTCTCTTTGTCCTTTCCAATGCTGTTATCAACCGTCCCTTTCCCCTCATTACATATCCCGAATATTTTTATCCCTTTCTCCGCATCACACATCAATATTATCTTTTCTCCCAGCTGCACCTATTATTACAGAATTTAAATTAGAGCTGCCAGTACAACTGTTTTTGTATGAGACTGTTTAATTGATTAATGTAAATGCTACTTTGCGGAGCGGTAAGAAAGGTTCCTGGAAAGAGAGCTGTATTTCATTAGATTCGCCAGAGCACCGTTTGATTTTAGTTTGCGTTACGGTCTCTTAATGCACACTATTATTACGAATCACGCTGACTTTACGTTTC
This sequence comes from Vandiemenella viatica, assembly GCA_031002005.1. NCBI lineage: Eukaryota > Metazoa > Arthropoda > Insecta > Orthoptera > Morabidae > Vandiemenella > Vandiemenella viatica. The sequence continues at coordinate 337,208,780 of CM061920.1, forward strand.
TGGGAACCGTTGTTACCGCTCGGATAATTCCCTCACGTTTCTCAGTTTTAAACATAAGTGCTTGGTTTGAGCTCAATGGGCCATGACACTCATTAACCCAAGAACTCACGCCCCGGAACTTAATTAATTACCGTCACTTCGCTAGAAAAGGGGGCGCTGTGATTTATGTGTGCAGTTCTTTCTTCTCGGAATCTAATAACTTGTAACAGATACGTGCCGGAGCATTTTACGGGGAGTTAAATACTGTAGCTGAAGTGCGCAGCTGCGATTCATTTTGTTGTTTAGAAAATTATGTACGGTGTTGTGACAACTGAATTTTCAGGAAACATTGGGATAAAACAACCCTCTCCACAATTCCGATTACTCTGCTTTAGTAGTCTTCAATTTATCATAATAAATTATACAATTCAGAAGGAAATTAACGCTTAACATATAGAGCGCGACTTTCTTGATTAAAAGAAAAAATGCAATACTTAATTTCCTCATTGAATGCACAGATCCTCAAAACACACGTCGGGAGTTCAGAGCGTATAAGGGATATACCATGGATGGGAGAGAGATCATCCAACAGTTGGGTGACTATGTTAAACGAAATTTGGTATTATGTTAACTATGGAGCTAACTATAACAATATCAACACTATATATTTATTCACTAAAAGAAAGAATTGGTCAAGGCATGTTATGGTCTCGAACCTACCGATTTTCCGGTATTTTCTGATATGGAGTCTGTCCTGGTCAGTCCTACCGAAATACCGAAATTTAGCCATTTTTTCCATGATTTCTGAAAATACAACGAAATTTTCCAGATTTTACATTTTCAGGTTGGCAACCCATTTGGTTTATGTTTTACGGGGAATTATTCGATTGATACTATGTTAAGTAGTTGGATACCTTTTTTTTGCAGAATATTCCATATATCTTTTGCGGACTACCCCTGTGTGTTTGTGTTACTATTTGATTGAAGTTAATGACTTTTTCTTAAATAACTTAATAAATGAATTGCCAATTACTAAGTCTGTTGTTTTTGTTATTTTGATTATATATTACTAGTACTGACTAGTGCTTATTCATGATATTAAATTTGTATTGAAAAATTCTAGCATTAGTTGAAAATTTGTAATGTATATCCTTTAGTTTCACTATTATTTTACAAAGATAAAGAAGTTTAAAATAATGTAATGAAGTTTTAAATAACCTGTATTACATACTTTAACTTAAAAAATACTCGCACTGCGATCTTCTGCCCTCACTTGATATCATACGAAGCTAAAAAGGTAATATGAAAATCAAGCCCATTTTTGAATGCATGTTGAAACCAAAATTTTCTTTCCAACTTTTGATGAATAACTTTTCGTCCAGTTGCGGCAGCAGGTTGCCACCAATTGGCAGCACTAAAGTTCCAATTGGTGTCAAACTGATAGAAATTCTTCGACAGCACATCTTGCCCATCAAAATGCGGTTATTTGGGTGGTATTTTTTTTTTTTTCATATAGCAATTTTCGGTACAAATTTACCGATATTAGAGGACAGATCTACCGATGTCACATTTTGACGTTCGATACCACTGGGTGGATGTGTAACATATAAATGAATCAGAAAAAGCCTCGAATTTTCCTGTACTTCTGTTGTTGGAGCAGCATATAGAAGAAGGTCACTAAATTGTGTTTGACGAGGTGTCTTTTACAGTGGAACTATACTACCCCAGCTCATTCTAATCCTTAAAGGAGAAAAAACAGATCAATGGTTGACTTTTCTTGATTTATCCAACCTATTATTTCTACCCAGATACGTTGGTGGAAGGTGCTTTTTTTTTATTTCCAGCCACAGTTTCCGCCGTGTCCATTTTTGTGCTGCCATCAATATTGCTAACAGTGTGTGTTAGCGATAAAGCTGGCGATATGGTTTTTATTTTCTATATTTGACAGATGAGACACAGTTTACATTGTGGATTCTCAATTGTCTAGTGTTTTCCCAACTCGTTACGTAAATGTGGATCTGACGTTAAAGTAACACTAATTGTGATTTTTCTTTATCTTTGTAATAAAAATTAGTTTTGAAGACCACAGCCATTACAGTTTTATATAAACAAAGCATGGTACTCAAAAAGAAAATAGGTTTGACCTACTAAGCATGATCTCTGAAGGATGACGGCTAGTTCATTTCCTCCTTATCTACACTAACCTAACCCGGTAATCCTACCGTATACAGGGGATCGACAGTTTAAGGTGGAATCCGAAACACGGAAGTGTTTTTACGTACTTCACATTACACAACAAATTGTGCCTGAGGTGAAGATCGAGTTAAGGGTTTATGAAAATCCCCTTCAAACAGGGATTCGATCCAGTGACTGTTCAATCTCCAGTCAGACACCTTAGCCACTGAGCCACCTGACCACTCGCAATATATATAAACGATTATAACAGCAAGATTTTAGTGTTTCAATTCTCGGTTTTTAATATTTGTGAGATCCAAGCTCTGGTGGCATAATATCTAAGTTTCACGTAGGTAATCTTCCTTCTGAATCCTAACATGAATTTGAAAATGGCATTCGAATTTATAAAAGTAATCTGTAGATTCCAGGTTGACTTGAGTGCAAATTCTAATTCTATTTTTTGCATGCATTGTTGTCCGAGTCCACTGGAAGACTTGGTTGAGTGCGGTGAATCAAGTTGGAATTCCGCTGAATATGTATTCTGAAGTGTGTCGATCAACTTCTAAACTCAAATAAATCTGATACAGAAACGTTAGGAGCGGTTATAATACTAAGCGCCAAATTGCACAGTAACTTTCTATAATTTGAACTATTTCCTTACCTAACTATGGCAGAGGTTTTTGTATCTCAACCTTGAAGTGTGGTACATTAGAAAAATGCTGATAATTAGGTGCCCATATAAAGTACGAAATGAACATGTTTTGGAAATGGTGGATGGGGAAAGAAGGTTTTAGAAGAGTATTACAGAACGTAGAGACAGTGTCATCGGTCACATTTTAGACATGGTTAATTTGTTAGTGGAGGGAACAGTGGAAGGCAAGAACTGCAGAGAATGACAGAGATTGTATTATATGAAGCAGAAAATGGAGAATGTGAATTGTAAGGGGTATGTTGAGATGATGAGGTTAGCACAAGATAGGTAGTGTTGGAGGATCACATCAAACCAGACTGATGACAGCAAAAATAAAGTCTACGCAGAGTCTAGCAATAGTAAAGAATAGCCGCCATGTTTGTGGGAGCGAGTACGAAGTTCCCCCCATTAATATATACATATAAAAGAAAAGTCTTCCAAGCGACCAGCAGTGGTGAGTGAGTGCGTGACCAGGACCAAAGTGGCGCACTAACAATAAGTGAGAAGGCAGTGCTTTGTCGAGAGATCATTTGTGAATGGAGACGGTGTTACCCGGTGTCCAGCACCCACACCTGCGGCAGCTGGTTCGCCAGGCAGCTGCCCCCTTGTTTCTCAGGCAGCCTTTAGGGCGTAATTGACAAGCCGACGGCACCCCGCCGTTCCCAAGCAGATTTGGGGCAGGAGGTAGAAAGACCACCCTTCACGGGGCGGTTTGCAAACTGGCCGGATGGAGAGGGCGAATTCCTGGCGGCCTAACCCATTCTTCCTTCCTCTCAAAGCTCTCCTGACACACTACCTGACACATTCCTTTATTGATTTGTGTTCCGGACGACTCCGACAGAAGATGCTTGAGGGAAAAGCAGATATGCTTATACTCTGAGAGACAAAAATAAATTCCGACCAACATCAGTGTTTCAAATACTGCATGATACTTAGTATATTGTCACCTCCCCCAAACACGAAATTGGGATGTGAAGACAGAATGGAAAGCCAATTTTCAGCCAATTGTCCAGATACTTAAAACAAATACAATTTTCTCCACTTCATGGATTTGGATCTTCGTCCGTGATCGAGCCTGTTGGATAAGTGGGTAGCACTTGACATTACGTATGGATTTAGGCTTTCGAGGGTTTATCGGAATCACTACAGGCGATTCCTCGTCGTTACTAATTGTCCTCCGTACTCTTCCGGCTGTAATGATATCTTGATGAGTGATTCGTAAAATGTAAGGAAATAATCTAAATATTTCTTAAATTAAATGTTAAAATAACGCCAATGCAATTGTTTTTGTAGCTTTAATCATCAGCGGCGAATATATTTTAAAATTTGCATTGAGTATTACAAACTTATTCTATGTTGTTTAACCTAATCCTAAATTGAAACATTTTCTGATTATTTACAACTTACTATTTACCAGATACAAAGAACACATGAGGGCACTTAAGCACAGCAACCACCAGTCCTCACAATCAACAATCACAAACACAATACCATCAGTCTACAAGAAAACTACCAAATTCAAAAAGCAATAAAAAATTGTAAGCAGGTACTGAATGACCACATAAACCTATCAAACCAAACGCTGTTCAAACTAGTAAACATACTTTAACCTTACAGAAAGTTGCACTCAAACACTTACAGAAAATTAGAAACAAAATAGCAAAACATCATGCTCCCAAGCAATTTCAAAACTGGCGCTGTCAGCGCACAGCCACCTTTGACATTAAGAAAACAAAATGGCCACCGTAAACGAGTGAGTTGTAATATATGCAATGTTTACATTCCGTATTCGCAGCAAAGACAAATGGCTTTAGCGGAAACATGCTTTGGAGAAAAAGCGGAGATGTGTGGTTGCGAACCAGGAAACCATTAATGTAACTAGTAAGTTGTAAATAATCAGAAAATGTTTCAATTTAGAATTAGTTTAAACATCATAGAATAAGTTGTAACACTCAATGTAAATTTTAAAATAGATTCGCCGCTGATGATGCCTCGATGAGAGGCGAAACGCATACGGCAATAAAGCTACAAAAACAGTTGCATTGCCGTCATTTTATCATTTAATTTACCGAGAAACTGCGGAAAAAATGGCCTACAACAACACTGGATTAAATATTTCTTCATGTATTCCTCCTGTCTGTTGAATTCATTTTGACTATTCGGCGCCAATAAAAGATTTTCAATTCTGTAAAAATACTTGTCGTTTTCAGATGGTCTCATGTGAACAACCGGCTGTTTTTCTGAAAAGAAATTCATCTCTTTACACTAAATTCTTAACAAATTGATTTGGTCAGTCTAAAAGTCGCTTCGATTTTCCTAAATTAATTTTTAAGAAAGCTAAAATTATTTGTACCTAGTTCCTTTATCTCAGTTTTAACAAAAGACGACCTCAAGATTACCATCTTTCTTGTCACCAACTTACCAACTGTTTCGATGCAATCCTCTGTCTCTTCATATTTTAGCTAGTCTCAGTATCTCAACACACCCATTACAACCTACACCCTCTATTATCTGCTTCGTATATTATTATCTATGTCTTTCTGATCATTTTCTCACTTCACTATTTCCTCCACTAATTTAATCCGTTTGGTGTGTCTTATAATGGATACCACAATCGATATGGCCAACAATATTCGTTGCTGTTTAGCGAAAAAAAAAAAAATCATTTACCGTATCTGTCCTGCTTCCACTAGTACTCTTCGAAACTAAATATCAGGTTAAAAGCCTAACTATTGTTTTTATTTTTATCACCCATCTTTCCCATTATTTTATTAATTAACCCTGCATAGGTAAAGACATATGTTCCATACACTAACTTATTTAATCAGTGAAGCAGTATTATCATAAATATGAATCTACGAGAACGCGGATATACTGGAATGAAATTCGTAAATCACAGTTCTCCATTGAAAATAACGAGTAATTCAGAAACTGCTTAACATTATGGTAGCTCGGTATTGTATAAATAGCAGACCATACAGCTACCCGCTTACCTGAATTTTAAACCATCAACGTTTCTCTTTAGTTGTAGTCATAAGAACTGTGTTATTACGGTTCAACGTATAATCCTAGCAAAGAAATTGACCGTAAGTAAATTAAAATATTCACTTCCGGTCTGACTCCGGGTCGTGGACTGAATAATTTAGAAATAACTTCCGCTGAAAATTCGCTTTAAGTACTGAGTAATTAGAGATAACTTCCCTAACCTGAAAAAAATCTATGTTTGAAGTTTACAATAAACTTAAAATTTGAGATCAGTTTTCATGGCATCTAGAAATTATTTTTTCTGTAAAGGCTTTACAATTTAGAATAGATATTTAAAAAAAAAAGCCAATACAGTTATGTTTGAAATGAACTTTAATTTATTTTCCACAGTTCCATAATATGGAAAAAAATATGATATTTTTTTGCAAATTCATTTTTATCAAATTAATTCTAATACCTTTAGTTAATTATGTTTTAATCCTTTCCGATCTTTTTAAAGCCGTCATCTGCTTTATAATGACAAGTTTGCGTACTCTAAAGCAACAAATACTTCAATTTTGATATAAATTGCTTTGTTCAAGCAAAGGCATAAGGCCTCCAGTGATATAGAATAAGAATTATGGTATACTGAAAGCTTCTGTGTTGAATTCATTCTAATAATTATTCTTTAATAATTACGCGCCAGTACAACTGTTTTTGACAATATTTATTTGACGGACGCGTTTCGCCTCTCGTCGAGGCATCATCAGCGTACAACGTTTTCTGTAATTTGTGATATTTTACATAGTGGTTTTATTTTTACATATAAGAAATTTTTCTTATCTATAGGAAGCGTAAATATGACTTATATTTTTACATATCTGTTTTTTAAATTAGCAAGCAGAACGTCTTGTTTACATAGATGTAATGAGGTAGATTCATATATCACTTACATTTTACATTTCTATTTTAAGGTGTGGTTGTTGGTCGCCTGTGCCCTCAACCAGCATGTTGTTTACTATTGTGCATATTTACATATTTTGTACAAAATTGGTCTTTTTGAAAACACTTTGAAGCACAGTTTTTTCCAACGACATTGTCAAACTTTTGTTTTTGTGCGCTGTTGTTGTTCAGCTGTTTTCCGGCGGTGCTCTGTCGGAAGTGGCGTGAGCGGAGAATTTGAAATTTCGTACTTACATTTTTGTGTGTGTTTTGCTTTGTTTTAGCCAAAATGTGTATGTCTTGTGGATGGGGGAAATGAAATGTGGTGTTAAATTACTGTTGTGGTGAAATTTGAGTGTTTAATGTTTTATGTGTCAATTTCGGTGTTTATTAGCTTGAATAAAGTTTGGTTGGTTAGGTTTATATGATCGTTGAGTACGTGTTTTCCTGAGACTATTGCTTTCTGAATTTGATAATTTTCTTGAAGGGTTAGAATATTGTGTTTCGTGTGGTTTGTTGTTAGGATTCTCATGTCTGTATTTATGTCAGTGGGCATATGGTTATTTTCTAGAGATGTTCGGCAAAAGTTGAATGATTACTATACTTCAATGCTCTCAAGTGTTCCTTATATCGTGTTTGGAATTGTCTCCTTGTTTGTCCGATGTAAACTGCATCACAATTCTGACATGTCAGCTGGTATACACCAGAGTTAGAGAATTTATTTGTTTGTGCTTGAGTTCTGATTTGTTTTTGTATTGAATTATCTGTTTTGAGAGCAATGTTTATCCCTTGTTTCTTAAATATATTTGTTACCCTGTGTGTATGCTTGTTTGAGTATGTCATGGTGTACCACTTCTTTCCCTTGTGTTCTATTTTGTTGGATGTTTGTGTGATTTGAGGTGTTACTGTTGTTGAAGTATTTGTGTTTTGGTTGTTGAATTGGTGTAGTGTGGTGGTGCTGTTCTTTGTTTTGGCTTTTTCTAACTTATTTACTATCTTTCTATTTAATGCATCAACCATGTGTATTTTGTATCCATTGTTCTTGGCTATTTCTTTTATGGTACTGAGTTCTTTTTGGTAATTCTGTTCTGTTAAAGGGATTCTGTTTATTCTGTTTAGCATATGTCTTATTGCAGCCTGTTTGTGGTTGTGTGGATGGTTTGATGAGGAGTGTATTATTTGGTCTGTTGTTGTGGGTTTTCTGTATATTTGGAATGTGTGTTTGTTTTGGTTTTTAGCTATGGTTAGATCCAGAAAATTTAATTGGCCATTGTGTTCTATTTCTAATGTGAATGTGATGTTTCTGTGTAGTGTGTTTATATCTTGGTGTAATTCCTTTATGCGTTCTAATGGTTCATTAATGAGACATAGAATATCATCAACATAACGAAACCAATAAATTACCTGAAAGCCTTTTTGGGGGATTATTTTATTGAATATTTCTCCTTCAATGAAGTTGATGAAGATATTAGCTAGTGTTCCTGATATTGGAGATCCCATAGGGAGTCCCTCTTGTTGTAAGTAATGATTGTTGTTGAAGTTGAAGTAATTTTGTGCTATTATGAGTTCTAGTATGTTTATTAGTTCATTAATGTGTGTGTTTGGTACTGTGTTATATGTTTGTAGGTTCTTGTGTATTATTTGAATTGTTTGTGCTGTGGGGATATTTGTGTACATGTTCTGAATGTCAAATGATACCAGAGTTGCAGTGTCAGGGATGTGTATGTCTTTTATGTTTTCAATGAGTTGTGTTGTATTCTGTATGCTTCGGTTTTCATTTAGAATGTAATGTTGCTTGAGGTATCTGTTGGCATGTTTGGCTAAGTAATATGTTGGAGCTTTTTTGAAATTGACTATTGGTCTGACTGGAATGTTTGGCTTGTGAAGTTTTGGCTGACTCCTCAGTGTGGGTGCAGTTGGATTTGTTTGTGTAATGTGTTGCTTTTGATTATCAGTGAGAACGAATTTAATGGTTTTAAGGATTTTCTTTAGTCCTGTTTGGAATCTGTTTGTGGGGTCTGATTTCAATTGTGTAATGTGGTTTGTTTGTATGAATTCTTCAGTTTTCTTTGTATATTGTTCTTTGTCCAGTAAAACAACTGTATTCCCTTTGTCTGCTTTGGTTATTATTATATTGTTTTCATTGAGTTTTTTCTTTAGGCTGTTGAGTGTTTTTGTGTCTCTGTTGTCTGTTTTGTTTGCTTTAATTTGTGAGGTGATATTTTTAATTTCTTTGCTATTAATTCAGAATTGTGATGCAGTTTACATCGGACAAACAAGGAGACAATTCCAAACACGATATAAGGAACACTTGAGAGCATTGAAGTATAGTAATCATTCAACTTTTGTCGAACATCTCCTAGAAAATAACCATATGCCCACTGACATAAATACAGACATGAGAATCCTAACAACAAACCACACGAAACACAATATTCTAACCCTTCAAGAAAATATCAAATTCAGAAAGCAATAGTCTCAGGAAAACACGTACTCAACGATCATATAACCTAACCAACCAAACTTTATTCAAGCTAATAAACACCGAAATTGACACATAACAACATTAAACACTCAAATTTCACCACAACAGTAATTTAACACCACATTTCATTTCCCCATCCACAAGACATACACATTTTGGCTAAAACAAAGCAAAACACACACAAAAAATGTAAGTACGAAATTCAAATTCTCCGCTCACGCCACTTCCGACAGAGCACCGCCGGAAAACAGCTGAACAACAACAGCGCACAAAACAAAAGTTTGACAATGACGTTGGAAAAAACTGTGCTTCAAAGTGTTTTCAGAAAAGACCAATTTTGTACAAAATATGTAAATATGCACAATAGTATAAACAACATGCTGGTTGAGGGCACAGGCGACCAACAACCACACCTTAAAATAGAAATGTAAAATGTAAGTGATATATGAATCTACCTCATTACATCTATGTAAACAAGACGTTTGCTTGCTAATTTAAAAACAGATATGTAAAATATAAGTCATATTTACCTCTAGAGATAAGAAAAATTCTTTATATGTAAAATATCACAAATTACAGAAAACGTTGTTCGCTGATGATGCCTCGACGAGAGGCGAAACGCGTCCGTCAAATAAATATTGTCAAAAACAGTTGTACTGGCGTAATTATTAAAGAATAATTATTAATTTAACAAACAACTGTGGAAGAGATGGCCTACAATAATCACAGAATCATTCTATTTTTACGTTTTTCCCCACAGTTTGTTTACGGTTCGTACTAACTTCTTCACCAAAATATGTCGCAAGTAAGCTACCTAACTTGTTGCTAATGTACGAAGCAGAACTAATGCAAGGAGATTAACTTTCTGAAATTAAAAAGTCCATTAAATAGTAACATAATTATCAACACTTACAAGATAGTGTAAATCTTCTTTAGTTTGCTGTAGTCACATGGCAATACTACCATGCGGTACGTACTTTTATTTGTTTAAAAACAATGAAGCTGCATACATTAAAAGTTTCCGAGCTTCCGGCTACGTCAAAATATCACAATTCTGGAGTGATTCGAGGGTATACATTTTACGCGCTAATTTTCAGCGAACTGAAGCTTGGCGTTTTACTTCACTATTTCGTAAGGTCACCAGATTGAGACATTTCCGCTGGGTGAAGCTCGAGAGCTTCTTATCAATACAATTTCGTGCACCCTAGTTTCTTAAATTGTTGAAGTTTACTACGAAATACCAGAGCACGTACTAAAAACAAATGAACAAAAACACGTGGAAGTAAGGAAAACCCTTCGGCTAACAAATTAACAGGGACAGATTGAAGAAATGATTTTTGGCAAGTAGTTTTAAATTTGATATATTATTCAAAATTCATTATAACTTAGACTATTTCATCCGACTGTAGTTTCTGCGACAGTGGTAACTGTCTTGAAACGATTATCTTTGTTCACTTCAGAGACACAAATGATTGAACTATGTGGATGTTTTAAATTAAAATTTCGGTGTTGTAATATACATTTTTGTCTTAATGAGCATCTTAAAACACTTCATGTGAATGCCGGGATTGTTGCATAACTGCAACTATTCTCACTTATTCGTAGCAATCCTGTCGATAAGCGTTTCTCAACCTTTTTCAACCTCATGTTCAGTAAAATGTCGAAAATAATTCCACTAACTTTCATGGGCCTAATTTTTTACCTACGTATATATTAGTAATATTTGGGGCGTATTATACCATTATAACATAAAAAGCATGTTCTGAATTCATACGGAAAAACAGGTATGAAATTGCAAAAGAATTATTAGAAGTGAATTACCTATTGAACAGAATATTAATATTTAATACATCCAAATGTCTGCGGACCACAGATTGAGAATCACTGCTCTAGCTTATTGCGAATGTTTCCTAGGTCTAACCACAGCGATGTGGCGAAAATAAGCACTCCCTTAATCAGCGGTCAAAAGTCTGCAGGGAAGGCAAATGCCTGGTAAAGGAGTACATGGAAATTTTATACAACGGCATCAATTTCAAATTAAATAGCATTCATATATAATGGCATTAGGCTACAGTGTAATTATGACGCTTCAAGTTTCTATAGTATATCGTATTTACAAAGTAAACTTAAACACTAATGCCCTCGGCCGGACTCGAGCCTGTGACCTTCGGTACGAGGACCCAGTGCTATCCCTAAGCTGCCGAGGCCCGGCAGCGTTCTAGTATTCGATGACACATACCATAAAACATGTAATCAATAATACGGTAACTGTGAAGAAAATGTGTCTTGACAACTGAAAGCTTAGTGCAAGAAATATTTACTACTTTTTGCTTCGAACTTTCCGCTCGTCAGCGTTGAGATCATTTGAGGCGGGATAGGGTTGGGGGCAAGGAATAGTAAGGAAATTGGCCCTCGACGTTTTGAAGAAACCATTTCTGCATTCACCTAGAGTGATTTCGGTAAACAATGGAAAATCCATCGGATGTCAGGACGGGGATTAGAACCCGTGACCACTACACTTGCCATGCTAAATAACGGTCACTCACTAGTTTTGACTAAATATTTGCGTGGTATCATCCGGAAAACCGAGGTACAATTTTGAACACTCAACAGTTGATTTGCTTTAATGTATTAACTGTTAATAATGGTTCTAAAACAATCATGCGCCGTGAATAACGAAAAATAAAGGAGTCGTGGTAACGTTACGTGGATAATTTTCTTTGAAAATTGATTTGCCACTATCGTTCGGCCGTTACTGTACACGATGTAAAGGAAATAGGCTAAAAACAAACGCCGAAAAAACTTATGTTTTGAAGGAAATGTTTGTTATTATATGCATTTCCTCATTACGGTGAGGGTAACCTATCACTATGAACATTCATTTATTTATGATACCAGATAAAGTTAAAAGCACTCAAATTATAAAGAAAGTGCTCGAAAGTAACCCCCTCACACTACGCATGAAACTCCAAAAGATACCTTGAACTGTAAATTAATACACACCCATATTTATAACGAATGTTGATGTATACTTCTATAAAGACGACACTCCTAATCACACCAGCCGAAAATCGGATGGTTCTTGCAGGGCCGGCGCTAGGATTTTGGGGCCCGGGGTAAGCGTTCTTAGCAATCACGTAACCAGTTGGGGGCGCTTGGCCAATTCGAGGCGGGGGCCCCTACAGCCGGTGATCGGGCCCCCCATCAGTCTGGCGGGGTCGGGTACATTTGACCCGCTTACCTCCCCCTCCCTCCCTCCTAACGCCGGTCGTGGGTTCTTGTAAAAGGGCATGGCCAAATTCCTTCCCGTTTCTTGCCAAACCTCCTTCCCGGCTTCTAAAGAACTCGACGAGGTGTAACACCATAGTAAAAAAACGAAAATGCTATGGGAATAAATATTGCGACGAACTTAAAATTATATTGAAGCCTCGCGGGTTTGATTTCTAAACATAACGTTACGATCGCTTCCTATGTGACATGTTCAGGTGATGATATATTCGAAGTAATTATAAGCCAATAATGTCTCATAATCTGAAAGTTATTTGCATGATTTGACCCCACATCCTGAACGCTCTGTTGGTTTAGTGGTAAGATGTCTGACTGGGATTTTAATTTAATTTAATTTAATTGCAATGGAGCACAGGCTCCGGTGGCAATTTCCCTACACACCCATCATCCCCCTATCCTGCACCTACCTACATTTGTCCTCTACAAATTTTATCTTTAAATTCTTTCAAAGTTTTCGGTAAATTATTCATCATTTCTCTTGGTAACTAATTCCAATCCCTGTCACCCTTACCTAAAAAAGAGAATCTTCCTACACCCTTGTGCCTGAAATCGAGTGCCAGCTTGTGGTCATGGTCATCTTTTCCCTTCCATGCACTACTTTTCATACCTATTGCAATATCTTTCCATGCCTCATCGCCAGTATATGCCCTGTACACTCCCATGACCCTCCTCATTCTCCTCCTGTCTTGCAATGAATCCCATTTCAGCTCCTTTATCATATCCGTCACTGATTGCATTCTGCGATAATTTCCAGAAGGCTCCATTTATTTCCCTTATGGTTTTACGCATCTTCGACAGCCATTTCATCAGAGGAATAATACTGGGTACAAAGAACAAGAAGTGGTAAATTCGTGTTATTTGCCTGGAACGGTTTTTTGAAACAATTTCAAACTGAAATGTGGGTGACTGGGTGGTGATTTGAGCCCGTGTCCTTTCGAATTCTACTGCCGTTATTAGACTGTCCTCCATTCCCGAGAAACCTTGCTTTTTGTATAAGCGTAAATGTGTTTTCATTAGTAAGAATGACGGGTTCGGTGTAACAACAGAGGCGAATTTCGCCACCAGTTGGAACACTTAGGGGCCATCCATAAATTACGTCACACCTTGAGGGGGGAGGGGGGGAAAGGGTCAACAATGTGTGACATCGTGTGGCAAGGGGGGGGGGGGACGTGTCATAAACTTTGTGACATCACATGCATAATTTGTATCACTTTTTGGCTCGTTTTGCTCCAGTGCCGAGGCATACTAATTTAAACGATCATGTGACATCTGTGGACTATATTTTTCACTATACAAAGCCACCAACCAACAAAAGCAATTACATAAGAGGCATCTAGAGACCCACCATGAAGATTCGTCCACAAAGCAATGCCGCTAGACGAAACAGGGAAGTTCTTTGCTTACTAAACGATGACGATTCTTTATGGTTGGATGAAGATGACAGATCCAATGTTCCCAACACTATCGAAATCAAGAATGAAGTAACTATTATGCCAATAATAAACAGTATCAAGGAATGGGTTCAAAATCCACGGACACATGATGACTCAATTTTATATCATTAATTCGATTTTTTATGTTTTTTTTTATATTTTCTTAAATGTTTGATTTATTGTTGATATGATTTTTTAACTAGAAATACATAAATCATTTTAGAAGTGCTGTTTTAATTTATACATTTAAAATTGCAAAATATGTGACGTCACACCAGGGGAAAAGGGGGGGGTACCACAAATGTGACAACCTGTGACATGGGAGCTGGGAGGGGTCCTTAAAAATCATAAAATTCGTGTGACGTAATTTGTGGATGGCCCCTTACCAATTATTTGGCCGCACTGCCCTTGTGGATGTTCTGTGTGATAATAATGCCATAACCATTATTGCTATCGTAACATACAACTGGAAATAGACCAGGTTGAACGAAGATTAGACAAACTTTTGAGACGCAGAGAGCATGAGACAGCCTTTGTGTGTTTCTCCCCGAGGACCACCCGTGTGGCGTATATGGTGTTGGCGGCTGTTCTTAGTGTGTAACGGTACAGGGGGAGGGCAGAAGGTCTCCCCTGATCTGCATCCGGTGGAGAAATCTGCGAGCCGCGGAATTCCCTGTGAGCTGCCCTCTTCACCTGTCACAGAACAAACGCGTAGGCCGACGACCCCGACTTGAGTAGACCTTGACCGCAGGTAACGGGACTGGAACACAATCGCCAACCCTCTCCACTCTTCCCGGTCCCAACGGCTTGCCAAACAGCCCTTCGCGCAGCTTTCTAGCGCGCAAAAAAAATCTGCAGACAAGGGTTCCTTTTTACGTCCACCCGCACATACCTAGCGAAGCTGTAAAACGATCCAACTATATTTTAGCCACCTGACAAGAGCAGCTCCCCTGATGGGAATCACAAAAAACTGCACGCCGATTCCTGGAAGTCTGGAGAAAGCGTGTCTTGCAAATAACTAGTTTTGGTTTTGTGTTTGGAACACGGGAGTAGATGGAACAAAATTGGAGAGTTACTCAAAGAGACTGCTAGTACAACGATTATGCCACGGAACACTGTCTTGATTATTAGACAGTGAGTTTGTAAATGCATTCTGTGTCCCGACGTATGATTCATAGTTCTTGAGAACCCGACGGGGGAGCGTCTTTCTATACTGGTAACTTTTTGAGTGAACTTGTCAATGTGAGTTGTGTAGGGTAAACCCAAGAACTTCTTGCAGACATCTCTTTAAGAAGTTTAATATTCTTAGAAGGACTTACCAGCATACATCAGAATATATATATATATCACTTAGGGTTCGGATCTTTATGATAAGTCAATTTTTTCCTGCCTTCTTTTTTAGCAATAATGCTGAATTAAACGCTTAATGAACGTTTCTGATTGTATTTAAATGTATTTTATTTAGCAAATAAATGCATATTCAGACCACTTTCCTTGTTTTGGCCATATTTCGATAATATTTATAGCCATATTTTGAGGAAAAATCTGGTAGTTTTTTTAATAGTACCGGGAATTCAATAGATGCAGATGAAAGAAATTAATATAATTATTCACAGAACTGTACTTCTGCTATAAAAAGAGGGTTGACTAATTTTCACTGTGGTCTGAATTCACCAGTCAACAATTAAAGTTATACATTATTGTCACTCTCTAAACGTAATGTGCCGCCCGCCTTTTAATCTCGACTGCAGCAGAAACATGCCTGTGTCGATCCACGTCAATCAATATATCAATGAAATATCCTCAGTCATAGTTACATCTGCAGTAGATCAGTGAGTAGACCTGCCATGCCGAAAATAAAATTTTCTGAAAGTGCGAAGCTGCATAAGGGAATTCAGAGACGAGTATTTTAGTACAGATGAAAGAGTTGTTATCTGTAAATTATATAAAATTAAAGTGACTTCAACAAAACGATTTAAAATTTAATTTCCCAATGGTGCAGCGAGTGCACGGAAGTAAATTATGGTGTCTACGTAAAAGCGACACTACTAAATAGAATAAATGATGATTAATTTAGCATGTTTTGATGTATAGTAAACTTAAATGTCTGGTCATATTTTTTTCATTTTTAGGTCATATTTGCCCATTTTGTACGGTCATATTTGACTGAAAAGTTCTCAAATTATTTTGTTCATGAAGTCCAAACCCTAATAATATCAGTATACATATTTTATCATGTGTTTTGTTATAAAACATTTTAACTTTTGGAAACTTCTCCAGTCAAGAATTTGAACACTAAAATTAATAATTGTATGTAATATGTCTTTTGAAGAAAAAAAAAGGTTTAGAATTAATATTTATCTTAATTTTATTTTCTGTCTTTGTTTGCAACATACAATATATTTTTTTAATTGTGATTGTATATAAGATGTTTCACGTCCCGGAGGTCTTTCCCAAGCAGGAATCAACAGAACAAGATTAATAAATAAATAAAAACCATCCTTTGACGACATCAGTAACAACTTGAGTTTTCAACATACGAATTATTTTTCGTAACAGATGCATTATGATGTGTCGTATGAAGGTTTATCAAGTTTTTTAATAGTACCGGGGATTCGCTGGATATCTATATGAGAAGAAATTTAGGTAATTATTCACAGAACTCTACTTCTGCAAGACAGGTGGGAGAAAAAATACTTTTCACTGTGGTCAGAATTCACCAGTCAAGTTGTACCTTATTGTCAATCTCTAAACGTGATTTTCCGCTCGCCTTTTAATCTCGTCAATGCAGCAGCATGCCTGTGTCCATCCGCGTCAATCTTATATCTCAGTGAAATCTGCAGTGGATCAGTGAGTAGACCTGCGATGCCGAAAATATAATTTTCTGAAAGTGCGAACTTACGTAAGGGAATGTAGAGGAGTACTTTAGTACGGATGAAAGAGTTCCATTCTGTAAAATATATGAAATTAAAGTGACTTCCACAAAACTATTTAAAATTTAATTTCCCAATGGTGCAGAGAGTGCACGGAAGTAAATTATGGTGTCTGCATGAAAGCGACGCTATTAGATAAAATAAACGATATATAATTGAGCATGATTTTATTTATAGTAAATTTAAATGTTTGGTCATATTTTGTCATTTTTAGGTCATATTTACCCATTTTCAAAGTTATATTTGTCTGCATATTTCTCAAATTTTTATTTTGGTCATGAAGAACCGAAACTTAATAATGACTGTTTGGCCGCAAGATGGGTGCTTAAGTCTCTGACATCCAATCTGAACCAGGTTAAGAAATAAACACAATATTTTTTTAAAAGAATACTTTATTACCTGCAAACAAGACAGCAGTATGGGTGCTTCTAACACTCACGAATTACTTAACTCCGTTAGTAGTTTCTGTCATATATATTTACAGTTCATGACCCTCCACTCCTCCAGTGTGGTTGCACGCTTTAAGGCGCTACCACAATGAATCGGGGGAGCATAAAGGAACCTTGTTCGAGCCCTGGCCGTACTTACTGGTGTTTTGGCGGTTTTCCGCAGTCATAGACGAAAGCTACGACGGATCCCAATCACCGTATCATAAACTACACATTCAAAAACAAAAATACGTATATCGTAGAAATCATAAGTTTCATGAATCGCAGGCAGTTTCCAACATTTAAACTCTCCCCATCCCTTGTTCTAACTACCGAGTGAAGAGATTGGGCAAGATATTAATTATTAATTACATGATCGCATAGGGTCGATGGAGTACACGGAAGGATCCTCCACGAAGATCGTGCATAATAGTGAAATATGAAAGTTAATACGATCGGGCGTACCCACCACCATGACAAATGTCAAAAACAGACCCCAGACACCCTTTGTTTATACACGAACCTCAACCCGCAAGGCTAAATTCAAGAAATTCTTACAGTCAATTACAGCCTTAACATCTTCGCCTGGAACAGGCTGTGTAGAAATATGACGAAATTCGTTGCCTGAAGGGCACTGGAGGAATATCAAAGAGTCACCAGCTGCGGGGTCATGTCATATGGAAGGCACTAAATAGATTAAGAACTGAAGTGTCCCGATGCAGATCTAATATAAAAAAAAACGGGGTTACACTACTGTAGACGAACTATGTGAATGTGGTGAGCTGCAGGACCCAAAACATCTTCTGGTATGCAGGAATCTACCTGAAACCTGTACTGTCGGCGACCTTTTTTGGGCAAATGAGAAGTCTATCAGGATTGCGCAATTCTGGTCACATTCCATTTAATTGTGTCCTATAGTCCATAAGCTTAATATTAATTAATTAATGTTATTGGTTTTGCTTCAACTTGTAATGTTATGTCCTGGACACAAGAAATAAATAAATAGGGTCGTTTCGTGAATAATAATAAGAATAATTTATAGTTTGATTCGAATAATGGAAAAATCGTTATAGCGCATTCACTGTTTCTCTGTTATGCAATATAAGACACCACACAGAATTAAAACCTACCGATCCCGAGTTGGAATTAAACATGAAGTCCACCAAACATACATTAACAGAGTATATAATGGTTTACGTAAATGCATTAGATATATAACTGAAAAATCGATTACGAGCTTGCAAGGGGGCGTCCTTTAATTACGTAAGGTGAAATCGCGGGGTGGGGGGAAGGGGGGGGTCCGGCGAAATCTCATGAAACCTCACCAAGGAAATCTCACGTGAGGTTTTGAAATTTAGAAATTATTGTAGAATGGTAGAGCTAAAAAAAAAAAAAAATGAAGCGAAAGTCGATTTTAAGTGGGTAAAAACAAACTTTAGGAAGGGTATAACCCCCGTTGGGAGATTGGTATCTTAAAAAATAAGTGTCAGAACTCAGAAAGTTGCGAGGTCCATTCATAAGGGGAGGGGGGGGGTCCTACCAAATCTCACGAAGGCTCATCAGAGAGGGGGGATCCGGTATTCCCGAAAAACACCTCACGTGATTAATGGACGCTCCCCAACATTATTTTCCGTTTTGTTTAATCCGTATTCATTCTGACGGTTTTACGGCTGGAGACTAAAAAAGTTTTATTCAGTGTGTTCAGATTGTCCTAGTTTTGTTCCTTGGCAATGGTTTAGGGATCCTTTCGTAGCATAACAACTCTTATTTAATTTTGTTAAACTATTTTTGTTATGGTTAGGTGGCTTCCTATGCGCTGGAATACGACCATGTGATGAAAAAATGTTGCTACACCTATATAGGGATAATGTCTGCAAAAGTGAACAAAAAATCTTAAGAACGCAACTGACTACGAAATTTTGTATCTAGCACTTAACTTTTCAGTTTCTAGCACTCATTAGTTCATCACACGCAAAATTCTCTGCTGCACACCCGCTATGACTTTTATATCCTAGCAAGTAAGTTGGGCATAAGGTCTTTATAGACAATTAAGTGCCGTAATTAAGTTAGGAGTGAAGTAAAAGACAGCTAAGACGGTCACGTGGAAATTTATAACTCCTGGGGGGGGGGGGGTGAGCAGAAATGCTCGCTCTGGGCTTTCGGGAGGATGTGGGTTCGAATCCTTGTTGGGCCATCCAGATTTTGGCTTTCCATGATTTACGAAAACACCTCAAGTGGGTGATTCCACCATAAGGCATGGCCGAATTTATTCTCATCCCTAGCCCCCACTTCTTTTCCACTTCTAATGACCTCGACAACGACAAGCCGTAAGGCCCGAAACGAATAATAATAATTATGTTTTATTCGGATCACATTATAAAGTGTAAAGCCTGGGCAGTATTTTTCGTCAAAATATAATTATATAATTTCGATGGTCGATTTAAAGTCTCGCATTGTGATAAAAAAAAAGCCGTCCTGAAATGCTTGTGCACCCGGAAGACAGGAGAAAGAAACGTTCTCCGTGAATAACTCTTCGCATAAAGATAGACCTATGACGTTATACACGCATCCGGCTAGACAAGTTAGCTACTTGCGTTACGACTGAGTGTAGCAGAAAATAAGCTGGATTTATAGCCACTATGCTAGTTATCTATGATGCCTGTCAGGAAAGACACAGATCTAGCAATGTTACAAGCAGCAACCGTGGAAAAAACAGAGAACAGGAAGGCTATTCCGTCTCGTTTTGCAACAAAAGAATAACTATCAAGTAAAATAAACACGTTTATCCAATACAGTATGCAATACATTTTTTTCCAAGGATTATTTCAATACTATTACTAATGACGAAAGAACACTGTTAGTTTCACTTTGCTTATATGAAGTGCTTTCTGTAACACTATTTTAGCTACTACGAATTTTATGCTGTAGACTACTTTGTATTCCTTTTCTTACTATATTATTTATACAAAAAAAAGAAGAAAGGAGAAACAGACCTTTTGGACAGAAGGCTGAACCTACTTTCAAAAATATTCTGAACATTATATATAGTGGAAGTATTTCACAACAGAAAGAACATAAGAACATTTACGTATATCGATATTTTAATTCATCTGAAAGTCAACTCGTATATTGAGTGAAATAATAAACATTGTTCTGGAATGTTTCAAATTATCAGAACAGTTTTGTATCAATGCCAGTCTCTTTAAATTTTCTTTTATTTCTTCTTTCAAGAAACAAACATACTCTGCAACTAGTGATGAAACATACTGTTCAGAATGATTTTTTTGTATCGCAGTATATGGTTTTTTATGGGAAGTAAAAAGCGTTTTAAATGGCGAGATGCTTTTCTAGGTAAAAAAATATCTCTGCCAACTGTCCCAGAAATTAGATTAATATTTTATCAACGGTCTTCGGATAATTTTGGCAATGTATCCTCTTATTATTTAGTTATGAATATCTTCTTTATGGATATACCTGGTGAAAAAAATGTAGCGAGATCCTTCCGTGTGTTCGATATTGATCATGGCCTTCGTCGATAGGTTTTCCATTTCTGACTGCCAAGAAACTATACGTCTATTGCATGTCTTGGCCAAGAATTTTGCGGTCACCTGAAATAATATTACCAACGTAAAACACGCCAGTAATCAAATAATGAAACTGATATTTCAGTAACGGTCGAAGTGTAGCGTTATCTCTTCACCTTCAACCTCTTGCTAGAGGTTATACCGAGCGTGGTGTGGTAACGCTCTGGTCTCGCATTTGGGAGGACGCGGGTTAGAATCCCGGTCCAGGCATCCAGATTTTGGTTTACCATGAATTGCCAAAATGATTCCAGGCGAATGCCTGTATGTTTCCTTCAAATGGCCATGGCTGAATGCCTACCCGTTCCTTGCCCTTAGCCCTTTCCCGCCTCTAATGACCTCGACGTCGATGATGCGTAAAGCCATAAGCTAGAGGTTACGATACTGTATCCCATGAAACCCTCTCATCAAGCATTACTAATGGAAAGGGACCATCTTAGGCCCTGCCCTAACAACTTCGATTTATCACCCTCCATTATTCAAAATTTTGTCCCTCTTAGGACCCACGACGTATATAACCAAAATGAGCCACAATTTGCCTTCCTGCATATGGTTTAGCTGAGCCACCACTTGATAAACCTTCATACGACACATCATAATGCATCTGTTACGAAAAATAATTCGTATGTTGAAAACTCAAGTTGATACTGATGTCGTCAAAGGATGGTTTTTATTTATTTATTAATCTTGTTCTGTTGATTCCTGCTTGGGAAAGACCTCCGGGACGTGAAACATCTTATATACAAAAACTTTATAATATTTAAATATTATCGAAATATGACAAAAACTAGGAAAATGGTCTGAATATACATCTATATGCTATAAAAATACATTTTAATACAATCAGAAACGCTGAAACAGTGTTTAATTCAGCATCTCAGCTCAAAAAGAAGGAAGGAAAAAATATTACTTGTCCTAAAGATCCGAACTCTAGTCATGACTAATTCGTGGGTCGTTCTGTGTACTCGTTGTCTCGTAGGCTGCTTGTGGAAGCTGTCAGGGAGGATATTTGCCGACCTTGCTGTCTGAGAGACTGTGTGTATTTTTTGCTGAAGCTGTTGTTCTGCAGACAGTCGCTTTCTCCACACCTCCCACCGAGTCTGCTTGACTAGAATCTCTGGACCACCAAAAAACGAGGACAGTAAACAAACAAACAAATACTTCCTAACTTTCTTTTTAAGACCTGGACGTGTTTAATTTTTTACGTTCACTGTAGATCTGTAGGAATACTTAAAGTGAAATCGAGGCCTTACCATTAATACTGTCTCATTAAAGTTTATTTCCTAGTTGGAGTGTCGCTAAGAGACGTTGTAGAGAGTGGCATACAGTAGCGTCTACTAATTCATAGTTCTAACATATTACGTTCCACGGGGAAGTCTTATAAGGGCTTCCAAGTTTTTATAAACGATGTTGGAGACAAGGTTGATACAGGTTTAAGTAAAGGGAAGTAAAGAATTTTACTCATTGTTCGGAGATAAAGTTTATCTTGAGGTCTTTTCAACATGATTCGATGAAATGCTATATTACCGAGCTTGGTGGGTGAACGGTTAACGCTCTGGCTTCGCATTCGGGAGGACGCCGGTTCGAATCCCCGTCCGCGCATCCAGATTTGGGTTTTCACGGTTTCCCCAAATCACTCCAGGCGAATGCCTGAATGCTTCCTTCAAAAAGGCCATGGCCGAATTCCTTCCCGTTCCTTGACCCAATCCCATCCCGCCTCTAAAGACCTCGCTGTCGACGAGGCGTTAAGCCCAAGCAAAAAAAGAAAGAAATGCTGTATCAAAGATACTGAAGTAACACTGATAACGTGTAAAAAAAATATAATAAAAAGCTGTCGTGCCAAAACTACAAAAACAGCTGCTGAGTACTTTATAGTGTTGATTTCTTGAAGTACTGCAGTATGAAGTAAAATAAGTGCATATTGTTGGTGGTAGGTAAAGCCAGTTCTAGAGTGCAGTTCTGTGTTAGAAGTATGAAGAATTGTAAATTAATGCAAAGGGGACAGTAGATGAAATGTACATCTTCATCTGTTTTATTATTACCTCTATTATCTGAAATCTGTATCGCAAGAGACCAACAAAGAGCATCGTGAAATTACTGAGGTAGGGAGAAAATCGGTTTTGTGAGATTTTTGAATTACACAGTGAAAACGTAGAACAAGAATGATGAAAAAAACACTAACATACGCAAATTTTCTTAAAAATATCTGGAAAATTCCTAGCCGAAAACTCCCACAACACTGAAATATACTGTTGCGCAATGTGATTTTCTGTTTCCGCCAAACTTTAGAGAAAAGTAACAAATATCAACTAAAATTTGTTCATTTATGTGTGACTAAAGTAAACATTCAGTCATAGAACGATTTTAATCTTAGTGTAACATCAGTAGCTTCGCAGGGTTCAAAAAGCGAAGATTGAGTATAGAATTATCGAGGCTCAACCGTTGTGTACTCAAATCATGATGTTGGCGTAGCAAATGTCCTGATCAAGGATATTATTCTTCCGCAATGGCCCAAACGAGTGCTGTTGTTTTCCGTCATTTAGCGTCAAAAACAAAAGTTTTAAGATCACAATGAAGCAACGAATTTTAGGTACAAAAGTGACAACACCTCACTCGATTATGATTAATGAGTGATGGCACAGGTTTTTTATTAATGTTAGCAAAAGATTTGATAACGAGACATTAGAAGTGCAGAATAATACAGAAAGCGTTTGAAGAAAGTTTAGATAATTTGCAGACGAACTGGAATAACGAGTACCGTTCATTATGTTAATTCGTCCATGAAGGCAGCAATAAACATTAAACATAACCAAATAAATAAAAAAAAAGTCCACACAGCAAAAAACATTCCATCTGGCGCAATCAATTTAGGCAGTTAAAAAGTTTACAGTTAATGACGATTTCTTGCTCTATGCTTGTCATGATTACGCTACCAACCATCCATTTCTTCTGAATAACTCGTAGACTTTCTGTTCACACTCTCTCGTTGGTCCCTCTCAAACTTTCTTTTCATTTCAGTGTTCTTATTTTTCAATGTCCCCCACTTATTCCTGTGTGCTACCTCCAAAACACCTTTACCGCAGTAAAGTTCCTTTCGTTATCCTTCCCAACACCGATCATGGCCTTACGAGAAAATATTGCAAACCTGTATGTTCTGCCCCAGGTTTAAGGCTTTGGAAGAGACTATAATAGTTCTCCCAACCAAATGTCAACTTCTCCTTCACGTGGTGCACTAAAAGATTCCCGCTATAAGGACTCACCAACGGCCTCCGAAAGGAGGGCGGAAGAGCGGGAAGCGGTCCAGGGCACCCTCTTGCCCTTGGGGATGGAAATGGCCCATAAAGGAGAATGAATCAGAAATGATCTACGGAATGAGGATGCAGAAGACAACGCGAAGCCACTGCATTAAATCACTACGGTTAACCCGAGATCATGTAATCCTCTCAAATTTCATGTAGTATGATGGCTTCTTCCTGGGTAAAATATTCCGGAAGTAAAATAGTCTTCCAATCGGATCTCCGGGTGGGGACTGCTCCGGGAAGAGTCATCAGAATGGATAGAAACATTCTACGAGTCGGAGCGTGAAGTTTGAATAGGGAAGGTAAAATCAAATAAACAGAAAATGCAAATAATAATAATAATAATAATAATGAATTATGGCTGCTAGAATAGTGTGGCGAAGTAGAAAAAGAAATTTTGATAGGAAAAGCAGATTTGGCATACAGAAAATCAAACAGAATTTTGGAGAAATGAAGAAAATAGGTATAAACATTAAAGCTGCCTATGGAAAACTTATTCTAAGCTCAGAAGATAGAGCTAAGTGATGGAAGGAGTATATAGATAAATTGTATAATGGAGATGATTTGAACAGCAGTGTATTGGAAACAGAATTTGGTGTCGACATTGATGACTTAGGTCATCCTGTTTTGAAGACAGAATTTGATTGAGCTTTGAATGATTTGAAAACAGACAAGACTGTTGGAATTGATGAGATTCCGGCAGAACTTCTGAAATCCTTAAGAGATGAAGGAATCCAGAAATTATTCAAACTTATATTGAAAAGGTATGGAACAGGAAAGATTCCAATTGATTTGAATAAAATCGTCATCATTACACTTCCGAAGAAAGCACAAGCTGACAGATGTGAGAATTATTGCTTTATACCTGTATGTCTAATAACACATGCTTCAAAATTACTGATCGGGATAGTGTATAAAAGAATGGAAAATGTAGTAGAAGGGACAGTAGGTGAAGATTACGTTGAGTTTAGAAAAAACCGCGGTACAATAGAAGAGATTCTGACTAAGATTAAGATGGTTGGACCAAAAAAAAAAAAATTACTTTTATGGCGTTTGTTGATTTAGAAAAAGCTTTTAATAATGTTAGGTGGGACAAGATGTATAAACACACACTGACTGCGAATCACCCCTGAGGGATCAATATAACGTAAAAAAGTGTACACCTACAACATTGCAAGACTACCTACGATTTTCTTCGTATTGCACTCCTAAATTTGTGATATCCACAGTTTAACATTCAATCCGAATAACCGATGGACCAGGCGTGACTCTTACGATCAGAAACAATTTTTTAAAATCTTTGCCTCCACGGAGATTTCAACCGGAGACCACGATCCAAACATCAGTAAGTAAGCGCTTTAACCACTGAGCTACCTGACCACTGTATGGAAAGGCAGTACACAGACCTAGACATCCAAAGTGTCTGTCTATCGCCTTTCAGTAATTTTTCGAAATTATAAGACAACATTTATTATTTATGAAGATAATTTTTCAAACAAATGTAGACAGTATTTTTCTCTTTGTTTCAAAGGATAAGTGTGCAAAGTATTTCTAAATTATAAATAATTCAGTTCTTTCGATACAAACAGTTTTGTTTATTATATATTATTTTAATCCACTAGGGATTACATCTAAATTGGTTAATCTCCAAAGATGCAGGTTCTTTTTGGCAATGATAATCACAAGCATCCGATTTACGCTTCTACGCCGATAGCTAACATTTCATGAGTATTTATTTCCATAGCAGCCTATGTCGTCTTGCTTCTCTCTAAGAGTATATATTATTAATTTTCATCCTTGCTCAAGGAGCTAAATATTATGTTCTTTTTTCTTTCTTAAAAATATTTCCGATATGTCACAAGTGTTACACACCGAGGTTTGAGTAGTGCGATTTCACTCTACTATCTGCCATTCGGGAGGACCGGGTTTAAACCCGGTTCGGCCATCGTGAACTTACAGCATTTAAAGGTATTGCGTATCATTCTTTTCCAAAGGACCTACATCTTAGGAAAATATGGATTCAAAAATTCTATCGTAAGGACGATATCATTACAACTGCAACTGCGTGTTCGCATCAATTTGTGCCAGACGATTATATTCGTGATTTGATAGGTGGGTTACTAAATTTACCTCCAAAGAAAGATCTTAATCCAGGTTTATAATTCCGAGTTGCAAAAAAGTTGTGCAAGCTGCGACTGAAAAATTAATTGATTTAGATAATGGTGAAACGAAAGTATGCCGGAAGCTTAAATTTCGCTTGTCAGTTAAAAGAAGGGAGCGCCAGAAGGTATATTTGGCACTGCAATCGTTTTCTAACACCACAGTCATATCAATACGTTAGTCCACACCAGAAGAAGAACTCGATGCTAATTTTTTTCCAGCTTGACAGCGGCTCATTTAACATTATAAATAATTGAGTACAGATTGACAACAAGCATGTGGATATGGTGTTCACCATGATATTCAAGACAAATTCTGAATCATATGTATGAATGATGTGAGAAAAAAAAATGCAAGTTGGTAGATCAAAACAATACCTTCCTTTCCAGAAAGGATTTCGATTTGTGTTTGGATTATACTCGCATCTCCAGAGTTTACAAGTTAAACACATTTTTACAGCTCGCCTGAATCTAAAATAGTTAGTGATTTTTTCCTTGCAAATAAGACGCATTTCATTTGAACCCCTCATCAACAAATGTGAAACACCGGCTACGGCTACTGCCGTTGGGAAAAACTGCAATTCACATTCTCCTGTCAAGTGAAAGCTCTGTAGAAATGGATGAAAGTCAGATTATTTTGACATCTCAACTTCTAGAGGGAATATTACCCGATATGTCTGAACCATTGGCACTGATTGAAAGTGATACCGACTTTCAGCATGGTAATATTATGTTCGAAGTTGATGCCGATCAGTCTTCATTTATAGAAGGGCCAGACTGCTCAATTGAAGGCTTTCGTTGTGTTGCTGATTACATCACTCATCGCGGAAGAAAATTTAATTCTACCATGGGAACACCTACATCGCTAAAAATTTAATGAAGTATCAAAATGGTTAAAATGCCAATTTGTTTGTAAGTGCTAAATCAGAAAAATTATGCTTTACTAATACATTTTCTCTCGCAGCAGGATTTTCCTACTGGTGCCTTATTTATTATGTCTTCTGAAAAATCAGTGTATTTCGTAGCATTTTTTTTATCCACTTTCGGTGTTAAACTATTGAACTTTCATCCCAAATAACTCTAGGAGCGTGAGCTGTATTGTGATTGTGATTTTGTTTATAATTGGATGTAAATTGTACTACAATTTCTATACGTTCTGTCATTAGTCTTCTGACTGGTTTGATGCAATCCTTCATCCCTTCCTATCCTGTGCTAACCTCGTCATCTCTACATATCCCTTACAACCCACGTCCTCAATTATCTGCTTCATAATATATTCTAATCTCTGTCTTCAGCTCGTCTCAAGATATGACCTACCATCCTGTCTCTTCTTTCTGTAAGCTTTTTCCACAAACTTATTTCCTCACCCATTACTTACAAGACTCGTTCATTTCGTACTTTTTCTGTTTATTTAATTTTCAGCATTCTTCTGTTGCACCACTTTTCAAATGCTTCAATTTTATTTGTTTCTGGTATTCCTAAAGTACATATTTCGCTACCAAAAAGTGCTGTGCTCCATACGTAGAGTTTTAAAAAGTTCTTTGTAATTCCTACATCAATATTTGCTAGTGCTATTCTGCTTTTAACATCATTTCTGCTTCTGCCATCGGTTGTAATTTGGTTCCCAAGTAACAGATTTCACTTACTTCTCCAACTGCATTCGATCCTATCTTTATATTTAATCTACTAGTATTGGTATCCTTTATGCTACATTTCATCACTTTAGTCTTGCTTTGATTTATATTCAGTCCAAAATCTTCCTTCAGTATTTTGTTCATGAAACTCAGTAACTTCTCAATATCCTCAGCTCGTTCTGCTAACAAAACAATGTCATCAGTAAATCGTAGCATATTGACTTTTTCTCCCTGAACACTTATGCCACATGGAAATGTTTCTTTTATTTCCTTCATTGCTTCTTCTACATACAAGTTGTATATTAACGGGGATAGACTAAAACCTTGTCTCACACCCTTTTTAACTGATGCTTGTCTCTCATGGTTCCCTACTTTTATTATAGCCACCTGATTTTTCTAAGTTTATAAAATATTCTTCTATCTGGAAATTTTAGACCTGATCTTAAAATTTTGAACATCTTGTCCCACCTAACATTATCAAAAACTTTTACTGAACCAACAAACGCCAAAATAGTATCTTTGTTTTTCTTGATCCGCCCTTTAAGTATTAATCTTAAAGCCAGAATTACTTCCCTCGTACCACTATTTTTCCTAAATCAAAACTGATCATCACCTACTATCTCTTCTACTACTCTTTCCATTCTTCTGTATATTATTCTGTTCAGTAATTTTGAAGCATGTGATGTTAGACTAATGGTGCGATAATTCTCACATTTGTCGACTTGTGCTTTCTTCGGGAGTATGAAGTTAATATTTTATTAAAATAAGTTGGAATTTCTCCTGTTTCATAACTTTTTAATATCAGCTTGAATAATCTTTCGATTCCTTCTTCTCCTAGAGATTTAAGAAGTTCTGCAGGGATCTCATCAATTCAAACTGCCTTATTTGCTTTCAACACATTCAGAGCTCTATTAAATTCTGTCCTCAAAACAGGATCTCCTAAATCATCAATGTCGACATCGCTTTCCTTTTCCATTACGCTATTGTTCAAGTCGCCCCCATCATAAAGTTTTTCAGTGTATTCCTTCCATCGGTTATCTCTATCGTCTGAGCTTAAAAGAGGTTTCCCATCAGCAGCTTTAATGTTTACACGTCTTTTCTTCATTTATCCAAAATTATTTTTCATCTTCCTGTATGAAACATCTACTTTCCATTTCCATTTCCTTTTCTACTTCTTCACACTTTTCTCGTAGCCATTTTTCTTTTGCTTTTTTTCAATTCCTGTTTATTTGATTCCTAAATTTCCTGTATTGCTCTCTTCCTGCTTCATCCTGAGAAATTTTGTGCCTTCTCCTCTGATCCATCAGTTTCAAAATTTCCTCGGTGATCCAAGGATTTCGGGCGGCTTGTTCCATAAAGTCTAATGTCTCTTTACCAGCTTTCATTATTTCGGTCTTTAATGCATTCCATTCGTCCTCGGTAGAGGTACTTTCCAAATTACTTCTTAGACCTAACTCTAACATTTCCGCAATTTTTTCTCTCGTGCTAGATTATTTCGGTTTATTCATTTCCAGTCTGTTCTGCTTATAATGCTTCTTTATTCGCTTAAATTTCAACCTGCACTTCATTATTATCAAATTATGGTCATAGTCAATGTCTGCTCCTGGATATACTTTACAGTCTAGAACTTGATTCCTGAATCTCTGTTTGACCATGATATAATCTAGCTGATATCTGCCTGTATCCCTAGGACGTTTCCAGGTGTATATCCTTCATGCATGGTTCTTAAACATTGTGTTTGTCACAACTAGCTTATATCTTTCACAAAATTCTAACAACCTGCTTCCTCGCTCATTTCTTTCTCTTAGACCAAAACTTCCTACAGTATTCCTCTCTTTTCCTTCTCCCAGTATTGCGTCCCAATCACCAATGATTATTAGATGTTCCTCCGCCTTTACATATTGGATTTGTTCTTCAAATTCTGCGTATATTTTCTCTATTGCTTCGTCATCCACCAGTCACGTTGGTATATGCACTTGTTCTAATGTGGTTGGGGCGGGCTTGGTTTCTAACCTCATCAAAATAATCCTGTCACAAATCTGTTCATAATAAATCACACGTTTTCCTACACTCTTATTCATTAAAAATCCTACACCAGTGACTCCATTGACAGCTTGTGAGCTAATTATCCCCAGACCAAGAATCCTGTGCGTCCTTCCATTTAATCTCACTAATCTCAACAATATCTAACTTAAGTCATTCCATCTCCCTTCTTACGTTTTTCTAACATACCTGCCCTATTCAGACTTCTAACATTCCACGCTCCGACTCGTAGAATGTTTCTATCTTGCTGTTTGTAAAGATAGTGTCATTTCAAAGGTTATGAAGAGAGCACTCCACGCTTTTTTTACATTAAAGTTAATTTTGAAATCAGTGACTTTATTCCTTATGCTTATTCAAAAAATTAATTTATCCTGAATTGTGGGACGTCCTATCGCCGTTAAACAAAATATTTAAATTTAAAGATTATTTTTAATCTTTTAGTTCAAATTACTACGAAAGCGTGTTTTTAGTTTTTTAAACTACAATTTTATTTTTAACTTTTTAGTTCAAATTGTTTCTAAAGTATTTTTCTTACTGTAGGCTTTTCTTCATCAATCTCTCTTTTTCTTTGTGTTGTAGTTTTTAGTTTTAATTATTATCCTCACAAGTAACGTACAATGAAATGATCAACCCCACCTGAGGTCCAATATCAGGGTAAATGTGGAAGACTATTGTTCTATAATAGTGCGAAGTAATTGAAAACGATGTTTTGAATACTCAATATTTAACATCACACTAAGTGACTTCAGACACTATCGTAGCAGCTTGTATCAAAGTATCATCAATTGCGCATGTGCAAAAGGTTGCGCAACAAAACCATTTTTCTGTTATTACTGTCAAACTAATGAGAATACCAGGTTACAGCTGTGAAATTATTGCGGTGATAAACGTTCTTAATACATATGCAAAGTTTCGAAAAATTAAGACGTTTGGAAGTTGGTAATTAAATTAAATGCATATGGCGAAATTGGCCGGGAAATCTCCGAAAGGTCCGGCCGAAAAATGAGGAAGGTTTCTCGAATTGACGCGCTTGTGCACTAATGTCGCGGCTGCATTTGCCTAACTCGGCAATCCCATTAGGTATATCGTACCTGCAGTTTAACGTGAAATCTGAACTGCTGGTTAGCCCAATCTTTGCCACTTATAATATCCGTAAAATTTCCAACCGAATCCGGGATTCGAGCAAGGAACATCTGTTTGCCAGTCACTCCAACTGAGCCACGAAGGGTGATGCGGAAAGGGTTAAAATAAGCCACATCTGTCATAAGACGGTTAAATCACCTTAGTGTTCTTGGATTGTTATCGGTACTTAATATGTGCACAAAATTTCAGATGATTCGGACTTTTCGAAGTGGATGAAAATTGAACTGAAATTTTCTGTTATATTCATCCACTTTTAAGTTGTTACAGACAACGTGGTGAGAATGAAATTATTGAATTTTTATCAGTTCTTAATAAGTATGCAAAATTTCATACGATTGGGACGTCAGGAAGTGGTTGAACACTGAAATGAAAGATTCCATTACATGCAACCATTTTTCTATTGTTACCATCAGAGTAACGAGAATAGCAGGGCGATTGAAAGAGACTACTGTATTGTCGACGGTTCTTAAAACGTGTGCAAAATTTTTCTGTTGTTATTGTCAAAGTATTGAGAATATCGAGACATAGCTATGAAATTATTGTACTGTAATCTCTTATGAATACATCAGCAAAATTTCAAACAATTCGGACATCTGGTATTGGGTTAGAATTAAATTTCAAAATTCCACGACATTCAACTATTTTTATGTCGTTACTGTCAAAGTAATGAGAATAGCAGGACATTGCTATGAAATTATTGTATCGTCACCGGTTCTTAATACGTGTGCGAAATTTCAAACAGCTCGGACATCTGGAAGTGGGTCAAAATGGAGTTGTAAAATTCCGTTACATTCATTCATACATACATACATACATACAAGTCAAGCTAATATAAAGCGTGTAACAATCAATATCAGAAAACTCGCAATAGTTTTCCTATACCAAGCAGGATACAAATCACTAGAAATTGGAAGATTTTACGAATCTATAATTGCGGAAATAAAGGATGGGCTGTTACTTTTTGATCTTCCCCCAAATCCTGGAATAATAAGGAAAATTCAAACATTTCAGAGTCGGTGTTATTTGATACTTATAAACATTACTTAAAGGAAATACTCTCATAATCCGATCACTAAACCCAATATAATTACATTGACTCCCGTGATTTTTCTTAATTTTATTTTGGAGTCGTTTTAAGGCTAGTTAGAAATAAAGTAGTTTTCAACTACAAATTTCCAAGCTAAGTCTTTTGATGTTATTATAAGAGCGTGACAGAAAGATGGACGGGCAAATAAACCAAATCATAAGGTTTCCGTTTTTAACTCTGGATGTACGGAACTCTAATAAAGAAATGAAACTAGATATTTAGATAGCATAAAATGGACAACCTAATCATACACACATATCTCGTCCTTCTTCACTAGCACATATTTAATAATAGAACAGGCCTGAGCCTTTAACTTAATTCCATTCTTGGTAGATAAGTCAGTGCTGCACTGAACAGTCTTTTCACCAGTGTTACTGTTTCTTACTTTTTCTTTTACTGACAAATCCTCTTCAGCATCAGCCACTTATAACAATTTGCATTTGACAACACATCATCCATCATCAGTGTTCTGTTTTTACAAAATGTTGAATCACATTTCCCAAAAAGATTTTGATGTTTACTACTATATAACTGTGTTCTTATATCTTAGAGATTTGCCAAGGAACACTTTCAACATTCGAAATTCTGTCGCTCGACATTTTGAGTCTTTTTTTTTTTTTTGAACACAGCATTGATATATTACAACGTAAGCAAAAAAGTTTAAGTACTCCATTGTGCTTTTAGGTACAAAAGCAATATAGAGTAAACTCAACAGTGATGAGTCGTTTACACAGTGAAGTATTACTTACAAATAAATGTAAGTATTAGGCATTATATGGAATATTATATTTTTCAAACTTTTCTTGTACACCTATTCGTATGCACATAAAGAAGTTTTCACCCTAATTAACATAAAACAAATATAGCGGATTGGAATTATATAAAATTAAATGTTTATCTATAGTAGGTCCATGAGAAATCGACTTACTTCAAGCTGATTGCCAGCATTTCCACACGTTAAATACCTTTCAACAACTAGGTATTTCTCTATTGAATGCCGTAATTTAGTTTCACAAGCAATTGTCGAAATAAACATCCCAAAATAATTGAAAAACTTGGTGTCGTCGTTCCTCAAATATTCTGTTCTCCTTTGGTTT
Organism: Vandiemenella viatica; assembly: GCA_031002005.1. Classification (NCBI taxonomy): domain Eukaryota; kingdom Metazoa; phylum Arthropoda; class Insecta; order Orthoptera; family Morabidae; genus Vandiemenella; species Vandiemenella viatica. Next base: position 337,242,141 of record CM061920.1, read on the forward strand.
TATCTTTTCTTATTTCTATGGCGACGGAACCGTCCAGTCAAAATAACAATTTCAAAGCCAAACTATGAAGTAATAAACGCTAAATTAACTAAATTAAATTCTAATTTCACAAAATGATACTCGAGTCATCAAAAGCAAGGTACTGACGCCCGACAACGTCACCTTTTGCTAGCAGCGGAAGTTTTACTGCTGAAATAGCAGCGGACGTTCTACCGCTGAATGTGTAAACACCTCAAATTCCATAGGCGGCAGCGGTTAAGTTTCCGCTGCGGGAAAAATCGTCCAGTGTGTAACCACTTCTATTTGAGGATAATTCGCTGTCAGTGGGGGAGTGCTAAGGCAAACCGGTTAGCTATAGTCTGTAGAGTTGGCCTGACATCCTAGATTGGATCAGGACCACAACATCTAATACACCCTGTTTCGCAGCCAGTTTGCACCATTCTAGCTTTATTATAGCTACTGTCTGACATTATAAAATATGTTAATGTAACAAAATATGTTGATCAAACTACGATTTACACCAAGGGAACAATACATATGGAGAACATCACCAGAATGCAAAACCAACTACAAAATAGAGAAATGGAGTAAACGAAATAAAAAAACGATAAACTCTGAAAAATCCGCAGTAATATATTTTACACATAAAAGACCGGAATTAAACCGCCACCTGACTATAATCGGAAAAGAGATACCGTGGAAGAACTATTACAAATACCCTAGGAGTTAACATGGACAGAACTCTCACATTTCGTCAACATATAGCAGAAAAGCGGCTAACCATCCTAGGTATTATCAGAAACCTATTTCCTATACTGATAAGTCATTAAATGAACCTAAAAACAAAAACTCCATCTGTACAAATCATCAATATTACCAGTAATAACATATGGCTGTCAAATTTGGGGAACAACGTGTAAAACAAACCTATCACATTTAGAAATTTTACAGAACAGGTGCTTCGTCTAATCCTAAATGCTGACAGAAGAACGAGAATTACTGAAATGCACGAAGTGTCTCAAATGGAAACAATGGACCGAGTCGTAAAAAGACTAACCGAATCCTTCCATCAAAGACTTGATACGCTACGCCAAACAAGAGAGACTGCAAAACATTGGAATAACAGTTCCTAAACGGTGACACAGGTACAAATTGCCAGTATCAATTATGCACCCACTAATTTGAAATTACCAACACATCAAAGGGGTTTTTACAAAGACCTCCCAGGAGGCCGAAATTTTTCCCTAAGTGAGAAATAGAGAAAACAACAAGGAATTATTACAACACTAGTCAGCAACACAAGAACATCAAAAAAAAAAAAAAAACCTTAGTGTCTTTTCTTCTATTTTATTTAGTGCGTCCTCCTGTAGTATAACTGTTGTTCTTTTAACCGAAATAAATCGAAGACAGACTGAGATCTATTTCTGCCTACGAGATTGACGTAGGAGCACTGTGTTTCCGTAGCCTTCAAGTATATGAGCGCGTCCTGTATTGTGATTTTGTTTATAACTTGGTATAAATTATAGTAACATGCATGGATGTCCCGTCAGGGCTTTAAAACTTACAGCAGATAAACAAAAGGTACTGGTATCACGTATCATTTTTTTTAAAGGTTCTACAGATTAGGAAAATATGGATTCAAAAATTTTGCTGTAAGAACGATTTCACTACAACAACAACTGTGTTTTCGCAGCGTTTTGTCGCAAAATATTATGTTCGTGATATGGAAACTGAATTACTAAATTTACCTCCAAAGAAAGAACTTAATCCAGGATCTTTGCCGAGTATCAATCTCCCTGTATGATTTTTAATGCCGCTTACGCAACTCTTTCAATTCATAGTTCACCAACCAATATCATTTAAAAGCAAAGCAACAGAACTGACAGATATGAAACCAGACATGTGAAAAGAACAGCTATTGAAACCTTTGCCGCTGCGGTGCCTAAAAAGATGGATCAATGCACTTCAACCACAAGTATTAATAGTAATGAAGTCATTTTTTCTAAAAATGTAGGTGAAAGACTGGATGCTATATGTCTAACTCTACAGATTAAGAACAAATATCTGAACGAAAAATTGAGAGAAAATTCTAAGAGACAAATAGATTTCAAGAATAATATAAATAAGTTAGTACACAACAAGGCGCCAAAGATAAACGAGATCAAATGTTTACTAACAGTAAAGAAACTTACATGATTTTTTGAATAGCAGTGATATTACTAGCTATTTCGAAAAAGTGCTATATGTTTATGAAAATAAGCTTGAATCTCCATTTCCAGGTGTGTTAACTTTGTAACAGAGTATATCACGTTCTTTTCGTCGTCTGAAAAGTGTACAGCAAAAATGTAATACAGATACTGAAAGATCAGATATTGACATTTCCCGATGTTGAACTTGTGTGTGTCTAGTCATTTGACGAAATGTGTATGGACAGTAGCATTGTTTACGACCTGAAGAAGGATTGTAAGGCCACGTAGTAATGTACAGTTTTCTATGATTCGTGTCTCTCCAGCGCCTGGAGGCAGCCCATATACCACGACATCGACGTTCAGATGAGAGCAGCATTGTTGAAATCGTTTATTTGCAGATTTGAAGAAGCAGGGCTACAATGTTGTTGCTATTGTTGCTGATCTCGACCCAAAGAGTCGCTGTGTTTGGAAATAACTTAACCTAAGCCATACAAATACATACTTCCTGAATCCGAGAAATACAGACAAAAGAATATGGGTGTATTCAGATGTTCCTCATCTATACATAATACCAAGGAATCATTTTATTGATGACGGGTTTATTCTTCCGAGTGTTAAAAAGTTGGGAAAGCTGTGGTTGAAATATTAATTGATTTAGATATGGTGAAATGAAAGTATGCCCCAAACTTACGCAGTTTCACTTGTCAGTTAAAGGAAGGGATTGCCAAAAGGTATATTTGGCATTGCAATCATTTTATAACACCACGGTGCATACCATACGCCATTTCATGCTTGAAGAAGAAGTTGCTAATTTATTTCCAGCTTGTCAGAGACTCATTTAACATTAACAGTAGAGTACAGTTTGACAACAAGCATGTGGATATGGTTGAAAGAAAATAATGATGTTAAAACTATTTATGCCAAAATAACTGGCAATTATCCAGACGTGCCAATGGAAGTGATAAAATTCTACGTAATGACAAGAATTTTTATTTGTTTACGCTATATAACTGCAAAAGTAAAAATGAATTGGCATAACATTTGATAACAGACTTAACTGGGGAGGACACATTGGACAGGTAACACGGAAAGGGTTCAAAATCATTCACTTGATGGAAAGAGTGATGAGGAGATGCACTGGAGAATTAAGGGAATTGGGGTACAAACCTTTGGTCAGACCATTGCTGGAATATGGTGTAGTTTGGGACCCACATTTTGGGTATCAAATACAGGAGTTAGGGGAGGTTGTAGAGGAGGGCTGCCGGGTTTGTCTTTGGAAATTACCGCAGAACACAATTGGTAACTGATATGATAGAGGAGCTGAAGTGGGATTCATTGAAGGGTAGAAAGAGGGTGAAGAGAGTCATGGGAGTGTACAAGGCTTACATTGGTGATGAAGCATGGAAAGATATTGGTGGGAAAATTAAGAGAGGTGCTTGGAAGGGTAAGGATGACCATGACCACAAGCTGGCACTTGAGTTCAGGCACAAGGGTCTGGGCAAATTTTCTTTTGTAGGAAATAGTGTAAGGTACTGGAATAAATTGCCAAGAAAAGTGGTGAATAATATACCGGAAACAACCGAATGAATTTAAAGTAAAAATTTAGTAGAGGGCAAAAGTAGGTTGGGAGAGGAAAGGAGAAAGGGGTATGTAGGGAGATTGCCACCGAAGTGGCTTATAGGAGGAAATCTTGTCAGTTCCTCGCATCGTCTGTTCCAAATACGGAGAAAAACTAACACAAGAAGGTATGTGAATCTTACGAACAAATACTTTAAAAATTTTCGTTGAATTAATTGCTTTGTATTCCGTATTACGCGTAATTTTGAACTGCAGTGCGCTTCGCACATTTGCCGCTTGCATCCTCTGCTTGTGTTTGTTCCAACGATGACGTCACTTTGAACAGCCAATCGCCTATCGTTTGCTTGAGAATAGTCAAAGACCAAAGCTTAAACATACAATACTCATGTCAACGTGTATTAACAGGTTCTATGACATTTGTATTAACCTGAGAACTTTCTTATTCTTCCATTGATTTTGGCCTACTTTGGATCACGTGAAACAATCGGCTTTCTGGATTGTCGCTGTGATTGTATACAAAGGAAGGCAGACAAAACTATAAAGTTAATATATCTATCCTACACTGTTATTAACTGGAAGCGGCTTCCATTTGTTTGTCCCTTTGTTACGGCTTCATGCCAAAACTACCCATCCAATTTGGATTGAGTTTTTAGAGTTTGAAAGGTTATGGTGTAGCTTACAAACTGCGGAATATTTTATGATCCTACACAGGTCCGGCGCTAGGATTTTGGGGGCCCTTGGTAACCAGCTAGGTTCGCTTGGCGAATTCATCAGTTAGGGCCCTCCCTGAGACCAAATGGCTGACCTTTTTTTTTTAGCTCTACGAGTTGTCGAGTGGGGAACCCCTACAGGTGATCGGGCCCCCCCCCCCCATCAGCCGATTTGTTCGTACCGAGAAAAGATGCGTGCCATAGATCACACTGCATCTCAGATGAACACACCTTTACGAGATACCCAATATAGATCACGCTACAACACAAATAAACAAAGCACCCTTTGGTCTTACTTGTAACTTTGGGGTTATTTATTGCTTCAGTTAAATACAGCACATTAGTATACACGGAAATGTTAATCAAACCACGACATAATAATAATAATAAACATAATGAAACTGCGGAATATAATTTACGGAATAGGTTACAAAGATACTACTCTTCAACGATTTATGCTTTGTACTAGAAGAAAAACAAATGGCAAAGACATTGCTACCAATACCATGGTCTGTGCAGGCGAAGCTGCTAGAATTTATTTCTCGCTGCCTCAACTGCGTGGACATTGATGACGTAGTAATGATTTCAACGTTTGTTTTTTTTCTAGTACCATAGAATAAACGTTTGTAATGCAGACTCTTTGTAACCTTTACTGTTAATTAACTTACAGAATTTCGTTATAGATATTTGTGTGCTAATTTTTTATATAGTTTTATTAACGTTTTCATGTTTACATATTTCTCACAAGTGCTACCAAATTCGTCAAGGAATTAATTTAAAGCTATGATTAATTCAGGTAAACCACTTTGATAGGTTAGGTACATGACACACACGTCTCGCTGCTTTTGATGTATTTAAATGTCAAGAGTACGATTTACCTTGTTTACGTTCAATGCTATCTCTTAAAGCTTGTCCACTTTTATTATATGTAACAGTTTTCACTCTCCAAACAATTCTTTAGATCTTTCAAGGGGCAATGAAAGAAAATTTGGCATTTTTTCTCCTATGAGGTACTATCTTCAAATTATAATTAAAATGTCAACGCCTCTCTAAACTGTTTGTTATGTGCTCACTACTTATCATCTTGTTCGCAGTATACAGCGAAAAAACAGACTTCTGGAGCGGAGCAGTTCTCTTGTTCTTTTTACGTCGACTAACCTGACGCGCCGAGTCAAAGTTTTCGTGACTAATTGCTATTGCTTATGACCAGCTTTGTTTTCGTTCAGAACAATAGTCGCCCATTTAACGTGCGTTAATTTACATAACAGATCATTACAAAAACTTGCTTGACGCCATCGTTAAAGAATCTGCAATCCCGTTCTGGAGAAGCAGAGAACATTCATTCTACATTCAATGGCAGCAGAAAAAAATTATAGGCCCAGTATGTACGGTAATATGACACCTCGTGCTCGAAGAACGGTGTATAGCGCAAATGAAGGCCTAATGACCTCAACACTAAACGATGTATAAATCCGGTTCCTTGTCGCAATTATTTCTCTTGGAATGACTTATCTATGAGAATAATAATTAGCGTTAATAGGTGTTTAGACTTACAGCTTCGACGGTAAAAATGGAATTATGAGTTTGTTTCGGCAGACCTCTACACACTGCAGAGGCAGAAGTCGAGATTTTTCTTTTTATTATTATTATTTTTAAGCTAAAAGGTCTTTAAGTCTTGTCGGCTCTGCCGTGGCTGAGGGTGCAAGAAGCTTGAGGATTTCCTGTGTGTGTATGGGATTATGTAGGGAAATTTGAATGGCCGGACGAAGATTGGAACCCGAGTCCTTCTGAACCGTTGTCAAACACCTACAGACTTCGTGTGCCTTCTTTTAGTTTACGAACTGTGAGCTTATGGGAAGTTATGAGAGATTACGAGAAACGATTTGAATTTCATCTTTTATGGTACTTATGTCTGTTCCACACAACTTCAGCTCTTCATTTTTTTTTGTTCAGTTTGTAACGATCATATTTATTTCATGTGTAATAAATATTAATTGGTGATATAAAATATTAATAAGATTTCTTTGAAGAATCTTCGATAGCAAAGAGAAAATGTGAGGGCTGGTAATGGAAATTACAAAATAAGAATGGAAGAAGGAAAAATGATGGAAGAAGGAAAAATGATGGAAGAAGGAAAAATGATGGAAGAAGGAAAAATGATGGAAGAAGGATAATGAAAATGGTACCAATAGGGAGATATCGGAATATGAAAGGATATTGAATTATAAAAAATATGTACGGTTGCGGCCGAAGAGAACATTATTGATATGAAGTGTTGTAGAAAAATTTCATAGTGTTGTTGATTTCATTGAAAGGAAGAAATAAAGAAAGGATTTCAGGTAAAAAGGTTTATTTCAGGTGGTAAAAAGAAAGATAATGAAGTTTAACTTAAATGGCGATCGTTGAAATCGGTATTAGCCAAAAAAAAGACAATCTTATAAAATTATTTATAATCAACGTTGAATGATCAGAGATATAATTTGAATATTGATTAATTGAAATAAGATAGGTAAAAAGTATTAATGCATGTAAATGTAAAAAATTTTCATATGCCAGGAATACACCGAAAGGGTAATCAAGGAATCAACCCCTGTCTTATCAACAGCTCAAAATAAAATTCTGCAGACAACAGTCAAACACAATTTCTACCCTATGCATCTCAACGTCATTTTAGACCTTTCCTTAACTTTCAAAAACACAAATTAGAAACTCAAGACACGGGACAACATCATGGAGAAGCTAGCAGGTACTTCTTGGGGAGCTGAGGAACAACCGTCCTCATCCGGGTTTACCCTGTAGCTGAATACAGTGCTCCAGTGTGGCTACGTAGTGATCATACTAGAAAAATCGACGCTAAACTGAACGGGTGTATGAGTATCATAACTGGAACACTAAATGCTGGATGAAGACATTCAGCATGGCGGTCCCTTTGAGGTCTTTCGGAAAAGTAGACCTGAATGGGCCGGCACCAGGCTCTCATCCACAACAGTCCACATTGAACAAATTCACCACCACTGTCACCCACACCTGCAAACACTATCACACTGAGGAAGGCAACGGAAACCACCCCTGTTCATTTTCCTAGAGGTTATC
>CM061920.1:337250710-337359555 GCA_031002005.1 Vandiemenella viatica
TTTGCATTGTAGCTAGTTTGTGACTTCAGTCTCTTATTAATCAGTGTTGTGAATAAACGTTTCTTTGCGGTTTGGCTGGTTTGGGGCTTCATACTCTTACTAATCTGTACCGTGTTTGAGTGTGAGTAAAATTATGGTACGTTACAGTTTGCAACAAAGAATATTTCTCTACGATACATATGTGAAGAAGAAGTCGTTTAAAAAGTGTCGCAGTAAATTTCGTCGCGAATATCCTGGCGCTTTACTGCCAGCTAAATCAACAATTCTGCGTCTGGTTAAAAAAGTAAGAGAAACGGGTTCATTTTTTAACAAAAAGAGACTGTCGGTCAACCGTATTCTCACAGAGGAGAAAATTGACGATATCGCTTTTCGACTAGAACAGTCACCCAAAAAATCATTAAGTCAGTTAGGGCAGCGTGTGTCTCTAAATATGTTCAGAAGATGTGAAATGTGCATTACACAAGAGTGTCAACACTTCCAGCATCTTTTATAAGGTAAGCTAATGAATTACGTCACATTTAAATGCTTAGCACATACAAGTTTATGAAATAGTCCGCGGCCGACGGTCGAACAATGCCGGGAGCTGACCGCTCGCTCGCCGCGAGCAGTTTCTTCCTTGTAGCGCTAACAGTGGGTTGCGTTTCCCGGCGAACGCCCTGTATTATGTGTTTATAACAAAATAGATTAGAAAATAATACATAAAAAAATCTTCCAGTTTTGGTTATCTTTGGATTTTAGCAGTGTTTAGTGTGTGGTTTATTTACTTATCACTGCGTTAGAGGACTTAAAATTTCAACTGGCTAAAACAGTCAAAACTGTTTTGGTGAGGTCTTGTCGAAATGCTGAAAGTCAAAATTAAAAAAAAAAAAAAAAGTTTGTACAATCTTTATAACAAGGCCGACATACGACCAACGAAACAGTTAATTATAAATGCTGTTGTCCTAAGTTCACACGATTCAAACTGAAGACCCTGCAATACTAGGACAGTACGTAAGTACTCAAACTGTGGAGTCCTTAAGGCCACCGGTTTTTGCATGTTAAACAACTATTTAATAGTATCAATAGTTCTAAAACGCGTTTTTGTTTCATGAGCCATTATCTCCATTAATATCTAATCGAAACAGATAAATGGGTTATAATTCTAGAGATTAAGGTCTCCGCTGTGGTTACATTATATTTTAAAAAATGAATTTAACCCTTAAAGGACAAAAATATCAGTATTTCTGAAATGAGTATTTAGGGTCACGAGTCATTTATCTCCCCGGATACCTCACTGAAATCGTTAAATGAAGTATAATTTTAAAGATTAAGATCTCTAGTTTGGTGACGTCATATATTAAGACAAGAAGTTTTCGGAATTCGACCCTTAAGGGGCAATAATAACAACATTTCTGCAAATCGTTGCTGTGTTACAAGCTATTTTTCTCTCTTGATATCAAACCGATATAGATAATGAGGCATCATACTAAAGATTGAGGGCTCCGCCAAGGTCACATCATATTTTAAGATAGGAATTTTTTGGATTTCGACCCTTAAAGGGTAAAAATATCATTATTTCCATAATGTATTTTTTATGTCACTCTCTCTCTCTCTTGATATCAATTTTTTTTTCTTTTTTTTTCTCAACTGCTTAACGTCTCTCTAACAGCGAGGTCTTTAGAGACAGGAAAGGATGGGGGGCAAGGAATGGGAAGGAATTCGGCCATGGACTTTTTTGAAGGAAGCATCCCGGCATTTGCCTGGAGTGATTTGGGAAACCATGGAAAACCCAAATCTGGATGCCCGGACGGGGATTCGAACCGCCGTCCTCCCGAATGCGAGGCCAGAATGCTAGCCGTTACACCACCACGCTCGGTATATCAAATCGAAATGGAGAAGTTATGTATTATTTTAGAGAATAAGGTCTTCGCTTTGGTTAAATCATATTTTAAGATCGGAATTTTTTGGAATTCGACCCTTCAAGAACAAAAGCATCATTATTTCCATAACGTGTTTTTTGTTAGGAACCGTTTATCTCCATTGACACCTAATCTAAATCGATAAATGAGGTTTCATTTAAAAGATTAAGGTCTCCACATGCAACATTAAAAAAATTTAGAAATTTGAACCTTAAATGGCAAAAATATTAACTGTTAATGTCGCGCGTATGAGACTGTTCAGAGCACAACAGCGATAAGCCACTATGTTTAACACCTACCAACCTGTCCTAACACATGTTAACATTAATCATACAAACAAATCAGAGGGGAACCACAGCAGTCAAAATCTGATAAAGTTAGTATGGATCTGTCATAGGATGTATATAACTGTCGCTTTCAGACCATTTCAGCGACCAGGGTGATAAACAGGAGAAACAGTAGGGTTGTTTATAGCGGGTGAACGCTGGACTCGAGCACGGAGGCTAGAGTCGGGCCGAGGACATGGGTCGTTTTATTTAAGTGCTGCGTTCGTCATGTGTCGTACATGCAGTATACTATAGTAATACGAGAAACAGATACTTATAAAAATATTGACACAACATACATATAAATTCGCTGAAAAAGCCCAACGCCATTTTATTGGACTTTATTTAAAAAAAATAAAATAAAAAAAAATAAAAAAAAAACGGAATTAAGAAATCACCAGTTCTGAGATAATAGATGTATGCGCAAAAATGAAGGAGGTTATTGTGGAAACGGGAAATTATTATCTACATCACTTTTATACAATGTTTTAGGTTTGAATACAGTATACTGCAACAGAACACTGACTCATAGTTTCATTTCGAAAAGCTCGCACGGCTAGTAGTTAATGGTTCTGGAATTAGCTATGAAAACTATTACTAGTGTAATATGTGGAATTAGAGGAATACCTGTTACAGAGTATGAGCTAGATAAATATTGTTTTATAGGATTGAGTCTTGGGTGAAAAAGAAAGTAGATCAAAGGAGAATGGACGCAACAACAACGAGCTTCCTGAGCGCTAATAAGGACTGGAAAGGATCAGAAATAAAGAAATGACAAAGAAGGTTCATACCTTAGGAATGCCCATACAAGATCCAGGCACAAATACAAGTGAACAATCATTTTGGAAGAATTGAAATGAACAGATTTCCAAATCGTGTTCATCGATATCTACCCGGAGCAAATAGGAACTGTAGTCGTCCCCCTGTGTCAAAATGCAATTGCGAAACAGATTCAGTGGAAGAAGCAGAAATAGATAAAGAGGTAACAGATCTAATTATTGATGGCATGGGCTAATGAGGCTTGGCAATCGTAATAAAAATTATTGCGAAAATTTGTAATTAATTATTTATTCGACAACTGCTGTAAAACGAGGAACTGGAGATCTGCTTTTATGAGGGTCTTTCTTTCTTCCACTTTTCAATTTTTTTTAAAAAAAAAAAAAAAAAAAAAAATCTCGGTTTGAGCGTGGGGGCAGATAATACCAGTGCCTTGGTGGGGCGAAGTAGTGTAGCTATTGTGTTTGTATAAGGCGTGTCTCACTCAAGCAATCAGTGTTTCCGGCTTGATCATTCTTGGTCCTTTCTCGATTCCAAAATCGTACACGTGGAGTGGATTAAGCGCAGTTTCCGGTAGTTTCTGTAATTTGTTTTCCGGAAGGTGACATAGAATCAATTTCACATCACACCCCTTCTCAACAAATTCTCTCGAACCACACTAAAACATGAGTATTTTGATCATAATATATGGGAAGGTACTGATTGGTTGATTATTTGTGTTAATACTACACACATATCATAAAATTCAACCATGTAGACGCAATATGCTGCACCACCCATGAAAGAGTTCCCTTTATTTCTTAGTAAGTAACTCAGGCATACTGTGGAAGCTTATTTGGGTTCAGATATTATGTCATCTCTAAAGCCTACCGTTAGATAGGCCTCGTAACACTATAAAAGCTTATAACCTAATGTGTAGAAGGTATGGTTGCAAACTCTACAATCTACATGAATACCTAAACTACACGATAACAAACTACAACATTTTTAATTAATTTCACACTAAGACTTTTCTATGCGAGTTTTGCGAGACTGGTATAAATCGATTTTGAATGTGGAGGTATTGGAATGCTTTAAAAACTTATAACTCCAAGGTGAATGTGCGATTGAAAGTGTACGGCTAGCTATCAAATCAGAGCGATTTCGTGCGACCAGTTGATTTCACGTCACTGTGAACATATGTGCTATCCGGTCTTTCTGATAAACAAACAGTAAATATGCTGGTTTAAGGCTTAAATGATATTGACTGGAACAATGTAAGATAAAAATGTAATTGGGCTGCTGCGGATAATGTTGCTACAGGTATATTAAATGTGACGGGATACTAAATTGTACCTTATCTTCCAATATTAATTAGATCGAACCTGAAACCTTACTAGAAGGCCGAAAAATGCAGTAGTAGTACCGCTCCGTGAATGAGGGAAGCCAAATAGAGTTGAAAATTACATGCCGGTTTGTTTGATATCAGTCGTAGGTAAGTAAATGGGGACATTGGTTTTCAACCACATCAGAAATGTCTGTGATAAAAGGACTTTGTTAGAAAAACGGCGACAGAGGTTTAGGAATCTATGTACGAGATATTTAAGGTGAAATGGATAAGGGAGGAGAAGTTCCACTGTAGCTCTATATGCGTACACGGCATTTGACAGAGTCAGTCATAAAATGGTGGTAAATAAGATAAAAACCACTGGAATGGGTGAAAATTGGCTTTATGAGTAAAGGAATTCTTAAAATGAAGAAGGAAATATGTAAGTATAGGAAATGACGTATCAAAAGAGGAGGAAGTGACACTGGATAGCTTATTGGAAACATTGCCGTTCATTATTCTAATGAATGATTATGTTGTTAATTTATAGTCAGAACAAAGGTTGTTTGCATATCAAGTAATGTTATGTAAGAGGACTGTGTTCATCTACAGAGAGTCATGCACATGATATTAATGTGGGCTGATAAACACTGAATAAAAATTAATGGAAAGAAGAGTCAGCTTATTAGGCTTATAGAATTAAAGGTATTATATGATTACAGTATGTATACCTGTGTGTGTGTGTTTGTGTGTGTAGAGGGAGGGAATAGAAGTTATTTGAAGCTTTAAGTTAAACATGTTGACTAACATTTGAACTTAGCAGGACGCATTGGACGGTTGGTAGGAAGAAGTTTTTTAAAACCTTAATGAACTGAAGAGGTGACTGATGACAGGATGTACCAGTAAATTTTACAACTTTAATACTACTAAGTGTTGCTTTTTTAAAAAAATTGAATTAAGTTTGATAAAACAAAGTAAGAATCTTTTTCGACAATAATACTTTTCTTTCGTTTGAAGTTTGCTTCATAGATTATTCAACGAACCAAATACAAACATTATTTCTACTATGACTTACGAGGTGTTGATTTATGGATCGGAATTTTTGAGCAATTGCGTTGCGGTAATAAGTAAACATAATTCTTGTTAGGTCTCAATGCTTTAGTGCCAACTACCGTAAACATAGTAGGCAATAAATGGGAAGACGTGTTTGGTGACTGGAGCGAGGCAAGTCGGTGCGTGAGCAACAAACAGGTATTGAGAGAACGCGGCTGCGGGCAAGGCCACTGCGCAAACCAGTCGGTCTCGCTTTTCGAGAAATGAATAGGAAGATGGGCAAATTGGATCCATTCCAGAGTAAAAGCTACCTCAGGAACGATGGCTAAAGGTCAAGGATGTACCGTGTGCGCGCGCAAACCTTTCGCAATACCGCCCAGAGCGAGCTCACTTGAACAAGGAACTACACATTACTGACGGAAACGAATTGCACGGGCCAGTACACCTCCTCCCTCAAGGGAGGGGGGGCTAATTGCATATAGATATGCACAGAAACATAATTTACTCATAATAACGCTGTACAAGTTGTTTTTATTATTATTTTTGTAGCAAATGTCATGGTTTTAATTTCCATTAAATTTTATAAGTTCTTGTTCATTCTAACTTTCCATAAACAATATTTGAATGCATTGAAAGTTTTTAAGTGAAACATGAGAAGAAAAAACAAAAAAAATAAGACACCTAATTTTTCTTTTATTACCGGTTTGAACTGGGCTGGTTAAAACAAATCGGTACCTATAAATATATATTTCTGATCGATATATCAAGAGACAGCAACGTAATATCATTACCTATTTTTTAAAATTTCTTTAAATATGAAATTTATAACAGATTCAATGCGTCTGATTATATTTATATTTATACTTACGAGTGTTCAACTTTGTGCAGATGACTCTGCTTCTGGCTTTGTGCAGTTGGCTTTTCTACTTCTGCTGGTACAAGTAATATTATAGTATTTTTGCCAGCAGCTTACAGTTTTATTTGTTTGGTACGTTTGAGATGAGTTGCAGTTTACCCCAACGTGGAACAATATTAAAAACGTGAAATTTGTGAAATATTTGAAAGATATTTTGTTGCAGTTTACCCCAACGTGGAACAATATTAAAAACGTGAAATTTGTGAAATATTTGAAAGATATTTTGCCTATGAAGTGTCTTCAGGCATAAGTTATCACAAATAGAGTAAGGTTTCCAGAACGCCGAAACTGTGAAGAATAGTGTCATGTTAGTGAAAACAATTTTGTACAGCTGTTGAGGTGTAGAATGTGACTGTAGCCATGATAAATTTCTCGCCAACGAATACTTTTTTCTGTCATCAGTCTCTCGACTGCTTTGATACAACCTCCGTTTCTTCCTTTGTCTTACAGCTTGATCTCAACATACTCAATACATCCTACGTCCTGAAATATCTGCTTCATACATTCTAATCTTTGTCTTCCTCTACAGTTCCTTCATCCTACTATTTTCTTCACAAATCCAGCGTGTCTCAAAATGTGACTCACCGTACTCACTTCTTCCTGTGAGATTCCTCCACAAACTTCTTTCCTCACCCATCATTTCTTTGAAATTTTGCGTCCACTTAATTTTCAACACCCGTCTACAGTAAAAAATTTCAGATGCTTCAGTTTTCCTTCTTTATTCTACTGCGGTGTCCGAGGTACACTTCCGTAGAGTGGTGCGCTCCATACATATAGTTTCAGATTATTTTTCCTAATTCCTAAGTTAATATTTGTAACTAGAAGAATGATGTTTTTGGAGAAGGTTTTTTCAATAATGTAATGCTTTTGCGATATTTCTTATTTCAACTATTCAATTGTAATTTTACTTCCAAAATAATCATCAATTTCACATTGTTTTATCTCATATGAGCCCGTTTTCATTTTAAGTCTACTGTTGTTGCTATCATTTGGCAGTAATTTACTTACCGGAAATAAGGTTTCAGTCCATTAGAAAGGAGGTTAATTATATTAAGAACTAGCAGTGGGGATGCTAATTGTTCTGTGTACCATAATTTCATTGAATAACAAAAAATCAAGTTTAATACCTGTAGTAATAAGAAAGCTGCAAAGAAAAGCATCACGAACCAAAGTATCTGTGGGAATATTTCAAATTAGTGTCACAACAAACACATTGTGGTACAGTAACACGTAAATTCTCATCTTTGACGATCAGTGCTATTTTTAGGAAACGTAATACACAATTATCTTTGTACAGCAGTATGGAAGCTAATAATCCCAGCTGGTTGTAATAGAGCCACGAATGTCACAGGAATATGTCGGCGTGCGCAGAAACTGCGGTAGTTACATTACTGTAACCTTCATAAACATTGTGCGTGGAAACGTGACTGAAACGCTTAGAGTTTTTGCAGGTGAAGTAGCAATTTCCAGAGAGAGGAACACAATAACCTGTAGAGAAATCCAGCAAGACTTAATTCGCAATGCCGCGAAAATGGCAGGTTGAATTAGACAACAAAAAGGGCATAAACTAAAGCGAACTTAAGAGGAAATGAACTCAAGAATTATGTTCGTCTCATTAGGAGCAAGCACCTGGTGTGCGTAAACGCGGCTGCGTACGACAGCATCAAGTCGGGCTGCATTATTACGTATTATGAACATGTCTTTATAATTGTAGAGTAAGGCGTATAATAAGGCCGCTTTATAGTGCGTACTCTGAGAAACACCATCCTATCTAATACTAGGAAATTATTGCGTTGCATAGGGTGTAGAGATAGACCAAACTATTCTCACTAATATTCGACTAATATTTTTGGTGATAACGCTCAGGTCAGTCATTCGGGAGGACGCGAGTTCAAACCGCGGCCAGACATTCAGATTTTCGAAAAGACTCCAGGTGGATTCCGCGGTGAATCATTCAGGAGGCCATGGCCAAATACCTCCCCAATCCTTGCAACACCTGCTCCCACTATTCCTCTCCTGGCTGTAATGACCTCGACGTTGACGAATCATAAAGCCTGAAGCATAATGGAAGCAATCTAGGAAATCATTGAAAAATCTGAATTTGGCTTAAGGATCGAAGGAGAAACATCAGCATATTGTGATTTTTTGATGATACTGTTCTCTGAGCAGGTGAGGGTGAATGGTATGAACAAAATAGAAGAATTATGAGAACTAAATATAAACCAAATAGAGAGAAAGGCAATTTGTTCTAGCAGAAATGATTATAATAATGGACTAACTAAATGACCATTTTCACATCTAGTATAAGAAAAGTGTTATTTAAAAAGCAGAATTACAATTGATGACCGAAGTAAATACGACATCGAATGCGAGATACCTTCAGCGAAAAGAGCTTACTCAGAACATCTTAAAATTTATATGTTGAAAAGTTCACTTTGACCATTTTTTCTTATGGCTTTACGGATATATGTCAAAAGCGCTCAGTGACCAAACCGCTCAACCAAGCTCGGTGGGTAGTTATACCTGCCCTCGCCTTCCTGTAGTTGAGAATTCCAAAAAAAAATATACCTTGAGTATCAAGCACAGTTCATCTGTTTAGGCTCTTATTACATTCGCGTCATTCGTACAGTCTGTGATATTAGAGTTTGTTTGAAAGTGATATCATACTTACAAAATCTGGGCTAGACCTGCTTTCTTAACAAACTCAAAAAAAGAAAAAGAATGCAAATAATGTAAATAGAGACAATGTAAATATATAAATATTGACGAAGCTTAATTCAAGATGATTTTAAACAATCCTTAAAGGATGGTATGCTACGTGCTTTTCAATCACTAAGCCACTCCATAGCTTGGAAAAAGTGTGATAGAAATCAGTTATTAAAATGAGTTATTAAATACTAGAAATTTACTGAATCATATCCGGAAAATCTATGACTTCAAGAACTCTTCAGGCTAGGCGCACTCTAGCGATTTTCTGTCGCTGCAATAGAAAATAGGTCGTAAAAAAAAATGTTAGAGTGCGCACACTTGCGATTAATTAGTAGCAACAGATGATGCCAGAATACATTTTGTCGAGATGTGAATTGTAGTTTGGTTAAAAAAAAAAGTAAACTAACAATACTGGTCATACTTCTTACTTATCAAAAGTTACTTAAAGGAAGTTAAGAAAATATCATTTATTTTAGCAAACAGTATTGTTATTAATGTATAATGTTGTGGAATATAAAAATTAACATCATAGAATATTTATTTTTTTCTGAATTGACAAATCGCATCAATATAGATGTTGATTGCTGGAGTAATTTTCATAATAATTTCTTGTCTTTTTCCAAGCTTCACAGAATTGTAATGCACACTAGATACAAGCATTGCAAGTGTTGTGGTTGTTATTAGAAATGCTCGCTTTGATCGCAAGTGAAAAGAGTTTCGGGAATGTGGGACAGTACGTATAATCAATAATAAATAAATATTATCAGCTACTGATTAGCAGTTAGTTATTTAACATCCCATTAGTATGTTCAATTTCGAATGTGAACTGCTAATATGTAGTATCCAATGTTTATTATTACTTATGAATACACTTTCCAGATATCCTAATTGGTACATTTGTAAACGGTTTCCACAAAAAGAAATTCATTCACTATTTTAGTAAATTTGAATAATAGAAATTTCCACCGAGCGTGATGAGTGAGTGGTTAACGTTCTCGCCCCCAATTCGGGAGGATACCGGTTCGAAACCCCTTCCGGGAATCCAGATTTGGGTTTTCCATAGTATCCCCAAATCACTCCTACCGAATGCCGGGATGCTTCCTTCGAAAGGCCATGGTCGAATTCTTTCCCGTTCCTTGTCCGCAGTCCAATCCCGCCTCTAATGTCGCAGACGTCGGCGAGGAGTAAAGCACTTTTTTTTTTTGCTGTCGTCAGTCTTTTGACTGGTTTGATGCAATCCTCCATCCCTTCCTATCCTGTGCTAACCTCTTCATTTCTACATACCCGTTACAACCCACGTCCTCAATTATCTGCTTCATATATTCTAATCTCTGTCTACCTCTACAGTTCTTACCTTCAACTGTTCCCTCCACTAAAAATTAACCAATCCAGCATGTCTCAAAATATGACCTACCAGCCTGTCTCTTCTTTCCGTAAGCTTCTTCCAGAAACTTCTTTTCTCACCCATCATTTCCAAAACTCTTTCATTTCTTACTTTGTCTGTCCACCTAATTTTCAGCATTCTTCTGTAGCACCACATTTCAAATGCTTCAAGTTTCTTTCTTTCCGGTATTCCTAAAGTCCATGTTTCGCTACCGTAAAGTGCTGTGCTCCACACATAGAGTTTTAAGAAGTTCTTTCTAATTCCTAGATCAATATTTGAAACTAAAAGGTTTCTCTTTTTCATGAAGGCTCTTTTTGCTAGTGCTATTCTGCTTTTAACATCATTCCTGCTTCGGCCATCGGTTGTAATTTTGCTTCCCAAGTAACAGAACTCACTCACTTCTCCTATTGCATCAGATCCTATTTTTATATTTAATCTGCTAGTATTGGTATCATTTCTGCTACATTTCATCACTTTTGTTTTACTTTGATTTATATTCAGTCCAAAGTCTTCCTTCAGTATTTTGTTCATGCCATTCAATAACTTCTCAATATCCTCAGCCCTCTCTGCTAATAAGACAATGTCGTCAGCAAATCGTAGCATACTGATTTTTTCTCCCTGAAAACTTATGCCACATGGAAATTTTTCATTGACTTTCTTCATTGCTTCTTCTACATACAAGTTGAATATTAACGGGGATAGACTACAACCTTGTCTCACACCCTTTTTAACTGATGCATGTCTCTCGTGATTCTCTACTTTTATTACAGCCACTTGATTCTTATATAGTTTATAGAGTATTCTTCTATCTCGATACTTTAGGCCTGACTTCTTTAAAATTTTGAACATCTTGTCCCACCTAACATTATCAAAAGCTTTTTCTAAATCAACAAATGCCATAAAAGTATCTTTGTTTTTCTTGATCCGCCCTTCAAGTATTAATCTTAAAGACAGAATTGCTTCCCTTGTACCGCGATTTTTCCTAAACCCAAACTGATCTTCACCTACTATCTCTTCTACTACCCTTTCCATCCTTCTGTATATTATTCTGGTCAGTAATTTTGAGGCATGTGATGTTAGACTAATGGTGCGATAATTCTCACATTTGTCGGCTTGTGCTTTCTTTGGAAGTGTGAAGATGATATTTTTATTAAAATCAGTAGGAATTTCTCCTGTTTCATAACTTTTTGATATCAGCTGGAATAATCTTTCGATTCCTTCCTCTCCTAGAGATTTAAGAAGTTCTGCAGGGATCTCATCAATTCCAACTGCCTTATTTGCTTTCAAGTCATTCAGAGCTTTATTAAATTCTGTCCTCAAAACAGGATCTCCTAAGTCATCAATGTCGATATCGCCTTCCTTTTCCAATACACTATTGTTCAAGTCGTCCCCATCATACAGTTTCTCAATGTATTCCTTCCATCGGTTAGCTCTATCTTCTGAGCTTAGAAGAGGTTTCCCTTCGGCAGTTTTAATGTTCATACCTCTTTTCTTCATTTCTCCAAAATTCTGTTTGATCTTTCTATATGCAACATCTACTTTTCCTACGACCATTTCCTTTTCTACTTCTTCACACTTTTCTTGTAGCCATTTTTCTTTTGCTATTTTGCATTTCCTATTTATTTGATTTCTAAATTGCCTGTACTGCTCTCTTCCTGCTTCATCCTGAGCATGTTTGTACCTTCTTCTCTGATCCATCAGCTGCAAAATTTCTTCTGTGATCCAAGGTTTTCGGGCAGCTTGTTCCCTAAAGCCTAAGGTTTCTTTGCCAGCTTTCATTATTTCGGTCTTTAATGCATTCCATTCGTCCTCGGTTGAGTTCCTTTCACAGTTAATTCTTAGACCTAAGTCTACCATTTCTGCAAATTTTTCTCTTGTGCTAGATTGTTTCAGTTTATTCACTTCTAGTCTGTTCTGCTTATACTGCTTCCTTATTCGCTTGAATTTCAGCCTGCACTTCATTACTATCAAATTGTGGTCCGAGTCTATGTCTGCTCCTGGGTACGCTTTACAGTCTAGAACTTGATTCCTGAATCTCTGTTTGACCATGATATAATCTAGCTGATATCTGCCTGTATCCCCAGGACGTTTCCAGGTGTATATTCTTCTTGGATGGTTCTTAAACAGTGTGTTCGCCACTACTAGCTTATATCTTTCACAAAATTCTAGCAACCTGCTTCCTCGCTCATTTCTTTCTCCTAGACCAAAACTTCCTACAGTATTCCCCTCTTTTCCTTCTCCCACTAATGCATTCCAATCACCCATGATTATTAGATTTTCCTCCCCTTTCACATATTGGATTAATTCTTCAATTTCAGCGTATATTTTTTCTATTTCTTCGTCATCTTCCTGTGACGTTGGCATATATACTTGTACTAATGTGGTTGGGAAGGGCTTAGTTTCTAATCTCATCAAAATAATCCTGTCACTAAATTGTTCATAATAACTCACCCGTTTCCCTACTTTCTTGTTCATTACAAATCCTACACCAGTGACTCCATTGACAGCTTGTGTGCTAATTATCCTGTGTTCCCCAGATCAGAAATCCTGTGCGTCCTTCCATTTAATTTCACTAATCCCAACAACATCTAACTTAAGTTGTTCCATCTCCCTTTTTAAGTTTTGTAACCTACCTGCCCTATTCAGACTTCTAACATTCCACGCTCCGACTCGTAGAATGTTTCTATCCATTCTGATGACTCCTCCCTGAGCAGTCCCCACCCGGAGATCCGATTGGGGGACTATTTTACCTCCAGAATATTTTACCCAGGAAGAAGCCATCATGATATATGTAATTTGAGGAGGATTACATGTCCTCGGGATACCCTTTGGGTCTTTAATGCAGTGGTTTCCCGTTGCCTTCTGCATCCCCATGCCGTTGATCATTTCTGATTCATCCGCCTTTAGGGGCCGTTTCCAACCCCAAGGACAAGAGGGTGCCCTGAACCGCTCCCCGCTCTTCCGCCCTCCTTTCGGAGGCCGTTGGCAAGCAGTGGGTGACTCCTTATACCGGGAATCTTTCAGTCGCCAGAGCCTCGTCCGTGCAAACAGGGTGCACCACGTGAAGGAGAGGTTGACATTTGGTTGGAAAAGACTAGTATAGTCTCTCCCAAACCCTTACACCCCAGTAAAGCACTAGTGAAAAATATTGACTATTTCCCATTCTGCACCGCAACATTCACTATTTAGTTAGTCATCTTTAGTTACGAAATCCTAATAAGAAAATTTTTTCACGGAGTGAAATGGGTACTTAAGTAAAAACTCATTATGCCTGGATTTCAGTATTTAGGCTTTCGTAGATAACATTTTATTTTTTGTGGTAAGACAGAGAATATATAAGCTTTAGTGAATTAACCCCTTTTTGCCAGCATTGTTATTAAAGAATTTAGGATTTTCCACTGCGAAAGTCAGTAGGGGGATATATGTATTGTATTGGCATTGTTTTCTTTTTTCTTTTTTTTAAAAAAACTTTAACAATCTTTCATGGTTTCGTCCATCGCCATGGAGTATTTTTTTTTTATTCAGTTATCTTAATTACTGGCTTACGAAGGCGGTAATGGGTCGATATTTTACAATACTCGGAACTAAAAATAGTAAAAGAAATACAATTTATTCCGTATTTACATGGCAGATTGGCAATTTTTCAATCTCTCAAATCAGTATTCGACAATTGTGTTGCTTGAAATTTGGTTTATAAATGCAAAGTGCACACCTAGCTCACCTAGAGGCCACCAGGGCTTCACTGTGCGTTTCTTCCCGCGACGCCCTACTTCCAGGAAGGTAGAGGATTATAGACCGTCCTTCCAGTAAGGGAACCCTTGAGCGCTTATGTCACCAGAGCGCTTTTAGTCGGTCACCTGGCTTTACGCCTCATCGACGTCGAGGACTTTAGAGGCGGGAGAGGACTGGAGGCAAGGAACGGGAAGGAATTCGGTGATTGTCTTTTTCTAAAGGAACGATCTCGGCTTTCGTCTTTAGTGATTTGGGGAAGCCATGGAACACCCAAATCTGTATGGTCGGACGGGTATTCGCACCCAAAATTGCCAGGGAAATTTTGTTTCAGAGGCAAAAGGTTTCTCTTAAGAACTAAAACACGCTAGGACAGATGAATAAAGCCCAGAAAATAAAATGTTTTGCAAATGTTTTCAATTGTTAATTTTTCTTACATTCTATCAAATGAATCGAATGTGAAACTGAGTACGCCAGTATATATCGATAAATTATTATAAATTCGGATGTCCAAAAGGAAAATTGACATATTAGTTCTATACAACATACAGCTTCGTAAGAGAAACTTTGATATTCCCAAAAGCATTCGCAATACAGTCAGTTCCAAGAAATAGTGGCACCCTTATAGTTTAAGTAATTAATCCCAAAATGATAAAAACACAAAGGGACGTTGTTTGAAAATAATCTTAATATATTTTATAAATTAACTTCAGTTGTACCTACAAGCTTTATTTAAAGTATGTTTTTGGATTTTATGTCGTAGTGTTTACTGCCTGTACATGGTGTTTGTATTTCCACTTCAAAGTTGTTTTTTAAATACCTTTAATGGTGGAAAGATTGATCAAACAAAACCGAGAAGTACATCATTTGAATTATGTCTTCATCGACTACACTTTTATGTAGATAGGTCATTGAATCGGCCAATCAATCATTCGAATAGTTATTATCTTGGCAATTTCGATCCGAAATCTTGTAAACTGCTCACTTAAAAATGTGTCTAAGTTAGTTGTAATAGATATCTATGCACCCAAATGGACTTTTTTGACCCTGTAATGTGGGTAATATGAAGCGGAACAAATGTTAAAACTCCTTGGATGTAAACTACATCTAGTTTAGCAGATTATATATTGGGTACTGGCGTCTAGATAATTATTCTGAACCTGGTTATTATGACCACAGTAGCGCCTTAAAAGTAACGGCCTCTGTCTTAATAGTTTTCCACTTTCACACGCACTTTCTATAAGCCTATACGGGCAGTGAAGAAGGTGGAACTAATGTAAAATTTCATCTCGTTCCTAAACGAGGTCAATGTGTTTCATTAATAATTCACGATTCACATACCAAACACAGAGTTTTGATGTTCATTTATTTCCAGCACTCATGTGCCAAAGTGATAAAAATCTTCCTCGCTTTGCAATAATTTTTTTCATCATAATCGCTTTTACGATGGTTAATGATGTAAAGAAGCGAACGAAATGGCTTGGAGATGAAACCGAAATTGTAGTCATTTTGACACTAAATGGGTATAAAATATAGGGAACACGTATGAGAAAGGAGTAAATTCTTCATGCGTGGTGGAACCAACCGTATGATTCTCTCTTAATCTTTCACTTTCTCCCCACGCACTAAACACTCATATTAAACTACTAGCTGACCCGGCAATGCTTCGCTATTGCTTGACTTGGTTTAGGCATACCAAATGTAGACAGTATTTTTCAGTTTATTTTAAAGTATATGTGTGCAAAGTTCCTTAAAAAGTTGGAAAAAAACTGGCTTTATATAAGGTATACTGGCAAAAATTAAGGGGGTTTAAAGGGGAAAAGGGGTTGCAATTTTGGATACCATATGTTGCAAATTTTGGTGGAAATCTGATTAATTCTATGGGTTTGTTTAAATTAAGGGGTGGAGGGTTTAAAAAAAAAAAAAATCAGGAACCTTCCCAGCCGTACTCTCTACAACTCAACAGAGTTTCATCATAATCGGATAAAAATTTGTGGGTTTTGATAAATATAATTGGAAATTAAGAAGGAAGGGGGTAAAAGGGAAGAGGGGTGGGATTAGGCTAACCAAATTTACATAGTATTTTTCTGCTTGTTTTAAAGTATACCTGTGTTAAAATTCCTTCAAAATCGGGTAAAAACTGTACCTTTATATATGACACAGTGGCAAAAAATTAAGGGGATGTAAAGGGGACGAAGGGGTTGCCTTTTTGGAATCCACATGTAGATAGTATTTTCCTGTTTGTTTTAAAGTATACGTGTGCAAATTTCTATAGAAATAGGATAAAATCTGTGTATTTGTTTAAATTAGGGGGATGTGAAGGGGTATGAGGGATGGCGTTTTTGGAAACCCTACGTAAGCAATATTTTTCAATTTGTTTTAAAGAATTGGTTAATATCTGTAGGTTTTCTTAATTTATGGGGAGTAGGAGGGAAGAGGAGGTGGTTTTTGGGTGGAAAAGGGGAGAGGGATTAGGTTTTGGTAAAAATAATGTCTATAGTGTTTTTCTGTGTGCCAATTTCCATCAAAATCAGATAAAATCTGTGGGTATTTTTTAAATTATGGGATGCAAGGGGAAGAGGGGGTGGTTTTGGGGTAGAAAGGGTGAGAGGGATTGTGTTTTTGTAAAATTAATGTCTACAGCATTTTTCTATTTTATTAATAGTATATGCGTGCAAAGTTCCATCGAAATCTGATAAAAAGTGTAGGTTTGTGTAAAAATTAAGGGGCGGGAAGGGGGAAAGGGGGTGCGTTTTTGGAATCCAAATGTAGACAGTGTTTTTCTGTTTATTTTAAAGTATATGTACGCAAATTTCCGTACAAATCGGATAAAATCCGTAGGTTTTGTTAAGTTATGGGGTGTAATGGGGAAGAGGAGGTGGTTTTTTGGAAATTTTATTTCTTAGGAACCACCCCGGATGCGCACTCGACAACTCACCAAAGTTTCACCATAATCGGACGAACGGTTTAGGAGCGCATAGAGGACAAACAGATAGACAGACAGAGGGTGTAATTAAGGTGGTGGAAAGAGAGGAGAGGAATTGGGTTTTTGTGAAATTAATGTGTACAGTATTTCTCTCTCTTTTTTAAAGTATACGTGTACAAATTCTTATCTAAATCGGATAAAAATGAGGTTTGCCTAAATTATGGGGTGAAAACGTAATGGGGTTGGAAAGGGGGAGAGGGGATGAATATTCGGAAACCATACGTAGGCAGTATTTTTCTGTTTGTTTTAAAGTATAAGTGTACAAATTATTATCTAAATCGGATAAAAGATTTGGTTTGCCTAAATTATGGGATAAAAACGTAATGGGGGTGGAAAGGGGGAGAGGAGATGAATATTCGGAAATCATATGTTGTCAGTATTTTTCTGTTTGTTTTAAAGTATAAGTGTACAAATTCCTATCTAAATCGAATAGAAAATGTGGTTTTGCCTAAATTATGGGGTAAAAACGTAATGGGGTTGGAAAGGGGGAGAGGGAATGAATATTCGGAAACCATACGTAGGCAGTATTTTTCTGTTTGTTTTAAAGTATAAGTGTACAAATTCTTATCTAAATCGGATAAAAATGTGGTTTGCCTAAATTATGGGGTAAAAACGTAATGGTGGTGGAAAGGGGGAGAGGGGATGAATATTCGGAAACCATACGTAGGCAGTATTTTTCTGTTTGTTTTAAAGTATAAGTGTACAAATTCTTATCTAAATCGGATAAAAAAATTGGTTTGCCTAAATTGTGGGGTAAAAACGTAATGGGGGTGGAAAGGGGGAGAGGGGATGAATATTCGGAAATCATATGTTGGCAGTATTTTTCTTTTGTTTTAAAGTATAAGTGTACAAATTCCTATCTAAATCGAATAAAAAATGTGGTTTTGCCTAAATTATGGGGTAAAAACGTAATGGGGGTGGAAAGGGGGAGAGGGGGGGTAAAAACGTAATGGTGGTGGAAAGGGGGAGAGGGATGAATATTCGGAAACCATACGTAGGCAGTATTTTTCTGTTTGTTTTAAAGTATAAGTGTACAAATTCTTATCTAAATCGGATAAAAAATTTGGTTTGCCTAAATTATGGGGTAAAAACGTAATGGGGGTGGAAAGGGGGAGAGGGGATGAATATTCGGAAATCATATGTTGGCAGTATTTTTCTTTTTGTTTTAAAGTATAAGTGTACAAATTCCTATCTAAATCGAATAAAAAATGTGGTTTTGCCTAAATTATGGGGTAAAAAACGTAATGGGGGTGGAAAGGGGGAGAGGGGATGAATATTCGGAAATCATATGTTGGCAGTTTTTTTTCTGTTTGTTTTAAAGTATAAGTGTACAAATTCCTATCTCGTAAATCGAATAAAAAATGTGGTTTGGCTAAATTATGGGGTGTTATGGGGAATAGGGCTGACTTTTTGGAAATTTTTTTTCACAGGAACCTTTGCAGACGCACACTCGAAAACTCTCCAAAGTTTCATTGCAATCTGATAAATGGTATAGGAAATGTTTATATGGGTAAAAGAAAAGGGCTGTTTTAAGGGTTCGAAAAAGAAAAGGGCTGTTTTAAGGGATTTTCCGGCAATTATTCGAATTTTTCTCGCCGTAAAAACCATCCTTGAACTCCAACGAACATTTAAAAAAAAAAAATTGGCCAAATTGGTCCAGGCGTTGTTGAGTTATGCGCTTACCAACACATTTTGCGATTCATTTTTATATTATAGATACGTCTGATTCTGTTTATGCTGGGTTAATTTCACTTAGCAATAGAAATCGAGCCATGCTTCTTACAGTTCGTTATAAAACAATGTGGACTAATTTTTGCTACATGTAGTTTTATTGAAGATTTAAATGCTTGATTGAGATGTAGATACATTCTTATTACGCCTCAAGTTGAAGAAATATTAGACGAAAATAATATAAAGTTCATAAATTAAGGATCCATCATTAAAAGTTATTTGACTATTGTTGTTACCATTGGCGTGGATCAAGGGAAATTATAAGATTTTTTATTTTTTTTTATATTTTTTTATATATATATTTGGTTCAAAAGTTTTTATACAGTGTATAGAGTTTAATAAAATTTACACCAAGAGACATTATTCATTTAATGCTTGTGTGGCAAACACGTGGCTTAAATAAAAAGCAGATAAGTATTAAAAATGTGGTAAGGTAAGGTTACAAGCATACCTCCACTTATACCTGCAAGAAATAATCAAGGAATTAAGAGGAAATGTTCAGATTGTAATAATGAAATAATCAGTACGATATGCTCTGTTTATGTTATGGCAGTATTAATTGTTAATAATGGAGGTAAATGAAAATTTCCAAATGTCATAAAGAAAATATTTTGATGTAAATTTGAAATAATAATGCATATGGAGAAGGGTAATTCGTCCGTCGGTTTGACAGTGTTCTGATTTGCAGCTCATTGGCCTCTGTCGTGGCTACCTTAATCTAAACCGGTAATCCTACCGGGTAAATGGAACCTACAGTTTAATGTAGAATCCGAACCACGGAAGTGTTCTGCCGTACCTCACTTTACTCAGCAAACTGTACGAGAGGTGGAGGTCGGGTTAAGAGATTATGAAAACACCCTCCTAGGATGGCATTCGGACCTGTGTCCTTTCAATCTCCAGTCAGACGCCTTAACCACTGAGCCACCATATCGCTCAGCAATCAACGATCATATAATTCATCACAAATAGCAGGTATAATAAAAAAAGATAAATATTAAAAATAGAAACAATGAAATAGGGCACTATAGAAAATTAAAAAGAGCTACTGAACATAAAATCAAAATGTTTTGAAAAAATTTGAAGGAGGATGAAGTTTTGAACAGTGTAAATGAAAAAAGTCTTATGATATTATATTAATTTTTGAGGCATTAAGATTTTGGTATTGTGGTTAAAATGGTAAACTGAAACGAAGAATTGTAGGAGAAGATAATACTGATGTATACGAAGCAGATTATTCCAGAAGTAGATTTACCAGGTATGTAGAACTGAAGTTATTAGTTCAAATGTGAAGAATCTACCACAACAGCCGTAGAAACATTGCTATTTAATACTAATAAATCTAAACCATCTAACAAAATACTAATATTTTGTCCATGATGGATTGGTGGAAATCCGTGACTGTGATATCAAATTTGGGATGATATTGAAAGCAGCAACCAGTCACAATTTGTTGTTATTATGTTTATTTAACCATTACCAGTTTCCAGCAAGATGCTCATCATCAGATGGTTTGCATTTTTAATGTATTTAAATGTGCAGATGCAAAATGCGAGCGTGCGTCCTATATCAACAGAAAAGTAGCATTTATTGAATGAGAGTAATTTAATTGTGGGTTGATGAAGGATAATCTCAATTACATTACTTATGTTAGATATTTGAATATTTTTTGAAATCGAACTCTTCTTAATGGTAAAACCGGTAATGGTTAAATAAACATAATAACAACAAATTGTGACTAGTTGCTGCTATCAATATCAACCCAAATTTAACAAAATAATATTTAACAGCAGAGCACAAAAAATTAACTAACCTTTTCCTGGTTTATAAGAAAATTATTTCACCTATTGACTTTAATCAAATAGTTCTGACAAAGTAATTTATGTCAAATTGAGGCCAATAGTTCCACGGCGGTAAATTACGTTGCTCACAGTAAACACATAAAAACAAATACGAAGAATCGTGTATTAACGATCACAACGTTTCATTCAGAAAGACAGATTTTCTGTGAGAAACATATTTGAGACTTCTGCATGAATCCACACCCGCGCAACCGATCGCATTTGGGTTCTAAATTTAACCGTCAGGTTTTCAGCACCGCATGTGGTATGTGCATTGCGTCTAATATAATTCGATGCACAGTAAATAGAACGAGATTTTAAGCAGCTCCGTTGGAGGTACCGTTAAGGCGTTCTTTATGTTTTTTGTTAGCTGAGGAGACGACGTTTTTCTGAGTTATGCAGGTGACCTGAAGTTCCTTGTACAATGACCGCTTAAAGACGACAGGTAAAAAGCTGGCGAGCGGTCTTTTGAGACAGGTCGCCGACCCAGGGTCATGAGCTCACCCCCGACTGGGAAGATTCGGGGAAACTGCCCCAGCAGTACCTGTTCCCTCTGGAGGCATAAACACCGGGAAGCCCACGGACATACCTTGGCGGGAAGAGTACTGGTCGAATGGATTTATAGGGTGCTACTATTTACCTCTTAGAAATTTTCTAATTGAATGGGGAAATCTAAAATTGAAGTTACAAACATTTCATTACAAGTCATTGAATGTATGTGTGGTTTTTTTTTCCCCCTTATGGTTTAACGCCTCTTCGACGTCGAGGTCATTAGAGGCGGGATGGGACTGAGTACAAGGAACGGGAAGGAATTCGGCCATGGACTTTTGAAGGAAGCATCGTGACATTCACCTGGAGTGATTTGGGGAAACCATGGAAAACCCAAATCTGAATGCGAGACCAGAGCGTTAACCACTCACTCACCACGCTCGTTCATTAAATGGTAATACTGTTAGTGGCAATAGATATTCAGCACTATGGGTTTGGGAAAGGTTATTCATGTAATTCTGTAAGAACAAAATATTTTAGATGAGTAGGACTAAGGTAGCCGGCTTGTTAATTTAGCATTGGACGTTTCTGATAATGAACCGTAGAGTGGTGTGAATAGGGTTCGGTTCTTTATAACAAGTCATATTTGTTTCCTGCCCTCTTCTTGAGCTGTAATGCTGAATTAAATAACGATTGATCGTTTTTGATTTATTCAAATGCATTTTATATCTGGTAATTTTTTTATTAGAACCGGGAATTCACTAGAAGTGTTTTATTACAGAAGAAAGAATTCTATTCCATAAACCGAGCGTGGTGGTGTAACGGATAGCATTCTGGCCTCGAATTCGGGAGGACGGCGGTTCGAATCCCCGTCCGGGCATCCAGATTTGGGTTTTCCATGGTTTCCCAAATCACTCCAGGCAAATGCCGGGATGCTTCGTTCAAAAAGCCATGGACGAATTCCTTCCCATTCCTTGCACCCATCCTTCCCGTCTCTAAAGACCTCGCTCTTGAGAGACGTAAAGCAGTTTGAAAAAAAAAAATTATTCAATAAATTATCTGAAGAAACTTCAACAAAACGATTTAAAATTTAATTTCCCAACTGTGCAACGAGTGCACGGAAGCAAATTATGCTGTCTACTAGATAGAATAAATGATGTTTACTTAAGCATGTTTTGATATATAGTAAATTCAAATATTTGGTCATTTTTATGTCATATTTACCCATTTTTAAGGTCATATTTGCGTGCAAATTTCTCTGTTTTTTTTTTTATGTCATAAAGATCCGTACCCTAATTATAACCAATACGTATAGTAGCGTTAAGTTAGTTTGTCTTTACAATAAATCTGTTTGTTTGATGTTGTGGCATACTACATAGTTCCGAATACACAATAGGGTCTGAAAAAAGTATATATGTATACGCAGCAAGGTTAGTTCTTGTTTAGGTGCACTTGTTTCGTTCCTCTTATGTTGCGGTGTTGATTTACTTACTTTTTTTAATAAAACAAAGTTTACATTTGACTATTAGTCAAGAGATGAGACATTCTTTAAAAAATATCGACTTTTCGCAAAATGTTTTAAGGTGATTTGATTAATGTTGGTTCAACTGGATTCCGTCATTCTTTCCACCATTCATAGTTTTCGTACCTATCAAAATTAAATTCTACTAGACTAATCTTGGCAGGGTTATTCTCTTGGAAGGTTTTGGGTACGGCGTTGAATTATAGATGTTTTTTCTATTTATTTCTTCTACTAGCCCAACAGTGTGGCTGGATCGGAGAGATACTAAGGGACCAGATTCGAATCCTGTTACCTGCGTACCGGTCGTGATTTTGATTTTTAGGCGGTTTCACGCAATAACCAAGGCGGATGCTGGAACATACCCCAATCTCCTCCTCATAAATTACACATTTCACCAGCAAAGCAACAGTTATCATGGAAAACATAGGTTAGCAGAGTAATGGCAATACTTGAGATCCTCTCCCATTGCTCCAGAAACTGACAATCCCTGGTTCTCACTACCCAGTGTAAAGAATGGATAAATTCTTAATTACTAGCTATGATGAGACTTAAGGCTTTGTATTGTTTGATAGGGGCCATTCCCACATAGTAATAATTATAATTTTATTTATACTTCACTCCAAACATGTTTCTGAAACTAAAATTTGAATCAGAAGCAGCCCGTATGCCACAACTTTGGTTGGTCATATCCTATGGGAAAACCCAGTCGCTCTTATGCCCTCAATCTCAACCACTGATTTGTAAACAAAAGCTTGTCCTCTTCAGGTAGCTGCCTACCTCTAATCCTGCGCACTGGAAGACGTTCGGAAGTTCAGAGAACGGGAGTAGAGCGGGTTTGTCATTTCAAACAAAACAAAACAAAAAAAATCCTTCATCCTTGTATTTTAAGGATCAAACTACTAGATATATTTTTATTTTATTCGTCAGAATGTGAATTCCGGTTACATCAATCCCCGTTTTAGTAATCTTTAGTGTATCGTACTTCTTTGATGTTAATTATATAATTTTTCAAACATTTATCTATATACAGTACAAACCAAAAGATTGGGACCATTACTGTAAGATGGAAGTCTGAAAGGGCGGAGAAATAGCATACGAAAATTGGAAACAGCTAAGTTATATATATATATATATATATATATATATATATATATATATATATATATATATATATATATATATATATTAACTAGGGCCTATGGCTCGTCGACATCGTGATCATTAGAGCTGGAAGAGAACAGAGGGGCGGAACGGGAAAGAATAGGCCATGGGGTTAATGAAGGAACTATCCCAGTATCCTGCTGAAGTTTTTTCAAGAAGACATGGAATTATTACGCCTGGATGACCGAACATGCGTCCTCGCAAATGGCAGGCCTTTACATCAGGACTCACCTGCCATGATTCATGTCAAATTCCAACTAATATCAACAGAATATGTATGTATATAAGGTATATCTTGGAAAAATGAAGTATGTAATGAAAAGTTCGGCTAAAAGTTAATATTTTATTTACGTAAAAGGCGTAGTGGCAAAGGGACTAGAGACAATTGGTGAAAGAAGAAACTTAAAAAACTCAGGAACTTAGTCAATTTACGACGACGAGTGAAATCTGTACTTAAAAATGACTGTTTATAATCACAGCAACAATGGAGAAGGAAGAACTGCCGCAAGGCAATGTTTATATGGAAGAGAATCATAAAGTGTACCCAACATGCACCAGAGTTGAAGAGCAGCAGCAATAAAAACATTCCGCGAACAAAGAACACAATTTTTGAGTTAGGTCCTTCTTCAAGTAAACGGAAACACGTGACTCAATTAGCGCAAGCGCCTTCGGTCACATACAATGCAATTTCATGAACAGAATCCTTGTCCAAGACACAGAGGCGTAAGGCATCGGTCAGGAGAAGTAGAATATGCGTTTACATTTGAAATCGTGTTGCAAAGATAGATATGGCGTGATAGCACCATGATCATGCCAGATTTGCCTCTAGTGAAACTATGCAAGCTTATTGAGGCTTACGTAAATTGGGTCGGTTGACTCTCGGGCGAAATCCTTTCTTCGCCTGGTCTGAAATCCCTTCTTGCAGTTTGTAGTCAGTCGCTATAACCATCATTTACCGGTCGTAACAATTTCACAAAAAAATATCAGTTTTTAAAACTCAATAAATAAAGTTATTTACTCATTGCAACAAAAAGTAATTTTATATTTATCTACAGTTAGAATTAATTTTAAACAGCCTTATGTTCAAATGAAACAGAAAACATCTTAGAGAGGAACACCTTCTGCGTTCTTTCCTTGGTTAGATCCCTGACCCAAATATTGTTACCATCGCGATCTTACTGAGGTTTTTATTTTCATCTCTTGCTTCCTCTGGACTTATCTGATGTCAACAACCATCTTGGTTCTCTTTTTTTTCCTTTCCTTATCTCTCCTCTCTTTGTTCCTTCCAATGCTGTTATCAATAGTCCCTTTCCCCTCAATACAAGTCCCAAATCTGTTTATCCTTTTTCTCCACATCATACATCAATATTATCTTTTCTCCCAGTTGCACCTATTATTACAGAATTTAAATTAGAACTGCCAGTACAACTGTTTTTGTATGAGAGTGTTTAATTGATTAATGTAAATGCTACTTTGCGGAGCGGTAAGAAAGGTTCCTGGAAAGGGAGCTGTATTTCATTAGATTCGCCAGAGCACCGTTTGATTTTAGTTTGCGTTACGGTCTCTTAATGCACACTATTATTACGAATCACGCTGACTTTAAGTTTCTGGGAACCGTTGTTACCGCTCGGATAATTCCCTCACGTTTCTCAGTTTTAAACATAAGCGCTTGGTTTGAGCTCAATGGGCCATGACACTCATTAACCCAAGAACTCACGCCCCGGAACTTAATTAATTACCGTCACTTCGCTAGAAAAGGGGGCGCTGTGATTTATGTGTGCAGTTCTTTCTTCTCGGAATCTAATAACGTGTAACAGATACGTGCCGGAGCATTTTACGGGGAGTTAAATACTGTAGCTGAAGTGCGCCGCTGCGATTCATTTTGTTGTTGAGAAAATTGTCTACGGTGTGTGACTTAACTGAATTTTCAGGAAACATTGGGATAACACAAACCTCTCCACAATTCCGGTTACTCAGCTTTACTATTCTTCAATTTAGCCTAAATATTTATACAATTCAGAAGGAAATTAATACTTAAGATATAGAGTGCGGCTTTCTCTATTAAAAGAAAAAATGCAATACTTAATTTCCTCATTGAATGCACAGATCATCAAAACACACGTCGGGAGTAAAGAGCGTATAACGGATATACCATGGATGGGAGAGAGATCATCCAACAGTTGGGTGATTATGTTAAACGAAATTAGGCATTATGTTAACTATAGAGCTAACTATAACAATATCAACACTATATATTTATTCACTAAAAAAAAAAATTGGTCAAGGCATGTTATGGTCTCGAACCTAACGATTTTTCGCTATTTACCAATATGGAGTCTGTCCTATCGAAATACCGAAATTTAACTATTTTTTCCACGATTTCTGAAAATACAACGAAAATTTTACATTTTCAGCTTGGCAACCCATTTCGTTTATGTTTTACGAGGAATTATTCGATTGATACTATGTTAAGTAGTTGGATACCTTTTTTTTGTAGAATATTCGATATATCTTTTGCGGACTACCCCTGTATGTTTGTGTTTCTATTTGACTGCGGTTAATGACTTTTTCTTACATTACTTAATAAACGAATTGCAAATTACAAACTCTGTTGTTTTTGTTATTTTGATTATGTTTTACTAGTACTGACTAGTGCTTATTCATGATTTTAAATTTTTATTGATAAATTCTGGTATTAGTTTATAATTTATAATATATCCTTTAGTTTCACAATTATTTTACATAGATAAATAAGTTTAAAATAATGTAATGAAGTTTTAAATAAATTTAGTATAACTTGTATTTCGTACTTTAACTTAAAAAATACCCACACTTCGATCTTCTAACTTGAAGTTATACTATACGAAGCTAAAAAGGTAATATGAAAATCAAGCCCATTTTTGAATGCATGTTGAAACCAAAATTTTCCTTCCAACTTTTGATGACTAATTTGTCGTCCAGTTGCGGCAGCAGGTTCCTATCAATTGGCAGCAAAGTTTGACGTCAAATTGTAAGCAAGTCTTAATCAGTACAAATGTGTTTTGAAGACCACAACCATTACAATTTAAATAAACTAAGCGTGGTACTCGAAAGTTGGTTTGACCCTCTGGGAGGAGACATACATACTAAGCCTGATCTCAGAGGTATGACGATCAGTTCTTTCCCTTTTTTTTTCCTTACGGCTTTACGCATTGTCGACGGCTAAGGTCATTAGAGGCGGGATGGGACTGGGGACCATGGGCTTTTTGAAGGAAGCATCCCGGCATTAGCCTGGAGTGTTTTGGGGAAGTCATGGAAAACACAAATCTGGATGCCCGGACGGGTTCATTTCCTCCTAATCTAACCTAACCTATCCCGGTAATCCTACCGGGTGCTGGGGATCGACAGTTTAAGCTGGAATCCAAAACACGGAAGAGTTCTTGCTTCACATTACACAGCAAATTGTGCCAGAGGTGAAGATCGAGTTAAGGGCTTATGAAAATCCCCGCCAAACAGGGATTCGATCCAGTGATCGTTCGATCTCCATTCAGACTCCTTAGCCACTGAGCCACCTGACCACTCACAATATATATAAATGATTATAACCGCAAAATTTTAGTAATTTAATTCTCGGTTTTTAATATTTGTGAGATCCAAGCTCTGGTGTCGTAATCTAAGTTTCATGTTGGTAATCTTCCTTCTGAATCCTGACATTAATTTCAAAAAGGCATTCGATTTTATAAAAGTAATCTGTAGATTCCAGGTTGACTTGAGTGCAATTTCTAATTGTATTTTTTGCATTGTTGTCCGAGTCCACTGGAAGACTTGGTTGAGTGCGGTGAATCAAGTTGGAATTCCGCTAAATATGTATTCTGAGGTGTGTCGATCAACTTCTAAACTCAAATAAATCTGATATAGAAACGTTAGGAGCGGTTATAATACTAAAGGCCCAATTGCACAGTAACTTTCTATAACTTGAACTATTTCCTTACCTAACTATGGCAGAGATTTTTTTCCCCTCCGGGGGTAACCATGTTTGGTAATTTGTACCTCAACCTTGAAGTTTGGTACATTAGAAAAATGCTGATAATTAGGTGGACATATAAAGTACGATATGAACATGTTTTGGAAATGATGGATGGGGAAAGAACTTTTTAGAAGAGTATTACAGAACGTAGAGACAGTTTCATCGCTCACATTTTAGACATGGTAAATTTGTTAGTGGAGGGAACAGTGGAAGGCAAGAACTGCAGAGAAATACAGAGATCGTAATATATGAAGCAGATAATGGAGAATGTGAATTGTAAGGGGTATGTTGAGATGATGAGGTTAGCACAAGATAGGTAGCGTTGGAGGATCACATCAAACCAGACTGATGACAGCAAAAATAAATGTCTGCGCAGAGTCTAGCAATAGTAAAGAATAGCCGTCATGTTTGTGGGAGCGAGTACGAAGTTCCCCTCATTAATATATACATATAAAAGAAAAGTCTTCCAAGCGACCAGCAGTGGTGAGTGAGTGCGTGACCAGGACCAAAGTGGCGCATTAACAATAAGTGAGAAGGCAGTGCTTTGTGGAGAGATCATTTGTGAATGGAGACGGTGTTACCCGGTGTCCAGCACCCACACCTGCGGCAGCTGGTTCGCCAGGCAGCTGCCCCCTTGTTTCTCAGGCAGCCTTTAGGGCGTAATTGACAAGCCGACGGCACCCCGCCGTTCCCAAGCAGATTTGGGGCAGGAGGTAGAAAGACCACCCTTCACGGGGCGGTTTGCAAACTGGCCGGATGGAGAGGGCGAATTCCTGGCGGCCTAACCCATTCTTCCTTCCTCTCAAAGCTCTCCTGACACACTACCTGACACATTCCTTTATTGATTTGTGTTCCGGACGACTCCGACAGAAGATGCTTGAGGGAAAAGCAGATATGCTTATACTCTGAGAGACAAAAATAAATTCCGACCAACATCAGTGTTTCAAATACTGCATGATACTTAGTATATTGTCACCTCCCCCAAACACGAAATTGGGATGTGAAGACAGAATGGAAAGGACACCATCAGCCAATTTTCCAGATACTTAAAACAAATACAATTTTCTCCACTTCATGGATTTGGATCTTCGTCCGTGATCGAGCCTGTTGGATAAGTGGGTAACACTTGACATTACGTATGGATTTAGGCTTTCGAGGGTTTATCGGAATCACTACAGGCGATTCCTCGTCGTTACTTGTCCTCCGTACTCTTCCGGCTGTAATGATATCTTGATGAGTGATTCGTAAAATATAAGGAAATAATCTAAATATTTCTTAAATTAAATGTTAAAATAACGCCAATGCTTGTAGCTTTAATCATCAGCGGCGAATATATTTTAAAATTTGCATTGAGTATTACAAACTTATTCTATGTTGTTTAACCTAATCCTAAATTGAAACATTTTCTGATTATTTACAACTTACTATTTACCAGATACAAAGAACACATGAGGGCACTTAAGCACAGCAACCACCAGTCCTCACAATCAACAATCACAAACACAATACCATCAGTCTACAAGAAAACTACCAAATTCAAAAAGCAATAAAAAATTGTAAGCAGGTACTGAATGACCACATAAACCTATCAAACCAAACGCTGTTCAAACTAGTAAACATACTTTAACCTTACAGAAAGTTGCACTTCAGAAAATTAGAAACAAAAAAAACATCATGCTCCCAAGCAATTTCAAAACTGGCGCTGTCAGCGCACAGCCACCTTTGACATTAAGAAAACAAAATGGCCACCGTAAACGAGTGAGTTGTAATATATGCAATGTTTACATTCCGTATTCCGCAGCAAAGACAAATGGCTTTAGCGGAAACATGCTTTGGAGAAAAAGCGGAGATGTGTGGTTGCGAACCAGGAAACCATTAATGTAACTAGTAAGTTGTAAATAATCAGAAAATGTTTCAATTTAGAATTAGTTTAAACATCATAGAATAAGTTTGTAACACTCAATGTAAATTTTAAAATAGATTCGCCGCTGATGATGCCTCGATGAGAGGCGAAACGCATACGGCAATAAAGCTACAAAAACAGTTGCATTGCCGTCATTTTATCATTTAATTTACCGAGAAACTGCGGAAAAATGGCCTACAACAATACTGGATTAAATATTTCTTCATGTATTCCTCCTGTCAGTTGAATTCATTTTGACTATTCGGCGCCAATAAAAGATTTTCAATTCTGTAAAAATACTTGTCGTTTTCAGATGGTCTCATGTGAACAACCGGCTGTTTTTCTGAAAAGAAATTCATCTCTTTACACTAAATTCTTAACAAATTGATTTGGTCAGTCTAAAGGTCGCTTCGATTTTTCTAAATTAATTTTTAAGAAAGCTAAAATTATTTGTACCTAGTTCCTTTATCTCAGTTTTAACAAAAGACGACCTCAAGATTACCATCTTTCTTGTCACCAACTTACCAACTGTTTCGATGCAATCCTCTGTCTCTTCATATTTTAGCTAGTCTCAATGTCTCAACACACCCATTACAACCTACACCCTCTATTATCTGCTTCGTATATTATTATCTATGTCTTTCTGATCATTTTCTCACTTCACTATTTCCTCCACTAATTTAATCCGTTTGGTGTGTCTTATAATGGATACCACAATCGATATGGACAGCAATAATCGTTGCTGTTTAGCGAAAAAAAAAAATCATTTACCGTATCTGTTAATATCAGGTTAAAAGCCTAACTATTGTTTTTATTTTTATCGCCCATCTTTCCCATTATTTTATTAATTAACCCTGCATAGGTAAAGACATATGTTCCATACACTAACTTATTTAATCAGTTAAGCAGTATTATCATAAATATGAATCTACGAGAAAGCGGATATACTGGAATGAAATTCGTAAATCACAGTTCTCCATTTGAAAATAACGAGTAATTCAGAAACTGCTTAATATTATGGTAGCTCGGTATTGTATAAATAGCAGACCATACAGCTACCCTCTTACCTGAATTTTAAACCATCAACGTTCTCTTTAGGTGTAGTGATAAGAACTGTGTTATTACGGTTCAACGCATAATCCTAGCAAAGACATTGACCGTAGTAAATGCAATATTCACTTCCGGTCTGACTCCGGGTCGTGGACTGAATAATTTATAAATAACTTCCACTGAAAATTCGGTTTAAGTACTGAGTAATTTAGAGATAACTTCCCTAACCTTAAAATATGTATGTTTGAAGTTTACAATAAACTTAAAATTTGACATCAGTTTCATGGCATTCTGTAAAGGCTTTACAGTTTAGAATAGATATTAAAAAAAAAAACCAAATACAGTTATGTTTTGAAATGAACTTTAATTTATTTTCCACATTTCCATACTATGGAAAACAGTTATGATATTTTTTTTGCAAATTCATTTTTATCAAATTAATTCTAATACCTTTAGTTAATTATGTTTTAATCCTTTCCGATCTTTTTAAAGCCGTCATCTGCTTTATAATGACAAGTTTGCGTACTCTAAAGCAACAAATACTTCAATTTTGATATAAATTGCTTTGTTCTAGCAAAGGCATAAGGCCGCCAGTGATATAGAATATTAGAATTATGGTAGTATACTGAAAGCTTCTGTGTTGAAATAGCGAAATAGAATTCATTCTATTTTTACGTTTGTCCCCACAGTTTGTTTACGGTTCGTACTAACTTCTTCACCAAAATATGTCGCAAGTAAGCTCTACCTAACTTGTTGCTAATGTACGAAGCAGAACTAATGCAAGGAGATTAACATTCTGAAATTAAAAAATCCATTTAAATAGTAACATAATTATTCAACACTTACAAGATAGTGTAAATCTTCTTCAGTTTGCTGTACTACCATGCGGTACGTACTTTTATTTGTTTAAAAACAATGAAGCTGCATGCATTAAAAGTTTCCGAGCTTCCGGCTACGTCAAAATATCACAATTCTGGAGTGATTCGAGGGTATACGCTAATTTTCAGCGAACTGAAGCTTGGCGTTTTACTTCACTATTTCGTAAGGTCACCAGATTGAGACATTTCCGCTGGGTGAAGCTCGAGAGCTTCTTATCAATACAATTTCGTGCACCCTTAGTTCTTAAATTGTTGAAGTTTACTACGAAATACCAGAGCATGTACTTAAAACAAATTAAACAAAAACACGTGGAAGTAAGGAAAACCATTCGGCTAACAAATTAACAGGGACAGATTGAAGAACTGATTTTTGGCAAGTAGTTTTAAATTTGATATATTATTTAACTTAGACTATTTCATCCGACTGTAGTTTCTGCGACATTGGTAACTGTCTTCAAACGATTATCTTGTTCACTTCAGAGACACAAATCGTTGAACTGTTTGGATGTTTTAAATTGAAATTTCGGTGTTGTAATATACATTTTTGTCTTCATGAGCATCTTAAAACACTTCATGTGAATGCCGGGATTGTTGCATAACTGCAACTATTCTCACTTATTCGTAGCAATCCTGTCGATAAGCGTTTCTCAATCTTGTTCAACCTCATGTTCAGTAAAATGTCGAAAATAATTTCACTAACTTTCATGTGCCTAATTTTTTACCTACGTATATATTAGTAACAATTGGGGCGTATTATACCATTATAACATAAAAGCATGTTCTGAATTCATACTGAAAAACAGGTTGCAAAAGAATTATTAGAAGTGAATTAATTACCTATTGAACAGAATATTAATATTTAATACATCCAAATTGCGGACCACAGATTGAGAATCACTGCTCTAGCTTATTGCGAATGTTTCCTAGGTCTAACTAGAACTCCCTTAATAAGCGGTCAAAAGTCTGCAGGGAAGGCAAATGCATGGTAAAGGAGTACATGGAAATTTATACAACAGCATCAATTTCAAATAAAATAGCATTCATATATAATGGCATTAGGCTACAGTTTAATTATGACGCTTCAAGTTTCTATAGTATATCGTTTTTACAAAGTAAACTTAAACACTAATGCCCTCGGCCGGACTCGAGCCTGCGACCTTCGGTACGAGGACCCAGTGCTATCCCTAAGCTGCCGAGGCCGGCAGCGTTCTAGTATTCGATGACACATACCATAAAACATGTAAACAATAAAACGGTAACTGTGAAGAAAATGTGTCTTGACAGCTTAAAGCTTAGTGCAAGAAATATTTACTACTTTTTGCTTCGAACTTTCCGGTCGTCAGCGTTGAGATCATTTGACGGGATAGGATTGGGAGCAAGGAATAGTAAGGAAATTGACCATGACATTTTGAAGAAACCATTTCTGCATTCACCTGAGTGATTTCGGTAAACAATGGAAAATCCAAATCTGGATGTCAGGACGGGTATTAGAATCCGCGACCACACACTTGCCTTGCTACATCACGCTCACTCACTAGTCTTGATGAAATATTTACGTGGTATAATCCGGAAAACCAAGGTACAGTTTTCAACACTCAACAGTTGATTTGCTTTAAAGTTTTAACTGTAAATAATGGTTCTAAAAAATATCATGCTCTGTAAATTACGAAAAAGAAAGGAATCGTGGTAACGGTATGTGGATAATTTTCTTTGAAAAATTGATTTGTCACTATGCTTTGGCCGTTACTGTACAGGATGTAAAGGATGTAGGCTAAAAACAAACGCCGAAAAAACTTATGTTTTGAAGGAAATGTTTGTTATTATATACATTTCCACTTTACGGTGAGGGTAACCTGTTACTATGAACATTCATTTATTTATGATAGCAGGTAACGCTGAAAATATTCAAATTATAAAGAAAGATTACTCGCACATAACCACTTATACTATGCATGAAAATCCATAAAATACATTGAACTGTAAATAAATACACACCCATATTTATAACGAATGTTGATGTATACTTCCATAAAGACGACACTCCTAATCACTCCAGGCGAAAGTCGGATGGTTCTTGCAGGTCCGGCGCTAGGATTTTGGGGCCCGGGGTAAGCGTTCTTAGCAGTCACGTAACCAGTTGGGGGCGCTTGGCCAATTCGAGCCGGGGGCCCCTACAGCCGGTGATCGGGCCCCCTGTCATCCGAGAGGGCTCGGATACATGTGACCAGCTTACCCACACCTCTTACCAACGCCGTCCCTGGGTTCTTGTAAAAGGGTATGTCCAAATTCCTTCCCGTTTCTTGCCTAATCTCCTTTCCGGCTTATAATGAACTCGACGAGGTGTAATACCATAATAAAAAACGAAAATCCTATGGGAATAAATATTGCGACGAACTTAAAGGTATATTGAAGCCTCGCGGGTTTGATTTCTAAACATAACGTTACGACCGCTTCCTATGTGACATGTTCAGGTGATGATCCATTCGAAGTAATTATAAGCCAATAATGTCTCATAATCTGAAAGTTATTTGCACGATTTGACCCTACATCCTGAACGCTCTGTTGGTTTAGTGATAAGATGTCTGACTGGGATCCACTGGTCATCGGCTCCATTTATTTCCCTTATGGTTTTACGCTTCTTCGACAGCCATTTCATCAGAGGAATAATACTGGGTACCCAGAACAAGAAGTGGTAAATTCGTGTTATTTGCCTGGAACTTTTTTTTGAAACAATTTCAAACTGAAATGTGGATGACTGGGTGGTGATTTGAACCCGTGTCCTTCCGAATTCTACTGCCGTTATTAGACTGCCCTCCATTCCCGAGAAACCTTGCTTTTTGTATAAGCGTAAATGTGTTTTCATTAGTAAGAATGACGGGTTCGGTGTAACAACAGAGGCGAATTTCGCCACCAGTTGGAACACTTAGGGGCCATCCATAAATTACGTCACACCTTGAGGGGGGGGGGGGAAGGGTCAACAATGTGTGACATCGTGTGACAAGGGGGGGAGGGACGTGTCATAAACTTTGTGACATCACATGCATAATTTGTATCACTTTTGGCTCGTTTTCCCCCAGTGCCGAGGCATACTTATTTAAACGATCATGTGGCATCTGTGGACTATATTTTTCACTATACAAAGCCACTAACCAACATAAGCAATTATATAAGAAGCATCTAGAGACCCACCATGAAGATTCGTCCACAAAGCATTGCCGCTAGACGAAACAGGGATGTTCTTTGCTTACTAAACGATGACGATTCTTTATGGTTGGATGAAGATGATGACAGATCCAATGTTCCCAACACTATCGAAATCAAGAATGAAGTAACTATTATGGCAATAATAAACAGTATCAAGGAATGGGTTCAAAATCCATGGACACATGATGACTCAATTTTATATCATTAATTCGATTTTTTACGTTTTTTTTAAATATTTTCTTAAATGCAATGTTGTTGAAGGCCATTTTTCCGCAGTTGCTGAGTAAATTAATTCATAAAATAACGCCAATACAACTGTATAATGTAGGTTTATTGCCGTACGCGTTTCTTAAATGTTTGATTTATTGTTGATATGATTTTTTAACTAGAAATACATAAATCATTTTAGAAGTGCTGTTTTAATTTATAAATTTAAAATTGCAAAATACGTGACGTCACACCAGGGGAGGTGGAGGGGGTACCACAAATGTGACAACCTGTGACATGGGAGCGGGGAGGGGTCCTTAAAATCATAAAATTCGTGTGACGTAATTTGTGGATGGCCCCTTACCAATTATTTGGCCGCACTGACCTTGGGGATGTTCTGTGTAATAATAATGCCATAACCATTAGGGGGCATCCATAAATTACGTGAGGTCAAATGGGGGAGGGGGGGGGTCCGGCGAAATCTCACCAAATCTCACCCAGGGGGGGGGGGGGTCTACGGAAATATCACGTGAGGTTTTGAAATTTTTTTCACATAGTAGAGCTAAACAAATAAAGGTCTACAAATTGCGCGAAAAGCGATTTTAGGGAGGAATTTCGTCGAAAAAACGGATTTTGAAGGGTGAGACCTAAAAAAAATGGGGGGTGTTCTCACGGACCAGATCTCACCAGAGGGGGGGGGGGGTCCGGCCATATCTCACGAAATCTCACCAGAGGGGAGGGGGGGGTCCGGAAATCCGGAAAAACACCTCACGTAATTTATGGATGCCCCCTTATTGCTACTGGAAACAGACCAGGTTGAACGAAGATTAGACATACTTTTGAGACGCAGAGAGCAGGAGACAGCCTTTGTGTGTTTCTCCCCGAGGACCACCCGTGTGGCGTATATAGTGTAGGCGGCTGCTCTTAGAGTGTAACGGTACAGGGGGAGGGCAGAAGGTCTCCCCTGATCTGCATCCGGTGGAGAAATCTGCGAGCCGCGGAATTCCCTGTGAGCTGCCCTCTTCACCTGTCACAGAACAAACGCGTAGGCCGACGACCCCGACTCGAGTAGACCTTGACCGCAGGTAACGGGACTGGAACACAATCGCCAACCCTCTCCACTCTTCCCGGTCCCAACGGCTTGCCAAACAGCCCTTTCGCGCAGCTTTCTAGCGCGCAAAAAAATTCTGCAGACAAGGGTTCCTTTTTACGTCCACCCGCACATACCTAGCGAAGCTGTAAAACGATCCAACTATATTTTAGCCACCTGACAAGAGCAGCTCCCCTGATGGGAATCACAAAAAAACTACTCGCCG
The DNA here is from genome assembly GCA_031002005.1 of Vandiemenella viatica. Taxonomy (NCBI): domain Eukaryota; kingdom Metazoa; phylum Arthropoda; class Insecta; order Orthoptera; family Morabidae; genus Vandiemenella; species Vandiemenella viatica. The sequence goes on from CM061920.1 coordinate 337,287,100, forward strand.
ATTCCTGGAAGTCTGGAGAAAGCGTGTCTTGCAAATAACTAGTTTTGGTTTTGTGTTGGAACACGGGAGAAGATTGAACAAACTTGGAGAGTTACTCAAAGAGACTGCTAGTACAACGATTATGCCACGGGACACTGTCTTGATTATTAGACAGTGAGTTTGTAAATGCATTCTGTGTCCCGACGTATGATTCATAGTTCTTGAGAGCCCGACAGGGCAGCGTCTTTCTATATTGGTGAACTTTTTGAGTGAACTTGTCAATGTGAGTTTTGTAGGGTAAACCCAAGAACTTCTTGCAGACATCTCTTTAAAAAGCTTAATATTCTTTGAAGGACTTACCAGCATACATCAGCACATATATATATATGACTTAGGGTTCGGATCTTTGGGACAAGTCATATTTTTTCCTGCCTTCTTTTTTAGCAATAATGATGAATTAAACGCTTAATGAACGTTTCTGATTTATTTAAATGTATTTTATATAGTATATAAATGCATATTCATACCACTTTCCTAGTTTTGGTCATATTTCGATAATATTTATAGTCATAATTATTTTGATGAGAAATCTGGTAGTTTTTTTAACAGTACCGGGAATTCAATAGATACAGATGAGAAGAAATTAATATAATTATTCACAGAACTGTACTTCTGCTATAAAAAGAGGGTGGACTAATTTTCACTGTGGTCTGAATTCACAAGTCAACAATTAAAGTTATACATAATTGTCACTCTCTAAACGTAATGTTCCGCCCGCCTTTTAATCTCGACTGCAGCAGAAACATGCCTGTGTCGATCCACGTCAATCAATATCTCAATGAAATATCCTCAGTCATCGTTAAATCTGCAGTGGATCAGTGAGCAGACCTGCCATGCCGAAAATAAAATTTTCTGAAAGTGCGAAGCTGCATAACGGAATTCAGAGACGAGTATTTTAGTACAGATGAAAGAGTTGTTATCTGTAAATTATCTAAAATTAAAGTGACTTCAACAAAACGATTTAAAATTTAATTTCGCAATGGTGCAGCGAGTTCACGAAAGCAAATTATGCTGTCTACGTGAAAGCGACACTACTAAATAGAATAAATGATGATTAATTTAGCATGTTTTGATGTATAGTAAACTTAAATGTCTGGTCATATTTTTTTCATTTTTAGGTCATATTTGCCCATTTTTTAAGGTCATATTTGACTGAAAAGTTCTCAAATTTTTGTTCGTGAAGTCCAAACCCTGATAATATCAGTATACATATTTTATCATGTGTTTTGTTATAAAACATTTTAACTTTTGGCAACTTCTCCAGTTAAGAATTCGAACACTAAAATTAATAATTGTATGTAATATGTCTTTTGAAAAAACCCGGTGTAGAATTAATATTTATCTTAATTTTATTTTCTGTCTTTGTTTGCAACATACAATATATTTTTTTAATTGTGATTGTATATAAGATGTTTCACGTACCGGAGGTCTTTCCCAAGCAGGAATCAACAGAACAAGATTAATAAATAAATAAAGACCATCCTTTGACGTCATCAGTATCAACTAGAGTTTTCAACATACGAATTATTTGGCGTAAAGGATGCATTGTGATGTGTCGTATGAAGGTTTATCAAGTGGTGGCTCAGCTAAACCATATGCAGGAAGGCGAATTGTGGCTCATTTTGGTTATATACGTCGTGGGTCCTAAGAGGGACAAAATTTTGAATAATGGAGGGTGATAAATCGAAGTTGTTAGGGCAGAGGACTAAGATGGTCCCTTTCCGTTAGTAATGCTTGATGACAGGGTTTCGTGGGATACAGTTTCGTAACCTCTAGATTATGGCTTTACGCCTCATCGACGTCGAGGTCATTACAGGCGGGAAAGGACTAAGGGCAGGGAACGGGTAGGCATTCAGCCATGGCCATTTGAAGGAAACATACCGGCATTCGCCTGGAGTCATTTTGGCAATTCATGGTAAACCAAAATCTGGATGCCTGGACCGGGATTCTAACCCACGTCCTCCCAAATGCGAGGCCAGAGCGTTACCACACCACGCTCGGTATAACCTCTAGCAAGAGGGTGAAGGTGAAGAGATAACGCTACACTACGACAGTTAATGAAATATCAGTTTCATTATTTGATTACTGACGTGATTTTACGTTGGTAATATTGTTTCAGGTGACGGCAAAATTCTTGGCCAAGACATGCAATAGACGTATAGTTTCATGGCAGTCAGAAATGGAAAACCTATCGACGAAGGCCATGACGATCAATATCGAACACACGGAAGGATCTCGCTACATTTTTTTCACCAGGTATATCCGTAAAGAAGATATTCATAACTAAATAATAAGAGGATACATTGCCAAAATTAACCGAAGACCGTTGATAAGATATTAATCTAATTTCTGGGATAGTTGGCACAGATATTTTTTACCTAGAAAAGCATCTCGCCATTTACAGAACTTTTTACTTCCCATAAAAAACAATACTGCGATACAAAAAAATCATTCTGAAACAGTATGTTTCATGGCTAGTTGCAGGGTATGTTTGTTTCTTGAAAGAAGAAAATAAAAAAAAAAAAATTAAAGGGACTGCCATTGGTACAAAACTGTTCTGATAATTTGAAACATTCCAGAACAATGTTTATTATTTCACTCAATATACGAGTTGACTTTCGGATGAATTAAAATATCGATATACGTAAATGTTCTTTCTGTTGTGAAATACTTCCACTATATATGATGTTCAGAATATTTTTCAAAGTAGGTTCAGCCTTATTTCCAAAAGGTCTGTTTCTCTTTCTTCTTTTTTGAATAAATAAATATAGTAAGAAAAGGAATACAAAGTAGTCTACAGCATAAAATTCGTAGTAGCTAAAGTAGTGTTACAGAAAGCACTTCAAATAAACAAAATGAAACTAACAGTGTTCTTTCGTCATTAGTAATAGTATTGAAATAATCCTTGGAAAAAAATGTATTGCATACTGTATTGGATAACGTGTTTATTTTACTTGATAGTTATTCTTTTGTTGCAAAACGAGACGGAATAGCCTTCCTGTTCTCTGTTTTTGCCACAGTTACTGCTTGTAACATTGCTAGATCTGTGTCTTTCCTGACAGGCATCATAGATAACTAGCATAGTGGCTATAAATCCAGCTTATATTCTGCTACACTCAGTCGTAACGCAAGTAGCTAACTTGTCTAGCCGGATGCGTGTATAACGTCATAGGTCTATCTTTATGCGAAGAGTTATTCACAGAGAACGTTTCTTTCTCCTGTCTTCCGGGTGCACAAGCATTTCAGGATGGCTTTTTTTTTTTTTTTAATCACAATGCCAGACTTTATATCGACCATCTAAATTATATAATTATATTCTGACGAAAAATACTGCCCAGGCTTTACACTTTATAATCTGATCCGTATAAAACATAACTATTATTATTCGTTTTGGGCCTTGCGGCTTGTCGATGTCGAGGTCATTAGAGGTGGAAAAAAAGTGGGGGCTAGGGATGAGAATAAATTCGGCCATGCCTTATGGTGGAATCACCCACTTGAGGTGTTTTCGTAAATCATGGAAAGCCAAAATCTGGATGGCCCGACAAGGATTCGAACCCACATCCTCCCGAAAGCCCAGAGCGAGCATTTCCGCTCATCCCCTCCCCCCCCCCCACCCCAGGAGTTATAAATTTCCACGTGACCGTCTTAGCTGTCTTTTACTTCACTCCTAACTTAATTACGTCACTTAATTGTCTATAAAGACCTTATGCCCAACTTACTTGCTAGGACATAAAAGTCTTAGCGGGTGTGCAACAGAGAATTTTGCGTGTGATGAACTAATGAGTGCTAGAAACTGAAAAGTAAGTGCTAGATATAAAATTTCGTAGTCAGTTGCGTTCTTAAGATTTTTTGTTCACTTTAGCAGACATTATCCCTATATAGGTGTAGCAACATTTTTTCATCACTTGGTCGTATTCCAGCGCATAGGATGCCACCTAACCATTACAAAAATAGTTTAACAAAATTAAATAAGAGTTGTTATGCTACGAAAGGATCCCTAAACCATTACCAAGGAACAAAACTAGGACAATCTGAGCACACTGAATAAAACTTTTTTTTAGTCTCCAGCCGTAAAACCGTCAGAATGAATACGGATTAAACAAAACGCAAAATTATGTTGGGGAGCGTCCATTAATCACGTGAGGTGTTTTACCGGAATACCGGACCCCCCCCCCCCCCCTATGATGAGACTTCGTGAGATTTGGTACGACCCCCCCCCCTCCCCTTATGAATGGACCTCGCAACTTTCTGAGTTCTGAGACTTATTTTTTAAGATACCAATCTCCCAACTGGGGTTATACCCCTCCTAAAGTCGGTTTTTACCCACCTAAAATCGACTTTCGCTTCATTTTTTTTTTTTTTTTTTTTTTTTTTTTTAGCTCTACCACTCTACAAGAATTTCTAAATTTCAAAACCTCACGTGAGATTTCCTTGGTGAGGTTTCATGAGATTTCGCCGGATATCCCCCCCCCCCCCACCCCGCGATTTTACCTTCCGTAATTAAAGGACGCCCCCTTGCAAGCTCGTAATCGATTTTTCAGTTATATATCTAATGCATTTACGTAAACCTTTATATACTCAGTTAATGTATGTTTGGTGGACTACATGTTTAATTCCACCTCACGACCGGTAGTTTTTAATTCTGTGTGGTGTCTTAAATTGCATAACAGAGAAACAGTGAATGCGCTATAACGATTTTTCCATTATTCGAATCAAACTATAAATTATTCCTATTATTATTCACGAAAAGATCCTATTTATTTATTTATTTCTCGTGTCCAGGACATAACAATACAAGTTGAAGCAAACCCAATAACATTAATTAATTAATATTAAGCTTATGGACTATAGAACACCATTAAATGGAATGTGACCAGAATCCTGATGGACTTCTCATTTGCCCAAAAAAGGTCGCCGACAGTAAAGGTTTCAGGTAGATTCCTGCATACCAGAAGATGTTTTGGGTCCTGCAGCTCACCACATTCACATAGTTCGTCTACAGTAGTGTAACCCCGTTTTTTTATATTAAATCTGCATCGGGACACCTCAGTTCTTAATCTATTTAGTGCCTTCCATATGACATGACCCCGCAGCTGGTGACTCTTTGATATTCCTCCAGTGCCCTTCAGGCAATGAATTTCGCCATATTTCTACACAGCCTGTTCCAGGTGAAGATGTTACGGCTGTAATTGACTGTAAGAATTTCTTGACTTTAGCCTTGCGGGTTGAGGTTCGTGTATAAACAAAGGGTGTCTGGGGTCTGTTTTTGACATTTGTCCTGGTGGTGGGTACGCCCGATCATATTAGCTTTCATGTTTCACTATTATGCACGATCTTCGTGGAGGATCCTTCCGTGTACCCCATCAACCCTATGAGACCACTTAATTAATAATTAGTATCTTGCCCAATCTCTTCACTTGGTAGTTAGAACAAGTGATGGGAGGAGTTTAAATGTTGGAAACTGCCTGCGATTCGTGAAACTTAAGATTTCTATGATATATGTATTTTTGTTTTCGAATGTGTAGTTTATGAGACGGTGATTGGGATCCGTCGTACCTTTCGTCTAGGTGACTGCGGAAAACCGCCAAAACACCAGTAAGTACGGCCAGGGCTCGAACAAGGTTCCTTTATGCTTCCCCGATTCATTGTGGTAGCGCCTTAACGCGTGCAAGCACACTGGAGGAGTGGAGGGTCACGAACTGTAAATATATATGACAGAAACTACTAACGGAGTTAAGTAATTCGTGAAGTAATTCGTGAGTGTTAGAAGCACCCATACTGCTGTCTTGTTTGCAGGTAATAAAGTATTTTTTTTTTAAGAAAATATTGTGTTTATTTCTTAACCTGGTTCAGATTGGGTGTCAGAGACTTAAGCACCCATCTTGCGGCCAAACAGTCATTACTAGGTTTCGGTTCTTCATGACCAAAAAAAAAAAAAAAAAAAAAAAAATTGAGAAATATGCAGACAAATATAACTTTGAAAATGGGTAAATATGACCTAAAAATGACAAAATATGACCAAACATTTAAGTTTACTACACATCAAAACATACTCAATTATATATCATTTATTTTATCTAGTAGTGTCGCTTTCACGTAGACACCATAATTTGCTTCCGTGCACTCAATGCACCATTGGGAAATTAAATTTTAAATAGTTTTGTTGAAGTCACTTTAATTTCATATATTTTACAGAATGGAACTCTTTCATCCGTACTAAAATACTCCTCTACATTCCCTTACGTAAGTTCGCAGTTTCAGAAAATTATATTTTCGGCATGGCAGGTCTACTTACTGATCCACTGCATATGTCACTGAGATATAAGATTGACGCGGATGGACACAGGCATGCTGCTGCATTGACGAGATTAAAAGGCGGGCTGAACATTACGTTTAGAGATTGACAATAATGTACAACTTTAATTCTTGACTGGTGAATTCTAACCACAATGAAAAGTAATTTTTTCTCCCACCTGTATAGCAGAAGTAGAGTTCTGTGAATAATTATCTAAATTTCTTCTCATATAGATATCCAGCGAATTCCCGGTACTATTAAAAAACTACCAGATTTTTCCTCAAAATACAGGGTCCGGCAATAAAACCTCCCACATTTCACGTAGCCGGCGTGCGAGTTGTAGTGAGGATACTGATGTGGAGTGTGTTTTGTTTTAAAGAGGTGTACCTGCCATTTTCAGTGTGCGCCATGTCATGGCTTGGTGATCATCGTGCGTTTGTTGTGGACGAATTTATTCGTAACAGTTGTTCTCAGATTTTCGGAGACGATTCGAACTTGGCCACCATGATAATGTCCAGGATAGAAAAACTATTCAACTGTGGGTGTCAAACTTTAGAAAGACAGGTTCAGCACTAAAAAAATACCTACAGGCCGTCCTCGGACTGCAACAACGCCGGAAAATTTGGCGCGTGTGAGTGTGTATATGCAACATTCACCAATCTTTGGGGACACTTAAAGCCTATAGTGTACAAACATCGTCCCACAACACTGCAAGCACTTAAAGAGGCCATTACCCAAGAATTGGCAGCCATTCCAATGTATGGAGAACTTTCTGGATAGACTTTGTCAATGTGTCAACAATGGAGAGCAGATATAATTTTTAAAACCAAATAATTAAAAATGGCAAAGTATGTATTTTTCATAAATAAAAGTAATTATTCTCTATCATATTTATTTTTTAAGTGACAACACATTAAAATGAGGGAGGTTTTATTGCCGGACCCTGTACTATCGAAATATTTAAATATTATCGAAATATGACCAAAACTAGGAAAATGGTCTGAATATACATCTATATGCTATAAAAATACATTTTAATACAATCAGAAACGCTGAAACAGTGTTCAATTCAGCATTTCAGCTCAAAAAGAAGGAAGGAAAAAATATTACTTGTCCTAAAGATCCGAACTCTAGTCATGACTAATTCGTGGGTCGTTCTGTGTACTCGTTGTCTCGTAGGCTGCTTGTGGAAGCTGTCAGGGAGGACATTTTCCGACCTTGCAGTCTGAGAGGCAGTGTGTATTTTTTGCTGAAGCTGTTGTTCTGCAGACAGTCGCTTTCTCCACACCTCCCACCGAGTCCGCTTGACTAGAATCTCTGGACCACCAAAAAACGAGGACAGTAAACAAACAAACAAATACTTCCTAACTTTCTTTTGAAGACCTGGATGTGTTTAATTTTTTATGTTCACTGTAGATCTGTAGGAATACTTAAAGTGAAATCGTGGCGTTAGCATTAATACCGTCTCATTAAAGTTTATTTCCTAGTTGGAGTGTCGCTAAGAAACGTTGTAGAGAGTAGCATATAGTAGCCTGGTAACTCATAGTTGTAACATATTACGTTCCACGGGGAAGTCTTATAAGGGCTTCCTAGTTTTTATAAACGATGTTGGAGACAAGGTTGATACAGGTTTAAGTAAAGGGAAGTACCGAGCGGGGTGGTGTAACGGTTAGCGTTCTCGCCTCGCATTCGGGAGGAGGCGGTTCGAATCCCCGTCCGGGCATCCAGATTTGGGTTTTCCATGGTTTCCCCAAATCACTCCAGGCAAATGCCGGGATGCTTCCTTCAAAAGGCCATGGCCGAATTCCTTCCCTTTCCTTGCCCCCCATCCTTTCCCGCCTCTAAAGACCTCGATGTTAAAAAGAGACGTAAAGCAGTAAAAAAAGTAAAGGGAAGTAAAGAATTTTACTCATTGTTCGGAGATAAAGTTTATCTTGAGGTCTTTTCAACATGATTCGATGAAATGCTATATTACCGAGCTTGGTGGGTGAACGGTTAACGCTCTGGCTTCGCATTCGGGAGGACGCCGGTTCGAATCCCCGTCCGCGCATCCAGATTTGGGTTTTCACGGTTTCCCCAAATCACTCCAGGCGAATGCCGGGATGCTTCCTTCAAAAAGGCCATGGCCGAATTCCTTCCCGTTCCTTGACCCAATCCCATCTCGCCTCTAAAGACATCGCTGTCGACGAGGCGTTAGCCCAAGCAAAAAAAGAAATAAATGCTGTATCAAAGATACTGAAGTAACACTGATAACGTGTAAAAAAAATATAATAAAAAGCTGTCGTGCCAAAACTACAAACACAGCTGCTGAGTACTTTATAGTATTGATTGCTTGAAGTACTGCAGTATGAAGTAAAATCAGTGCATATTGTTGGTGGTAGGTAAAGCCAGTTCTAGAGTGCAGTTCTGTGTTAGAAGTATGAAGAATTGTAAATTAATGCAAAGGGGACAGTAGATGAAATGTACATCTTCATCTGTTTTATTATTACCTCTATTATCTGAAATCTGTATCGCAAGAGACCAACAAAGAGCATCGTGAAATTACTGAGGTAGGGAAAAATCGGTTTTGTGAGATTTTTGAATTACACAGTGAAAACGTAGAACAAGAATGATGAAAAAAACACTAATTCCTAGCCGAAAACTCCCACAACACTGAAATATACTGTTGCGCAATGTGATTTTCTGTTTCCGCCAAACTTTAGAGAAAGTAACAAATATCAACTAAAATTTGTTCATTTATGTGTGACTAAAGTAAACATTCAGTCATAGAACGATTTTAATCTTAGTGTAACATCAGTAGCTTCGCAGGGTTCAAAAAGCGAAGATTGAGTATAGAATTGTCGAGGCTCAACCATTGTGTACTCAAATCATGATGTTGGCGTAGCAAATGTCCTGATCAAGGATATCATTCTTCCGCAATGGCCCAAACGAGTGCTGTTGTTTTCCGTCATTTAGCGTCAAAAACATAAGTTTTAAGATCACGATAATGCAACGAATTTTAGGTACAAAAGTGACAACACCTCACTCGATTATGATTAATGAGTTATGGCACAGGTTTTTTATTAATGTTAGCAAAAGGTTTGATAACGAGACATTAGACGTGCAGAATAATACAGAAAGCGTTTGAAGAAAGTTTAGATCATTTGCAGACGAACTGGAATAACGAGTACCGTTCATTATGTTAATTCGTCCATGAAGGCAGCAATAAACATTAAACATAACCAAACAAATAAAAAAAAAGTCCACACAGAAAAAAACATGCCATCTGGCGCAATCAATTTAGGCAGTTAAAAAGTTTGCAGTTAATGACGATTTCTTGCTCTATGCTTGTCATGATTACGCTACCAACCATCCATTTCTTCCTGCATAACTCGTAGACATTCTGTTCACACTCCCTCGTTCGTCCCTCTCAAACTTTCTTTTCATTTCAGTGCTCTTATTTTTCACTGTCCTCCATTTATTCCTGTGTGCTACCTCCAAAACACCTTTACCGCAGTAAAGTTCCTTTCGTTATCCTTCCCAACACCGATCATGGCCTTACGAGAAAATATTGCAAACCTATATGTTCTGCCCCAGGTTTAAGGCTTTGGAAGAGACTATAATAGCTCTCCCAACCAAATGTCAACTTCTCCTTCACGTGGTGCACTAAAAGATTCCCGGTATAAGGACTCACCAATGGCCTCCGAAAGGAGGGCGGAAGAGCGGGAAGCGGTCCGGGGCACCCTCTTGCCCTTGGGGATGGAAATGGCGCATAAAGGAGAATGAATCAGAAATGATCTACGGAATGAGGATGCAGAAGACAACGCGAAGCCACTGCATTAAATCACTACGGTTAACCCGAGATCATGTAATCCTCTCAAATTTCATGTAGTATGATGGCTTCTTCCTGGGTAAAATATTCCGGAAGTAAAATAGTCTTCCAATCGGATCTCCGGGTGGGTACTGCTCCGGGAAGAGTCATCAGGATGGATAGAAACATTCTACGAGTCGGAGGGTGAAGTTTGAATAGGGAAGGTAGATAAGAAAACTTAAAAATGGAGGTGGAACGACTTATGTTAGATATCGTTGGGATTAGGGGGACATTAAATGGAAGGACGCACAAGATTTCCGGTTTGGAGATCACAGGATAATTGCCACACAACATGTCAACGGAGTTACTGCTGTAGGGTTTGTATTAAATAAGAGATTAGGGATATGGGAGAGTTATTATGAAGAGTTTAGTGGCAGGATTATTTCAATGAGATTAGAAACTAAGCCCGCCCCAGCCACGTACAAGCGTACAAGCCAACGTCACAGGAAGATGATGAACAATGAGAGGAAATATATGCTGAAATTAAAGAATTAATTCAATATGTGAAGGGGGAGGAAAATCTAATAATCGTGGGCGATTTGAATGCGGTAATGGGAGAAGGAAAAGAGGGGAATAATGTTTGAAGTTACGGCCTTGAGAAAGAAATGAGAGAGGAAGTAGGTTGTTAGAATTTTGTGAAAGACACAAACTAGTCGTAGTGAACACTCTATTTAAGAATCAATACAAGAAGGATATACACTTGTAAACGTCCAGGGGATACAGGCAGATAACAGCTAGAAAATTTCATGGTGAAACAGAGATTCAGGAATCAAATTATAGACTGTAAAGAATACCCAGGAGAACACACAGACTCTGGCCATAATCTGAGAGTTATAATGTGCAGGCTGAAATACAAGAGAATGAAGGAGCAATACAAGCAGAACAGACTGGAACGAATAAATTGAAACAATCTATCACGAGAGAAAATTTTGCAGAAATGGTAGACGTGGGTCTAAGAAATAAATTTCAAAGAGCTTAACTAAGGATGTATGGAATGCATTCAAAACGGAAATAATGAAAGCTGGTAAAGAAACGTTTGGCTTTAGGGATAAAGCCACCCGAAATCTTTGGATCACAGAAGAAATTTTGGAGTTGATGGATCAAAGAAGGCACAAAAATTCTCAGGATGAAGCAGGAAGAGTACAGACAATTTACGAATCAAATAACAGGAAATGCAAAAAAATTAATAATAATAATAATAATAATAATAAAAAGATAATGAATTATGGCTGCTAGAATAGTGTGGCGAAGTAGAAAAAGAAATTTTGATAGGAAAAGCAGATCTGGCATACAGAAAATCAAACAGAATTTTGGAGAAATGAAGAAAAGAGGTATAAACATTAAAGCTGCCTATGGGAAACTTATTCTAAGCTCAGAAGATAGAGCTAAGTGATGGAAGGAATATATAGATAAATTGTATAATGGAGATGATTTGAACAGCAGTGTATTGGAAACAGAATTAGGTGTCGACATTGATGACTTAGGTCATCCTGTTTTGAAGACAGAATTTTATTGAGCTTTGAACGATTTGAAAACAGACAAGGCTGTTGGAATTGATGAGATTCCGGCAGAACTTCTGAAATCCTTAAGAGATGAAGGAATTCAGAAATTATTCAAACTTATATTGATAAGGTATGGAACAGGAAAGATTCCCATTGATTTGAATAAAATCGTCATCATCACACTTCCGAAGAAAGCACAAGATGACAGATGTGAGAGTTATTGCTTTATATGTCTAATAACACATGCTTCAAAATTACTGATAGGGATAATGTATAAAATAATGGAAAATGTAGTAGAAGGGACAGTAGGTGAAGAATACGTTGAGTTTAGAAAAAAACGCGGTACAATAGAAGAGATTCTGACTAAGATTAAGATGGTTGTACCAACAAAAAAAAAAAAAAATACTTTTATGGCATTTGTTGATTTAGAAAAAGCTTTTAATAATGTTAGGTGGGACAAGATGTTTAAACACACACTGACTGAGAATCACCCCTGAGGTATCAATATAACGTAAAAAAGTGTACAACTACAGCATTGCAAGACTACCTACGATTTGCTTCGTATTGCACCCCTAAATTTGTGATATCTACAGTTCAACATTCAATCCAAATAACCGATGGACCAGAAGTGACTCTTACGATCAGAAACAATTTTTTAAAATCTTTGCCTCCACGGAGATTTCAACCGGAGACCACGATCCAAACATCAGTAAGTAAGCGCTTTAACCACTGAGCTACCTGACCACTGTATGGAAAGGCAGTACACAGACCTAGACATCCAAAGTGTCTGTCTACACCGTTCAGTAATTTTTCGAAATTTAATAAGACAACATTTATTATTTATGCAGATAATTTTTCAAATAAATGTAAACAGTATTTTTCTCTTTGTTTCAAAGGATAAGTGTGCAAAGTATTTCTAAATTATAAATAATTCAGTTCTTTCGATACAAACAGTTTTGTTTATTATATATTATTTTAATCCACTAAGGATTACATCTAAATTGGTTAATCTCCAAAGATGCAGGTTCTTTTTGGCAATGATAATCACAAGCATCCGATTTACGCTTCTACGCCGATAGCTAACTTTTCATGAGTATTTATTTTCATAGCAACCTATGTCGTCTTGCTTCTTTCTAAGAGTATATATTATTAATTTTCATCCTTGCTCAAGGAGCTAAATATTATGTTCTTTTTTCTTTCTTAAAAATATTTCCGATATGTCACAAGTGTTACACACCGAGGTTTGAGTAGTGCGATTTCACTCTACTATCTGCCATTCGGGAGGACCGGGTTTAAACCCGGTTCGGCCATCGTGAACTTACAGCATTTAAAGGTATTGCGTATCATTCTTTTCCAAAGGACCTACGTCTTAGGAAAATATGGATTCAAAAATTCTATCGTCAGGACGATATCATTACAACTGCAACTGCGTGTTAGCATCAATTTGTGCCAGACGATTATATTCGTGATTTGATAGGTGGGTTACTAAATTTACCTCCAAAGAAAGATCTTAATCCAGGTTTATAATTCCGAGTTGCAAAAAAGTTGTGGAAGCTGCGACTGAAAAATTAATTGATTTAGATAATGGTGAAACGAAAGTATGCCGGAAGCTTAAATTTCGCTTGTCAGTTAAAAGAAGGGAGCGCCATAAGGTATATTTGGCACTGCAATCGTTTTCTAACACCACAGCCATATCAATACCCTAGTCCATACCAGAAGAAGAACTCGATGCTAATTTTTTTCCAGCTTGACAGCGGCTCATTTAACATTATAAATAATTGAGTACAGATTGACAAGAAGCATGTGGATATGGTGTTCACCATGATATTCAAGACAAATTCTGAATCATATGTATGAATGATGTGAGAAAAAAAAATGCAAGTTGGTAGATCAAAACAATACCTTCCTTTCCAGAAAGGATTTCGATTTGTGTTTGGTGTATACTCGCATCTCCAGAGTTTACAAGTTAAACACATTTTTACAGCTCGCCTGAATCAAAAAAAGTTAGAGATTTTTTCCTTGCAAATAAGACGCATTTCATTTGAACCCGTCATCAACAAATGTGAAACACCGGCTACGGCTACTGCCGTTGGGAAAAACTGCAATTCACATTCTCCTGTCAAGTGAAACCTCTGTAGAAATGGATGAAAGTCAGATTATTTTGACATCTCAATTTCTAGAGGGAATATTACCCGATATGTCTGAGCTATTGGCACTGATTGAAAGGGATACCGACTTTCAGCATGGTAATATTATGTTCGAAGTTGATGCCGATCAGTCTTCATTTATAGAAGGGCCAGACTGCTCAATTGAAGGCTTTCGTTGTGTTGCTGATTACATCACTCATCGCGGAAGAAAATTTAATTCTGCCATGGGAACACCTACATCGCTAAAAATTTAATGAAGTATCAAAATTGTTAAAATGCCAGTTTGTTTGTAAGTGCTAAATCAGAAAAATTATGCTTTACTAATACATTTTCTCTCGCAGCAGGATTTTCCTACTGGCGCCTTATTTATTATGTCTTCTGAAAATCAGTGTTATTTCGTATCATTTTTTTTTTAACTACTTCCGGTGTTAAACTATTGAACTTTCATCCCAAATAACTCTAGGAGCGTGAGCTGTATTGTGATTGTGATTTTGTTTATAATTGGATGTAAATTGTGCTACCATTCCTATACGTTCTGTCATTAGTCTTCTGACTGGTTTGATGCAATCCTTCATCCCTTCGTATCCTGTGCTAACCTCTCATCTCTACATATCCTTACAACCCACGTCCTCAATTATCTGCTTCATATATTCTAATCTCTTGTCTTCAGCACGTCTCAAGACCTACCATCCTGTCTCTTCTTTCTGTAAGCTTCTTCCACAAACTTATTTCCTCACCCATTACTTACAAGACTCGTTCATTTCGTACTTTTTCTGTTTATTTAATTTTCAGCATTCTTCTGTTGCATCACTTTTCAAATGCTTCAATTTTATTTGTTTCTGGTATTCCTAAAGTACATATTTCGCTACCATAAAGTGCTGTGCTCCATACGTAGAGTTTTAAAAAGTTCTTTGTAATTCCTACATCAATATTTGCTAGTGCTATTCTGCTTTTAACATCATTTCTGCTTCTGCCATCGGTTGTAATTTTGCTTCCCAAGTAACAGATTTCACTTACTTCTCCAACTGCATTCGATCCTATCTTTATATTTAATCTACTAGTATTGGTATCCTTTATGCTACATTTCATCACTTTAGTCTTGCTTTGATTTATATTCAGTCCAAAATCTTCCTTCAGTATTTTGTTCATGAAACTCAGTAACTTCTCAATATCCTCAGCTCGTTCTGCTAACAAGACAATGTCATCAGTAAATCGTAGCATATTGATTTTTTCTTCCTGAACACTTATGCCACATGGAAATTTTTCTTTTATTTCCTTCATTGCTTCTTCTACATACAAGTTGTATATTAACGGGGATAGACTAAAACCTTGTCTCACACCCTTTTTAACTGATGCTTGTCTCTCATGGTTCCCTATTTTTATTATAGCCACCTGATTTTTCTAAGTTTATAAAATATTCTTCTATCTGGAAATTTTAGACCTGATCTTAAAATTTTGAACATCTTGTCCCACCTAACATTATCAAAAGCTTTTACTGAACCAACAAACGCCAAAAAAGTATATTTGTTTTTCTTGATCCGCCCTTCAAGTATTAATCTTAAAGCCAGAATTGCTTCCCTTGTACCACTATTTTTCCTAAATCAAAACTGATCATCACCTACTATCTCTTCCACTACTCTTTCCATTCTTCTGTATATTATTCTGTTCAGTAATTTTGAAGCATGTGATGTTAGACTAATGGTGCGATAATTCTCACATTTGTCGACTTGTGCTTTCTTCGGGAGTGTGAAGTTAATATTTTATTAAAATAAGTTTGGATTTCTCCTGTTTCATAACTTTTTAATATCAGCTTGAATAATCTTTCGATTCCTTCTTCTCCTAGAGATTAAAGAAGTTTTGCAGGATCTCATCAATTCAAACTGCCTTATTTGCTTTCAACACATTCAGAGCTCTATTAAATTCTGTCCTCAAAACAGGATCTCCGAAATCATCAATGTCGACATCGCTTTCCTTTTCCATTACGCTATTGTTCAAGTCGTCCCCATCATAATGTTTTTCAGTGTATTCCTTCCATCGGTTATCTCTATCGTCTGAGCTTAAAAGAGGTTTCCCATCAGCAGCTTTAATGTTTACACGTCTTTTCTTCATTTCTCCAAAATTATTTTTCATCTTCCTGTATGCAACATCTACTTTACCTATGACCATTTCCTTTTCTACTTCTTCACACTTTTCTCGTAGCCATTTTTCTTTTGCTTTTTTTCAATTCCTGTTTACCTGATTCCTAAATTTCCTGTATTGCTCTCTTCCTGCTTCATCCTGAGAAATTTTGTGCCTTCTCCTCTGATCCATCAGTTCCAAAATTTCTTCTGTGATCCAAGGTTTTCGGGCAGCTTGTTCCCTAAAGTCTAATGTCTCTTTACCAGCTTTCATTATTTCGATCTTTAATGCATTCCATTCGTCCTCGGTAGAGGTACTTTCCAAATTACTTCTTAGACCTAACTCTAACATTTCCGCAATTTTTTCTCTCGTTCTAGATTGATTCAGTTTATTCACTTCCAGTCTGTTCTGCTTATAATGCTTCTTTATTCGCTTAAATTTCAGCCTGCACTTCATTATTATCAAATTATGGTCATAGTCTATGTCTGCTCCTGGGTATACTTTACAGTCTAGAACTTGATTCCTGAATCTCTGTTTGACCATGATATAATCTAGCTGATATCTGCCTGTATCCCTAGGACGTTTACAAGTGTATATTCTTCATGCATGGTTCTTAAACATTGTGTTTGTCACAACTAGCTTATATCTTTCATAAAATTCTAACAACCTGCTTCCTCGCTCATTTCTTTCTCTTCGACCAAAACATCCTACAGTATTCCCCTCTTTTCCTTCTCCCAGTATTGCGTCCCAATCACCAATGATTATTAGATGTTCCTCCGCCTTTACTTATTGGATTCGTTCTTCAAATTCTGCGTATATTTTCTCTATTTCTTCGTCATCCACCAGTCACGTTGGCATATACACTTGTACTAATGTGGTTGGTACGGGCTTAGTTTCTAACCTCATCAAAACATTCCTGTCACTAATCTGTTCATAATAACTCACACGTTTTCCTACACTCTTATTCATTAAAAATCCTACACCAGTGACTCCATTGACAGCTTGTGTGCTAATTATCCTGTGTTCTCCAGACCAGAAATCCTGTGTATCCTTCCATTTAATCTCACTAATCCCAACAACATCTAACTTAAGTTGTTCCATCTCCCTTTTTATGTTTTCAAACCTACCTGCCCTATTCAGACTTCTAACATTCCACGCTCCGACTCGTAGAATGTTTCTATCTGGCTGTTTGTAATGATAGTGTCATTGTCAAAGGTTATGTAGAGAGCACTCCACGCTTTTTTACATTAAAGTTAGTTTATTCCTTATGCTTATTCAAAAAATTAATTTATCCTGAATTGTGGGACGTCCTTTCGCCGTTAAACAAAATATTTAAATTTAAAGATTATTTTTAACCTTTTAGTTCAAATTACTACGAAAGCGTGTTTTTAGTTTTTTAAACTACAATTTTATTTTTAACTTTTTAGTTCAGATTGTTTCAAAAGTTTTTTTCTTACTGTAGGCTTTTCTTCATCAATCTCTCTTTTTCTTTGTGTTGTAGTATTTAGTTTTAATTATTATCCCCACAAGTAACGTACAATGAAATGATCAACCCCACCAGAGGTCCAATATCAGGGTAAATGTGGAAGAATATTCTATAATAGTGCGAAGTAATTGAAAATGATGTTTTGAATACTCAATATTTAACATCAAACTAAGTGACTTCAGACACTATCGTAGCAGCTTGTATCAAAGTATCATCAATTGCGCATGTGCAAAAGGTTGCGCAACAAAACCATTTTTTTGTTGTTACTGTCAAACTAATGAGAATACCAGATTACAGCTGTGAAATTATTGCGGTGCTAAACGTTCTTAATACGTGTGCAAAATTTCGAAAAATTAAGACGTTTGGAAGTTGGTAATTAAATTAAATGCATATAGCGAAATTGGTCGGGAAATCTCCGAAAGGTCCGGCCGAAAAATGAGGAAGATTTCTCGAATTGACGCGCTTGTGCACTAATGTCGCGGCTGCATTTGCCTAACTCGGCAATCCCATTAGTTATAGCGTACCTGCAGTTTAACGTGAAATCTGAACTGCTGCTTAGCCCAATCTTTGCCACTTATAATATCCGTAAAATTTCCAACCGAATCCGGGATTCGAGCAAGGAACATCTGTTCGCCAGTCAGTCCAACTGAGCCACGAAGGGTGATGCGGAAATGTTTAAAATGAGCCACATCTGTCATAAGACGGTTAAATCACCTTAGTGTTCTTGGATTGTTATCGGTACTTAATATGTGTACAAAATTTCAGACTGACTTTTCGAAGTGGGTGAAAATTGAACTGAAATTTTCTATTATATTCATCCACTTTTAAGTTGTTACAGACAACGTGGTGAGAGTGAAATTATTGAATTTTTATCAGTTCTTAATAAGTATGCAAAATTTCATACGATTGGGACGTCAGGAAGTGGTTGAACACTGAAATGAAAGATTCCATTACATGCAACCATTTTTCTTATTGTTACCGTCATAGTAACGAGAATAGCAGGACGTTGCTAAGAGGCTACTGTATTGTCGACGGTTCTTAAAACGTGTGCAAAATTTTTCTGTTGTTACTGTCAAAGTATTGAGAATATCGAGACAGTAGCTATAAATTATTGTATTGTAATCTGTTATGAATACATCAGCAAAATTTCAAACAATTCGGACATCTGGTATTGGGTTAGCATTAAATTTCAAAATTCCACGACATTCAACCATTTTTATGTCGTTACTGTCAAAGTAATGAGAATAGCAGGACATTGCTATGAAATATTGTATCGTCACCGGTTCTTAATACGTGTGCGAAATTTCAAACAGCTCGGACATCTGGAAGTGGGTCAAAATGGAGTTGTAAAATTCTGTTACATTCATTCATACATACATACATACAAGTCAAGCTAATATAAAGCGTGTAACAATCAATATCAGAAAATTCGCAATAGTTTTCCTATACCAAGCAGGATACAAATCACTAGAAACTGGAAGATTTTACGAACCTATAATTGCGGAAATAAAGGATGGGCTGTTACTTTTTGATCTTCCCCAAAATCCTGGAATAATAAGGAAAATTCAAACATTTCAGAGTCGGTGTTATTTGATACTTATAAACATTACTTAAAGGAAATACTCTCATAATCCGATCACTAAACCCAATATAATTACATTGACTCCCGTGATTTTTCTTAATTTTATTTTGGAGTCGTTATAAGGCTAGTTAGAAATAAAGTAGTTTTCAACTACAAATTTCCAAGCTAAGTCTTTTGATGTTATTATAAGAGTGTGACAGAAAGATGGACGGGCAAATAAGTCAAATCATAAGGTTTCCGTTTTTAACTCTGGATGTACGGAACTCTAATAAAGAAATGAAACAAGATATTTAGATGGCATAAAATGGACGACCCAATCATACACACATTTCTCGTCCTTCTTCATTTTTGGCAATACTAGCACATATTTAATAATAGAACAGGCTTGAGCCTTTAACTTAATTCCATTCTTGGTAGATAAGTCAGTCCTGCACTTAACAGTCTTTTCACCAGTGTTACTATTTCTTACTTTTTCTTTTGCTGACAAAACCTCTTCAACATCAGTCACTTATTTGATGTTTAATACTATATAACTGTGTTCTTATATCTTAGAGATTTGCCAAGGAACACTTTCAACATTCGAAATTCTGTCGCTCGACATTTTGAGGCCTTTTTTTTTTTTTTTTTAAAAAAAAAAAAAAACACACAGCATTGACGAATACAGTGAGACAAGCTGTTTAGTAAATTCCGCATCATCTTCGCCATTAACTTTCGATTTGTCTTTGTAAAGTAATAGTTATTAAAACACTCAACATATTACAACGTAAACAAAAAAGTTTAAGTACTCCATTGTGCTTTGAAGTATAAAAGC
This sequence comes from Vandiemenella viatica, assembly GCA_031002005.1. Taxonomy (NCBI): domain Eukaryota; kingdom Metazoa; phylum Arthropoda; class Insecta; order Orthoptera; family Morabidae; genus Vandiemenella; species Vandiemenella viatica. The sequence goes on from CM061920.1 coordinate 337,306,930, forward strand.
AATATAGAGTAAACTCAACAGTGCTGAGTCTATTACACAGTGAATTATTAGTAACAAATAAATGTAAGTATTAGCCATTATATGGTATATTGTATTTTTCAAACTTTTCTTGTACACCTATTCGTATGCACATAAAGAAGTTTTCACCCTAATTAACATAAAACATATATAGTGGATTGGAATTATATAAAATTAAATGTTTATCTATAGTAGGTCCATGAGAAATCGACTTACTTCAAGCTGATTGCCAGCATTTCCACACGTTAAATACCTTTCAACAACTAGGTATTTCTCTATTGAATGCCGTAATTTAGTTTCACAAGCAATTGTCGAAATAAACATCCCAAAATAATTGAAAAACTTGGTGTCGTCGTTCCTCAAATATTCTGTTCTCCTTTGGTTTTATCTTTTCTTATTTCTATGGCGTCCAGTCAAAATAACAATTTCAAAACCTAACTAAGAATTAACTAAATTAAATTCTAATTTCACAAAATGATACTCGAGTCATCAAAAGCAAGGTACTAACGCCCGACAACGTCACCTTTTGCTGGCAGCGGAAGTTTTACTGCTGAAATAGCAGCGGACGTTCTACCGCTGAATGTGTAAACACCTCAAATTCTATAGGCGGCAGCGGTTAAGTTTCCGCTGCGGGAAAAACCGCGCAGTGTGTAACCGCTTCTATTTGAGGATAATTCGCTGCCAGTGGGGGAGTGCTAAGGCAAACCGGTTAGCTATAGTCTGTAGAGGTGGCCTGACATCCTAGGTTGAATCAGGACCACAACATCTAATACACCCTGTTTCGCAGCCAGTTTGCACCATCCTAGCTTTAATGTAGCTGCTGTCTGACATTATAAAATATGTTAATGTAACAAAATATGTTGATCAAACTACGATTTATACCACGGGAACAATACATATGGAGAACATCACCAGAATGCAAAACCAACTACAAAATAGAGAAATGGAGTAAACGAAATAAAATAACGATAAAATCCTACAAATCCGCAGCAATATACTTTACACATAAAAGACCGGAACTAAACCACCACCTGACTATATTCGGAAAAGAGATACCTTGGAAGAACTATTACAAATACCCTAGGAGTTACCATCGACAGAACTCTCACATTTCGTCAACATATAGCAGAAAAGCGGCTAACCATCCTAGGTATTATCAGAAACCTATTTCCTATACTGATAAGTCATTAAATGAACCTAAAAACAAAACTCCATCTGTACAAATCATCAATATTACCAGTAATAACATATGGCTGTCAAATTTGGGGAACAACGCGTAAAACAAACCTATCACATTTACAAATTTTACAGAACAGGTGCCATCATCTAATCCTAAATGCTGACAGAACAACGAGAATTACTGAAATGCACGAAGTATCACAAATGGAAACAAAGACCGAGTCGTAAAAAGACCGAATTCTTCCATTAAAGACTTGATACGCTACGCCAAACAAGAGAGACTGCAAAACATTGGAATAACAGTTCCTAAACGATGACACAGGTACAAAGTGCCAATATAAATTATGCACCCACTAATTAGAAATTACCAACACATCAAAGAGGTTTTTACGAAGACCTCCCAGGAGGCCGAAATTTTTCCCTTAAAGTGAAAAATAGAGAAAATAACAAGGAATTATTACAACACTAGCCAGCAACACAAGAACATCAGGAAAAAAAACCCCAAAAACTTAGTGTCTTTTCTTCTACTTTATTAGTGCGTCCTCCTGCAGTGTAACAGTTGTTCTTTCAACCGAAATAAATCGAAGACAGACCGAGATCTATTTCTGCCTACGAGACTGACGTAGGAGCACTATATTTCCGTAGCCTTCAAGTATATGAGCGCGTCCTGTATTGTGATTTTCTTTATAACTTGGTATAAATTATAATAACATGCCTAGATGTCCCGTCAGGGCTTTAAAACTTACAGCAGATAAACAAAAGGTACTGGTATCACGTATCATTTTTTTTAAGGTTCTACAGATTAGGAAAATATGGATTCAAAAATGTTGCCGTAAGAACTATTTCACTACAACAACAACTGTGTGTTCGCAGCGTTTTGTCGCAAAATATTATGTTCGTGATATGGAAACTGAATAACTAAATTTACCTCCAAAGAAAGAACTTAATCCAGGTTCTTTGCCGAGTATCAATCTCCCTGTATGATTTTTAATGCCGCTTACGCAACTCTTTCAATTCATAGTTCACCAACCAATAACATTTAATACCAAAGTAACAGAACTGACAGATATGAAACAAGACATTTGAAAAGAACAACTATTGAAACCTATGCCGCTGCGGTGCCTAAAAAGATGGATCAATGAACTTCAACCACAAGTATTGATAGTAATGAAGTCATTTTTCTAAAAAATAGGTGAATGACTGGAAGCTATATGTTTAACTCTACAGATTAAGAACAAATATCTGAACGAAAAATTGAGAGAAAATTCTAAGAGACAAATAGATTTCAAGAATAATATAAAAAAGTTAGTACACAACAAGGCGCCAAAGATAATTAAGACCATATTTTTTGTAAACGAGATCAAATGTTTACTAACAGTAAAGAAACTTACATGATATTTGAATAGCAGTGATATTACTAGCTATTTCGAAAAAGTGCTATATGTTTATAAAAATAAGCTTGAATCTCCATTTCCAGGTGTGTCAACTTTGTAACAGAGTATATCACGTTCTTTTCGTCGTCTGAAAAGTGTACAGCAAAATGTAATACAGATACTGAAAGTACAGACATTGACATTTCCCGATGTTGAACTTGTGTGTGTCTAGTCATTTGACGAAATGTGTATGGACAGTAGCATTGTTTACGACCTGAAGAAGGATTGTAAGGCCACGTAGTAATGTACAGTTTTCTATGATTCGTGTTCTTTCCAGCGCCTGGAGGCAGCCCATATACCACGACATCGACGTTCAGATGAGAGCAGCATTGTTGAAATCGTTTATTTGCAGATTTGAAGAAGCAGGGCTACAATGTTGTTGCTATTGTTGCTGATCTCAACCCAAAGAGTCGCTGTGTTTGGAAATAACTTAACCTAAGCCATACAAATACATATTTCCAGAATCCGAGAAATACTGACAAAAGAATATGGGTGTATGCAGATGTTCCTCATCTATATATAATGCCAAGGAATCATTTTATTGATGACGGGTTTATTCTTCCGAGTGTTAAAAAGTTGGGAAAGCTGTGGTTGAAAAATTAATTGATATAGATAATGGTGAAATGAAAGTGTGCCCCAAACTTACGCAGTTTCACTTGTCAGTTAAAGGAAGGGATTGCCAAAAGGTATATTTGGCATTGCAATCATTTTCTAATACCACGGTGCATACCATACGCCATTTCATGCTTGAAGAAGAAGTTGCTAATTTATTTCCAGCTTGTCCCCGACTCATTTAACATTATTAACAGTACAGTACAGTTTTACAACAAGCATGTGGATATGGTTGAAAGAAAACAATGACGTTAAAATTATTTATGCCAAAATAACTGGCAATTATCCAGAGGTGCCAATGGAAGTGATAAAATTCTACGTAATGACAAGAATTGTTATTTGTTTACGCTATATAACGGCAAAACTTAAAATGAATTGGCATAACATTTGATAACAGACTTAACTGGGGAGGACACATTGGACAGGTAACACGGAAAGGGTTCAAAACCATTCACTTGATGGAAAGAGTGATGAGGAGATGCACTGGAGAAGTAAGGGAATTGGGGTACAAATCTCTGGTCAGACCATTGCTGGAATATGGTGTAGTTTGGGACCCACATTTTAGGTATAAAACACAGGAGTTAGAGGAGGTTGCAGAGGAGAGCTGCCAGGTTTGTCTTTGGAAATTACCGCAGAACACAATTGGTAACTGATATGATAGAGGAGCTGAAGTGGGATTCATTGAGGGGTAGAAAGAGGGTGAAGAGAGTGTGGGAGTGTACAAGGCTTATATTGGTGATGAAGCATGGAAAGATATTGGTGGGAAAATTAAGAGAGATGCTTGGAAGGGTAAGGATGACCATGACCACAAGCTGGCACTTGAGTTCAGGCACAAGGGTGTGGGCAAATTTTCTTTTGTAGGAAATAGTGTAAGGTACTGGAATAAATTGCCAAGAAAAGTGGTGAATAATATACCGGAAACACCCGAATGAATTTAAAGTAAAAATTTAGTAGAGGGCAAAAGTAGGTTGGGAGAGGAAAGGAGAAAGGGGTATGTAGGGAGATTGCCACCGAAGCGGGATCTCCATCGCAATTTTTATCAATTATGAAAAAGGCAGCAATGGCACATAGGAGGAAATCTTGTCAGTTCCTCGCATCGTCTGTTCCAAATACGGAGAAAAACTAACACAAGAAGGTATGCGATTCTTACTAACAAATACTTTAAAATTTTTCGTTGAATTAATTGCTTTGTCATCCGTATTACGCGTAATTTTGAACTACAGTGCGCTTCGCACTTTTGCCGCTTGCATCCTTTGCTGGTGTTTGCTCCAACGATGACGTCATTTAGAACAGCCAATCGCCGATCATTTCGCTTGAAGATAGTCAAAACTTTAACATACAATACCCATCTCAGTGTGTATTAACAAGTCCTATGACATTTGTATTAACCTGAGAACTTTCTTATTCTTCCATTGATTTGGACTACTTTGAACCACGGGAAACAACCGGTTTTCTGGATCGCCGCTGTGATTGTATACAAAGAATGGCAGACAAAACTATAAAGTTGATATATATATCCTACGCTGTTATTAACTGGAAGCGGCTTCCATCTGTCTGTCCCTTTGTTACTAATTCATGCCAAAACTACCCATCAAATTTGGATTGAGTTTTTAGAGTTTGAAAGGTTATGGTGTAGCTAACCACCTGCGGTATGTTTTATGATTCTACACAGGGCCAGCGCTAGGATTTTGGAGGCCCAGGGTAACCAACTGTGGTCCCTTGGCGAATTCATCAGTTAGGACCCTCCCTGAGACCAAATGAAACTGCGGAATATAATTTACGGAATAGGTTACAAAGATACTACTCTTCAACGATTTATGCTTTGTACTAGAAGAAAAATGGCAAAGACATTGCTACCAATACCATGGTCTGTGCAGGCGAAGGTGCTAGAATATATTTCTCGCTGCCTCAGCTGCGTGGACATTGATGACGTAGTAATGATTTCAACGTTTGTTTTTCTTCTAGTACCATAGAATAAACGTTTGTAATGCAGACTCTTTGTAACCTTCTGCTAATTAACTTACACAATTTCGTTATAGATATCTGAGTGCTAATTTGTTTGTATAGTTTAATTAACGTTTTCATGTTTACATATTCCTCACAAGTGCTACCAAATTCGTCAAGGATTATACCTAATAGGAATTAATTTAAAGCTATGATTAATTCAGGTAAACCACTTAGATAGGTTAGGTACATGACACACACGTCTCGCTGCTTTGGATGTATTTAAATGTCAAGAGTACGATTTACCTTGTTTACGTTCAATGCTATCTCTTAAAGCTTGTCTACCTTTATTATATGTAACAGTTTTCACTCTCCAAACAATTCTTTAGATCTTTCAAGAGGCAGTGAAAGAAAATTCGGCATTTTTTCTCCTATGAGGTACTATCTTCAAATTATAATTAAAATGTCAACGCCTCTCTAAACTGTTTGTTATGTGCTCACTACTTATCATCTTGTTCGCAGTATACAGCGAAAAAACAAACTTCTGGAGCGGAGCAGTTCTCTTGTTCTTTTTACGTCGACTAACCTGACGCGCCGAGTCAAAGTTTTCGTGACTAATTGCTATTGCTTATGACCAGCTTTGTTTTCGTTCAGAACAATAGTCGCCCATTTAACGTGCGTTAATTTACATAACAGATCATTACAAAAACTTGCTTGACGCCATCGTTAAAGAATCTGCAATCCCGTTCTGGAGAAGCAGTGAACATTCATTCTACATTCAATGGCAGCAGAAAAAAATTATAGGCCCAGTATGTACGGTAATATGACACCTCGTGCTCGAAGAACAGTGTATAGCGCAAATGAAGGCCTAATGACCTCAACACTAAACGATGTATAAATCCGGTTCCTTGTCGCAATTATTTCTCTTGGAATGACTTATCTATGAGAATAATTATTAGCGTTAATAGGTGTTTAGACTTACAGCGTCGACGGTAAAAATGGAATTATGAGTTTGTTTCGGCAGACGTCTACAAACTGCAGAGGCAGAAGTCGAGATTTTTCTTTTTTTTATTATTATTTTTAAGCTGAAAGGTCTCTAAGTCTTGTCTGTTCTGCCGTGGCTGAGGGTGCAAGAAGCTTGAGGATTTCCTGTGTGTGCATGGGATTATTTAGGGAAGTTTGAATGGCCGGACGAAGATTTGAACCCGAGTCCTTCTGAAACGTTGTCAAACACCTACAGACTTCGTGTGCCTTCTTTTAGTTTACGAACTACAGGGCGTTCGCCGGAAAACGCAACCGTCCCAGTCTGTTGCCGTCGGCAACTTGCTCGGTCAGTGGAGCCAGCAGCTCCCGCCACACGGCACCGTGAATCACCGCACTGTTTAACATCCTCGCTGCCCCAACAGTGCAGTGACGCAGTATAATGAGACCCTTACATTGTTAAGAACGGTTTCTTTTCATTGTAGCTAGTTTGTGACTTCAGTCTCTTATTAATCAGTGTTGTGAATAAACGTTTCTTTGCGGTTTGGCTGGTTTGGGGCTTCATACTCTTACTAATCTGTACCGTGTTTGAGTGTGAGTAAAATTATGGTACGTTACAGTTTGCAACAAAGAATATTTCTCTACGATACATATGTGAAGAAGAAGTCGTTTAAAAAGTGTCGCAGTAAATTTCGTCGCGAATTTCCTGGCGCTTTACTGCCAGCTAAATCAACAATTCTGCGTCTGGTTAAAAAAGTAAGAGAAACGGGTTCATTTTTTAACAAAAAGAGACTGTCGGTCAACCGTATTCTCACAGAGAAGAAAATTGACGATATCGCTTTTCGACTAGAACAGACACCAAAAAATCATTAAGTCAGTTAGGGCAGCGTGTGTCTCGAAATATGTTCAGAAGATGTGAAATGTGCATTACACAAGAGGGTCAACACTTCCAGCATCTTTTATAAGGTAAGCTAATGAATTACGTCACATTTAAATGCTTAGCACATACAAGTTTATGAAGCGTAATTATTATGAAATAGTCCGCGGCCGACGGTCGAACAATGCCGGAAGCTGACCGCTCGCTCGCCGGGAGCAGTTTCTTCCTTGTAGCGCTAACAGTGGGTTGCGTTTCCCGGCGAACGTCCTGTATTTAGAACTTATGGGAAGTTATGAGAGATTACGAGAAACGATTTGAATTTCATCTTTTATGGTACTTATGTCTGTTCCACACAACTTAATCTATTCATTTTTTTTTTTTTGTTCAGTTTGTAACGATCATATTTATTTTATGTGTAATAAATATAAATTGGTGATATAAAATATTAATAAGATTTTTTTAAAGAATCTTTGATAGCAAAGAGAAAATGTGAGGGCTGGTAATGGAAATTACAAAATAAGAATGGAAGAAGGAAAAATGATGGAAGAAGGATAATGAAAATGGTACCAATAGGGAGATATCGGAATATGAAAGGATATTGAATTATAAAAAATATGTACGGTTGCGGCCGAAGAGAACATTATTGATATGAAGTTGTGGTATGTAAATTATTCATAGAGTGAAAAGAGATGTATAGCGCGCAGTAATATATGAAGTGTTGTAGAAATATTTCATATTGTTGATTTCATTGAAAGGAAGAAATAAAGAAAGGATTTCAGGTATAAAGGTTTATTTCAGATGGTAAGAAGAAAGATAATGAAGTTTAACTTAAATGGCGATCGTTGAAATCGGTCTTAGCCAAAAAAAAAGACTATTATAAAATCATTTATAATCAACGTTGAATGATCAGAGAGATAATTTGAATATTGATTAATTGAAATAAGATAGGTAAAAAGTATTAGCGTATGATTTTCATATGCCAGGAATACACCGAAAGGGTAATCAGGGAATCAACCCCTGTCTTATCAACAGCTCAAAATAAAATTCTGCAGACAACAGTCAAACACAGTTTCTACCCTATGCATCTCAACGTCACTTTAGACCTTTCCTTAACTTTCAAAAACACAAATTAGAAACTCAAGACACGGGACAACATCATGGAGAAGCTAGCAGGTACTTCTTGGGGAGCTGATGCGGACTCTAGGAACAACCGTCCTCATCCGGGTTTACCCTGTAGCTGAATACAGTGCTCCAGTGTGGCTACGTAGTGATCATACTAGAAAAATCGACGCTAAACTGATCGAGTGTATGAGTATCATAACTGGAACACTAAATGCTCGATGAAGACATTCAGCATGGCGGTCCCTTTGAGGTCTTTCGGATATGTAGACCTGAATGGGCCGGCACCTGGCTCTCATCCACAACAGTCCACATTGAACAAATTCAACACCACTGTTACCCACACCTGCAAACACTATCACACTGAGGAAGGCAACGGAAACCACCCCTGTTCATTTTCCTAGAGGTTATCATAGAGGGGTAAACATCCTCTGCAGTAACCGCCTACGCCAAGAGACAGGCAAGGCATCCATATAAGAAGAAGACATTTGTCCCTCAATTTTAATAAAAATAATATGAGAATTTTGGCTTCGACGACTTTTAGAAATACTTGTCCGTAGTGTTGTGTAGCAGGTAGGTACCACGCACACTGAAAAGCATAGTTTACAGAAAATTCGTAATACCAGATGAAATAAGTGGATAAGGGATTTGTAACTACGAATCTCAAAAGTAGCGATGGAGATGAGATCTGCGGATGGATCATGTACTATACCTAAATAAGGGAAAACTAATATTGTGATTAGCATTCTGGAAAACCCGTTGGAAAGACCTGGAACACCGAAGGCGTTGCTCTCAACAGAAGTTAATTGAAAAATTCACGACTGACGTATTTCGGAATGACAGTAAACAAATGTTGCTACCAGCAACATTCATATCTCGGAATGGCCGAGAAGATAAGAGAAATCAGGGTCAGAACAGATTCATTTCTGTACTCATTTTTTTCCACGAGGGATTAGGGAATGGAATAGAAAGGATTTACCGTGCGAGTAAACTTAAAATCCGACAGGAGTAGCTTTCGATAAAGCACTACGGCCATCCTGATCTGGGTGTTCCATGATTTTCCCGGATCACTCCAGGCGAATATCCTCACAATAGCCCATGAGCGCCTCCTGCCATATCCCGTATATCCCTTCCAAACTATTACTCTTTCGCATAGGTGCAATGCACCCTCCGCGACATACTTTTAGTGAATCGCGGAGTAGTAATAATAATAATAATAATTTGCTTTCCTGCTTTCGTTTTTCAATATAACTCCCGCCGAATATCGGAGCCTCGTAAGGTTTCCTTCTGGTTTCTTCTCAACAGTCACATCCCGATTCTAATTAAGCCGCCTTTGTCGGACTTTTAAGCCGTAGTCAACAATAGGAACGATCACATGAAATGAATAACTAATCAATAAGATTTTTTGTTTGTCTTTACGCCTCGTCAACGTCGAGGTCATTAGAGCGATTGAAGAACTGGAAAGATTTATTATTTTTTCCCATATACAACATAGCCCAGCACCTAGAATCAAATCCGGTCTCTTGGAACGAAAAGAATTTCGTTCACCTCCTTTTGAAGGAATCGACTAGTCATTCGCCTGGAGCGATATTGGAAGTCCATGGAAAACCGAAATTTGAATGGCCGGCAGCTAATTTGAACCTACGTCCTCGAATACCACACCCGAGTTTTACCGTTCACCCACCAGGCACGATTTGTTGCACAAGACAGAAGAAATTTAAGAGTTAGAATTTAAATAATCTAGACATGCAATGAGTAAAGGGAAAGTGATAGGTTCTGCGAAGGGACAAATAGGTAAGGGTAGGCCTAGTGAATAAAAACCGGAAGAGATAAAATCGGTAATGTTCTTAACCATTCTGTTAAGTGTTGTACTTCATTTCTCCTGCCACTCGATCCTTATGACATTTGGATTTTTTCCGACGCGAGCTTTAGAATATTTGTGGCTTAAAATTTTTTTTATGTTTATGCACATTCCGATTTTGTAAGTTTTTTTTTTTTGAATTTCAGTACAGCTCTGTTCCGTTCTTATTTTTGTTTTTCGTTCAGGCTTGATTTAGACCAAAACTATGTAACGTGGACTATCGATTGACACTTGCTTTTGGGATCTCTGAATTACACACAGAGTCACAGAGACGTTCTGTAGTCAAGAAGACGCATGAAACCGTTTTGTTCTCTGGGAAGATGTAGATGGAGCGAGGGAAATGGATTGATTATGGAGTATGACGGTCAGGTAAGATACCCAGTAATACCTTAACATTGCAATCATCCCTTAATGTTACTGAATATTCCGCTTTTCAAGCCTTATCGTGATTACAACTGTTACCTTGATAAGATTTTTAAGCCTAGCGCCATACAGGTATTAACACCCAAATCTAAGTAAAACATTACTAGCATAGTGGTATGAAAATTTTGTGAAATCTCATAAACAGCTAACTTTACTTTTAGCGGCAAGTATAGAATAGTTATTCAACAATTTCGAATTTCCAGAAGTGAGAAAGGACACGGTATTCCTGGACGAGTTGTTTCATTCTGTGAGAAATGCCACTGGACCATTGTGGCTGTTTCCTGTGCCACCCTGGTAATCCGTAAGGTCCGTTACGGGTCACCCTGACCGCTAGGCGGCTTTCACGCCCCCACAGGGGGTCGGTCGGGTGTGTGTTTGTGTGCATTCACTAGCGACCTTGACCCAAAGTTTCACCCAGAATAACGGCAGTCCAACTGTTCCCTGCTTCACTGTTGTTTGTGTCCTTTTTAGCAGTACTTACGCGAAAAAACTAACAAGTCATTTTACATTTTAAGAAACTGTACTAACAGTTGGATACAACGAATTCATCAAACCCGGCAATATTTATACTGAGTGGTTCTGCTCAGAACTGATCTGAGATCCTTCCAACGAGATTGGTGGGCAAGTGGTAACGCTCTGTCATCGCATTCAGGAGGATCCTGGTTCGAATCCCTGTCCGACCATCCATGATTTCCCCGAATAATGCCAGGTCAATGTCGGGATGATTTCCCCAAAATGCCATGGCCGAATAACTTCCCGTTACTTGCTCCGGTCCTTTCTCGCCTCTAATTACCTCGACATCGACGAGGCGTAAAGCAAGGGGAAAGAAAAGAAGAAATCCTTCCACGATGTTCGTCCAGAAGCATCAAATTTATATGAGCTATATTAGTGGCTTGACTCTTACTGCATATTTTACGAGGCTGGCCGAGATCTGCGATGCACAATAATGGTATTTGGAGATCTGGTAGTCATCCGTATTTTCCTCACTCTGAACATACCGAATATGGTATGAGAGTATGATAACTAAACACATAATCGTATACCAAACCCCTGGGTTAAGTATCATACATTTCCACAATTCGAATGGGAGGACGTACGACATTGTTGATTCTTACGTCACATGGTGAAGCTAAACTTGGTTGCCCCCTTGGCGTTTTTCGAGAGAATATACCCGATTTTTCTAGTACACTGTTTCATGCTCTCCATTCTTTTATTTTTCATCCATCAATCAACAAAGACACTAAAAGTCAACATAGCATGACAGTTTGATCCACTAAAACATATATACCGACTTCAACACATGCGATAGCATTTACACAGGGGTGGAGACAAGGTAAAGGACCTAGTTATACGTTTCTGATCTCTGTAACTGCCTATGCCTTGATACTGGGTATACTGTACATTTATCTTATAGCATCCCGAAATCCCTCCTCGCGTATAGTTCTAGATATTAAGTGCCACTTCTTAACATTCCTTGTCTTCAATCTTCTTTCAGTCCTAACAACCTTATGGTAAAGCCCCAATTAAAAGGCATGCTTCCTGGTTGGTATTGGGGAACGCGGTTTTGATTTCCAATACAGGTCTACCAATTTCGGTTTTCATAGGTTTCATGTTATCTCAGCAGACGAACGCGAGAATGGAGCCTTTGTCGAACCTTTACTAATTTGCCTGCTTCTTCTTATCAAAAATTTTGCCCCGGCTCTAATAATATGGCTACGATCCGTAAAGCTCACCTTTTTTTATGCGTGATTAATTCACGTCCAAACAGGCATGACCGTATTTAATTAAGTATTGTGTTTTGTAATATCACAATTGTTTGGAATCTGCTTATTAATCTGGTGCAATAGTGTTTATAACACTCATGGTTTTATGTTTCAAATATTTGATATATTGTTTTTAACGTTAGTTTCAATACATTTTGGAAATTATACTGTCTGAGTGTCACTCCGAATAATTTTTTATTTTTCCCCATTCGGAGCAGCTGGTCTTAGTGACTATTTCACATATATGAAGGCATTTTCGTAGACAGAAAAACAAATTTCTAAAAAAAGTGTTATTTCGATTACTTTTATCACCTAATTACAGCTCGATTATTATTAAATATTTTAAAATGTCTAACTACTTTGCTACATTCAAGAATATTATAGGGCTTATAAAACATTTACAGTCCCTATCAAAGTCGATGAGCATATAGGGAGGCTGCACTTGTTATTTCATGCAAAAACATCTCAATTCCAGAAAGATTTTCGAATTGATGCTGGATGGTTTATTAATATTAGCACAATCTATTACTTCTCAACCTTAATCTCCGACTGTAATAACCTTAATAACAGCGACGTTTATGGTGTTACCAGTCTCTTGACAGTTTTGATATAATTCTCCTTCCCTTCGTATCCTGGACTAAAGTCATTCTCCAAATGTATCCACTAAAACCTACAGACTGACTTAACGGCTTCATAGATAACCCTATTTTCCTCCAACTTTCTGTCGTTCAGCGATCTCTCGAATAACAAATTAGTCATTAGATTATTTTCTAAAGCATAATGCACTATTCTTCCTCTTCTTTCTGTGAGACGCTTCCACAAATTTCTTACAGGTCTCGTCATTTCCATAATACCTTGATTTCGTACGTTATCTCTACTTAATTTTTAACAAGCTTCTATGAATCAAATCTCTTTCCTTCGAATATTTCCATCTTTGAAGCTTAAATTCCAAAAAGGACTATGCTCCATGCATACAGCGTAAGACGATTCTTGCAGTCTTAGGTCAATGTTTGAAACTTTAAAGTGTTTCTCATTCTCTTTCACACTTGTATTCATCTTTTGAGATCATTCTTTTTTTAATCATCAGTTGTTATTTTGCTTCAAAATAACATAATTCTTATTCTTCTTTTGCTAAATCTGGTTCCATCTTATATTTGTCTCCTGATATTATTTCTGTCACTGTTTCATTGATATATTAAAGGTTGAAAAAGTACAAACACTGCTGAATTGCTTCATTTATCGGGATTCTTAACAGTTATAAGACATATTTGATCATTGTTTGTTGGTTATCGCTTGTAATATACCTGTTAACTACCGAATGATAAGTCTCTGGACTTGTAGATTTATCTCAAATGCAGTTCTAAAAATAATTTTTTTCAGGTACAGTATCTTTGCCATTCAGCCTCGAATTCATGGATCTTTGAATCAAATTTCGGAGGTGCCATCGATATTTCTATATTCCTAATCTCTATAAACAACTTTGAACCATATTATGTATCTGTATTTTAACTGACAGTGGCCCGATTTCATTCATCTCTTAAAACAAATAAGTTCAAGTTCAAATCAGGGTCGTAGCTATCGGAGGGCTAGGTGGTGCCGTGCACCGGGGCCCCCAAGCTCAGGGGGCCCCAAGCTCAGGGGGCCCCAAGCTCAGGGGACCCCATCCTCAGCCCGGAGGGCCCAAGCTCAGCTCATCATGACTTACTTACATGACATTGATCTCTAAATTACCTAAAATGATTTATATGTATAAAAATTGTTTTGGTTTTATTTATTCGATTTTTAAATTCAACGATCTATTTTTTACGTCACGCCAAATCCATTCAAAACGCTCATACTAGAATGAGATTACTATTGATGGTCTGTTTCTTAGGGGAAGTGAGATAAAGCTCATCTTGTTGGTAAACACATTAATTTAATTTCAAGCCTTTGAAGTGAAACTACCTTGGAATAGAACAAGCGACAAATTTTTCTGTTACAGCATTCGGTCGGAGCGACTGGATGCAGACCACGTTTGCCAAGCTGTTGCGCTGAAGGCTGCGAACTTGTTAGCAGCGGAGTCCACAGTGACGACATCGTCGCTCCAGAAAGGAGAACTTGTGGGCAGAACAGCTACAGCCTGGTGACTGATGTCGCTCATACAACCAGAGTGACGCAAGTCTCAAGGTCTGGGGATCCAACACATGTGATCACATCTTGTTCATCTTTGGAGGACAGATGTTTTGTGAAACCATTGGATATATGACGTTCGTGTCAACGGATATTTTTACCATCGAACCAAGTAAAAAACTGGAATAATTCCATTTGGCATTCAATCTGGTTTCTGTACCCGATAAGGTCATTCTGGGTTAGATTTTCATGGTTTTTGCCGGGATGATTAATTCAATCCATGGCCGAATTCCTTCCCGTTCCTTGTACCCATCCCTTTCAGGGCTCTAATAATCAAAACGTCGACGATCCCCAAAGCCCTGAACATGGTTGAATTAACCATACCATTTTGTTTTTTTTTACGCCAGAGAACTATGTTTAAACAGTAAGAAAAGGAACTTGTAGAGCAATCGTTTCCAAAGATGTCGGTACCGTCCCATGGTGGACGTTGAAGAAATCGTAGGCGGCGTTTTTGGTCAAAGCCAAAATTAGGGGTCCCTGAGACCGTATCACCGCCCTCTTGATCAGCACTCGCAATAACATGATAAATTTGATTAATTCTAAAAATTATCGAACGCATGTTTCAACTATAAGTGTCTTTCTGTATTAGATGTGGGTCGTTCATTAACGAGGTGCAGTATGCCCAGTGAACTACAGTGTGCGTGTTTAGGTTTCGGCTCTATTAACAATGCTTATATTTACAAGTTTACACAAGACATTCGACCAGAGCAAGTGTTAATCTAAAATTTCAGTGACCGAGCGTGGTGAATGAGTGGTTAGCGCTTTTGACCCGCATTCGGGACAGCGGTTCGAATCGCCGTCCGGGCATCCAGATTCGGGTTTTCCATGGTGTCCCCAAATCATTTCAGACGAATGCCGTGATGTTTCCTTCGAAAGGTCGTTCCTTGTTAAGAGTACTTTCCCGCCTTTAATGACCTCGACGGGACGTAAAGCCATAAGCAAAAAAAAAAAAAAAAAAAAAAAAAAAAAAAAAAAAAAAAAAAAAAAAAAAAAAAAACTTATTCAGTGCAGCTTGACCCAAGATGGTTGGAGCGTTATGGGTTACATTGTTGATTATTGTTGATTACAAGATTTGTTCTGAAAAGGATGTGATGCATATATATATATTTTTGCGGCACGGTAATCCAAAAAATGTTGAAGTATCCCCATCCGGGGAACGTGCGATGCAAGGTATCTTAACCACCAATGTGGACAATACCCCAGCTCTACACAAACTAAATTTCTCGGGGTCTTACGCTCATTAAGTATTCTATGTCCTAGTCACGAAATGCCACATTTAAATTTCTTACTTGTCTTCCTCATATACCTGTTAGCCACCTTCGTTTCATCCATACCGTCTGTAATTACGAAGAATTAAATCCGAGGAGTGAAAACCCATGATAAGGCTCTAATCGAACTATAAACAATCAAAATACTCCACTCGCATTTAGATTCCCATACATTCACCATGTACATTTTATATATTTTCTCACTGTTTATACAGTCACTTTTTGCTCACTACAATCTTATACACATCCAGTCCTCTAAAGTCCTTTCTAATCCACTTTTCAAATTATACTGTCTCTATACTGCTGGCCAGGTACACCATACAAGCCTGTACCCACCATTTTTACATCTCGCGGTCTGACTGACTGCCTTTCCAAAGATACTTACTATACTCTCAAGACCACACGCCCAGCGTACCAACTTAAAACAAATACCTTTTCTCTTCTCTACAAAACAATTCGTGTTGCATCTTAATAAAATTGAAAGAACTAACCATATTAACACAGTATACACTAAAAAATAATAAACAAATTAAATCTAAGTGTGAAGGAAATTTGTTTCAAGTTTTCATCGCCTCTCAGAGTTGAAAACCTTTATTATAACATTACATACGTAGTGAGTTTCCTTTGAATTGTCATTTATTAGTACTGAGAGAAGTAGGCATTTACCTTTTTAATATCATATTTGGCGCAGAAAGGGAGATTTTTTTTTTCCGGAGAGATGGGCACGGAAACTTTTTTTTTTTGGACGGAAGGAGGCGCGATAAGAAAAAGTTTGGGAACCCTTATTGTAAAGATTTATGACGTAATATTTGTGGCCAGTAACTTCGTATTTTAATTTAAAAAAGGTTATGTGACCTTCAATCAATGTTACACAGAAAACAATTTGCAATCAAACCCTAGTCAAGAATGTAGCAAATACAGTGACAAATCCAATAGAGTTACTGCTTTAAGGAAATACAGGAGTTGGAGAAGGTGCAAATAAGGGTTGCTAGATTTGTCTCTGGAAATTATTGCAGAACGCAATCAGTAAAAGATATGATAAAAGAGCTGGAATGGGACTCATTGGAAGACATAAGGAGGGTGAAGAGGGTCATGTGAGTGTACAAGGCGTATATTGGTGATGAGGCATGGAAAGATAATGGTGTAAGAATTGAAAGTAATGGATGGATGGGAAAAGATGACCATGATCACAAGCTGGCACTCGATTTGAGGCACAAAGGTGTAGGAAGATTCTCGTTTCTAGGTAAGGCTGTCAGGTACTGGAATAAGTTACCAAGAGAAATGATGAATAATTTGCCAAAAACCTTGAAAGAATTTAAAGTTAAAATTTGTGAAGGGCAAACGTAGGTGAGTGCAGAAAAGGGGGAAGATGGGTGTTTAGGGAAACTGCCGGAGCGTGTGCTCCATTGCAAATTGAATTAAATATATAAGAAAGTACTTTCATGATTGATGATGACGAATATCAGCTTCGAGTCTGAATATTACGAAGCCGTTAACCCGAATACCAGTAAAATATTTTAGTGTGGTAAATATCCAATCTTCAAATGGGCACTTTTATTCTAATTTCACATCTTTTCGGAGTCACATCAAATTGAAAAAAAAAAAATCCTGTTTTACTGTACAGTAGGCTCTACAGTGTTCTAAGTTCCATGAAAATCTGACCAGCATTTTTTGTTTGAATCCCGTTTCAACGAAACGCGCGAACAGGCAGACGTACTGAAAGATTTTCCTTATTTATCAGCTTTCGAACAACTCTTCGGAGTCTCCCAGCCAACAATGCCATACGCCTTTTGTTTTAGCCAAACAAAATTTTCTTCTCGCAGTGTAAGTAGGTAAATGTCAATTATATAATTGTGACTAAGGGTTAGTGATACTGTTACAAGAAATACATATGCCTAATTTGTAACAGGAAGTTATTGTAGGCTATTTGTTCCACAGTTGCTTGTTAAACTAACAATTAATCTTTAATAAATACGCCAATATAACTGTGGTTAGATATTTATTTCACGGACGCGTGTTTTTTTTTGCAACAGTTTAACGTCCCTTTTTAACAACGTGGTCTTTAGAGACGGGAAAGGTTGGGGGCAAGGAATGGGAAGGAATTCGGCCATGGCCTTTTGAAGGAAGCATCCCGGCATTCACCTGGAGTGATTTGGGGAAACCATGGAAAACCCAAATCTGGATGCCCGGACGGGGATTCGAACCGCCGTCCTCCCGAATGCGAGGCCAGAACGCTATCCGTTACACCACCACGCTCGGTGACCTGTCGTCGAGGTATCTCCAGCGTACAATTTTTTCTGTAATATGTAGTATTTGGAACATAATGTTTTTTTTATTTTATTTTTACACATGACGAAATTATTCTTATATATAGGAAGCATAATATGATTATATTTACATATCAGTTTTGAATTATCAAGCAGAACGTCTTGTTTACAAAGATGTATTTAGGTAGGATTCGTATTATAATTTACATTTCCGTTCTGAGTTGTGGTTGTTGGTCGCCTGTGACCTCATCCAGCATGCTGTTTACAATATTGCACTTAATTTCACAGTTTGTACAAAATTGGAATCCCTTGTGAAAGTGCCACAGACCAGATGCTGTGGGATAGGATTGTCTGGCAGACCGACCACATCATTTATGATTGCAGACAAATATTTTACCCACCAATATCGCAATGGTAGTCAACTTTGAAGCACAGTTTTTGGTGCATTACATTGTCAAACGTTTCCGTGTGCGCGATCCTGCTGTTGAGCTGTTTTTCCGGCGGTGTTCTATCGGAGCGGGGTTACCATTTACCAGAAGGCGCCGAGTCCGCTGACCGCAGTCGTTCTACGTGATGATTCCATTTTTTGCTGGCGGTCGGAGACCCACGTCCACTCGGATAACGACATTGAACACAGAGACCACACCGGCGTTAGTCGCCGTTCATCTCTGTCTGCTGGCTGGCCACGCACTCACCACACAGCTCGCAATCCACTGTGCCATCCCCACCGCGTCATCCTAGCGGCCACGCTTTGTTCCTTCCCTGAGGGCTACCAGGTCCAAGGTCGCATTCCGGAACACAGCCGGACAGTTACCGATCGCACCAACCACCTAAGTCCAGCTTCTTGCAAATATATTTCATTGTAGTGTGGCAATACACTACAAGACTGACCTCGAGGTGCTTCTGTTGACCGAACGAGCTATATACCAGATGCAATGCAATGTCTTTATATTACTGACATCGTTCTGTAGTCTCTCTGTTGTAACATTCTTTCATCATTTGTATCCTTCTTCATAAACGACAACATTAATAATTACAATTATCCAGAAATCGTTATTATCTTCATGCAAGTAGTGAGCAAGTCAGGAACTCCAATTGTAGAATTCCTTTAAATGGATCCATGTGTTCCGTGTTAAGTAGGCTACATATAATATTACAACCCGCCTTGTCACCGGTATGTCTAAATCGATGTCTCGTTGCCTGACGGTCAACAGGGGGAAAGAAATTGTTAACCCTTTCTAGCAGGGTAAGAAAGTGCACAATCACTAATCACTAGACTGTATAGTAAAACTTGGCGATCTCCTGAATAAGGCTGTCTTCCTTCTTTCATCCATATATTCACAGCTAGCTGCGACTAAAGAGCAAAAGGGAAGTAACTGGCCACCGCGTTTAAGTCCTACATGTGGAGAATGGCTTCATGAAGCACTATTTTGATCCTCGAATTATGTGATTCTCCTCACCATTATAACTTTACTGCGAACAGGTTTTTAACATATCTACTTCAGATAGTCGAATTTACTTGAGAGTATGTATGGATCGTTACCTTTATAGGTTTTGGTTTCGGCGTAATATCCTTCACAGTGATTATTTATTCATATTTCCGATGCATGAGCAGTAACAATGTGATAGTGGTTGAACTTTCCACGAATGTTTACCATTGTCTCCCCAGAAAGTTACGGAGTGAGAGCATATTACTCATACTCATCAATACTCTGCAATTCACAAAACTGTGGGAATCACAGGAAGCTATGCACCAAAGTCAACTTAGCGATCATTTCAGTTCCCAATGGTATGAAGGAAGGAGGAATATACATATAAGCATCAGTGTGGCACCCTATTCAACTGATTGTATCATTCCGTCATTGCGATATTGGTGGGTAAAATATGTCTCTGCAATCATAAATGATGTGGTCGTTCTGCCAGACAATCCTATCCAACAGCACCTGGTCTGTGGCACTTTCGCAAGGGATTTTACAAACGATGGGCTTTTCTCTGTACTTTGTCGGTACTAGTAATCAATCCTCTGGGGTATAGTTCCAACATATCATAAGAGTAGTGAAAATCAGGGCGCACAACTGTTTTATACTCTATTTTCTTCCTATATGTGTTACAGTTTTTCCAAATTTGGTCTTTGAATCGTAGACTAGAATTCGTTTCTTCTATAACCGTGTTGCGTTGTTCTGTTATACCACTATATCTGAGTAATTAAAAGTTGTATAGCCAACATTATACTCATGCATGAAGGTATTTTTTTTTTGTTCATTAAGTGCAGTATTTTCACAAGTTGTCATTAATCATACCATGTCAAAATAACGTCAGGATCGCTCTAGATTTCTTAACAGTTGGCACAGTTCTTTGCTTCATTGTAGATAACTGCATCTTCAGCGAACAATCTCAAACTACTTTTAACTTCGTCTCCAAGATCGTTTACGAAAATCTTTGTATATATAAAAATATACGTGTGTGTCCCTATATTTCAGTTTGTAACCGCCAATGTCTAGTGCAGACCATTGGTGTCTGCGTGTGGTAGTAGCCGCGAGTCTCCCATTGTGCACTATGGTGGTTGCTTAACGGTAGCTATGGGGGTGTGGGAGATATGGTTGTTGAAAGTGGTCGACTTGGGGAATTTTCATATTTCGACCAAAGACCTGTGTCTCCCTGAATTTCACTTTGCAGTCACAATTACCTAGTGCAGACCACTGGAACTCGTGTGGGATAGTAGCCTCGAGTCTTCCATCGTACACTATGGTAGTTGCATGTCGGTATACAGTGGTTTAAAGTAGTCGACCTAGGGCATTTCGACCAAAATGTTCTCAAAATTCTTTTGAATCTTCTAGAATGTTTTAAAATGTATTAAAATTTTCTAGAATGTTCTTTAAAAGTGCTCTAGAATGCGACACATTTTTCACCTAAGTTATATGCAATACATTTAGTGTGTGAACCGATTTTCACGGGACTTTCACTGGCGGGTTACTGATTTGGCAGGGAGTAACAATGGCTACTTTATATCCTGCAAATAATTAAGGTTCCTTGAAAAATCATAAAAACCTTCAAAATTCATGGGCACCAGCTAGTTAAGAAAATAAATTATCCTGATCCTTGCTGGACACCTTATGTAACTTCTAAATTAATAGAAGCTTCTCTATCAACAACAAAATATTGGGTCCGACGCACTGGTCTGGTGGCTCAGTGGTTAAGGCGTCTAACCGGAGATTGGAAAGTTTTGGTTCGACTCGCGGTATGACTGAAATTTTGAGACGGCCCCTAACTCGACCTTCATCACAGATAAAATTTAGGTCACCTATATCGCGATAGATTAAGGCAAGCTACTGGGGCGGAATGCACAGCCAGTTAAAAACTCTTTCACTAGATAGTTAAGACCACAAATGCAACCGACCAGTTGGAAAATCTCGTATCCATCCACAAATTTGTTGGGACACCCCATACACATAACTTTTCGTTTGGAGGAGGTTTTGTGATACAATGTCATTGCCTTCTGAAAAAAAAGAAAAAACCTCATTGTCAATCAATAACTTCACAAGGCGTGTTGAATGAGTGGTTACTCTCTAGATTCGCATTCAGGTGAACGCGGTTTCGAATCCAGATTTGGGTTTTCTATCGTTTCCCCAAACACTCCAGGCGAATGCAGGGATAGTTCCTGTAAAAAGATTAGGGCTGAATTCCTTTCCGTTCTTTCCTCCAATCCTTTTCCGCCTCCAGTGACCTGGATATCGACAAGGCGTAAAGCCAGAAACAAAAACTGAGCACATGAAGAGGAAATGGGACTTAGTTTTACATTAATCAATATCGTTTCGGTAAAATTATTTGATTTATCTACGATTTTTGTCATATTTGAGTAGAGGTCCACGAGAACTCGGCTGCATACAGGCATTAGAAAGAACGGTCTGTAGCTGATACTACCGGGAGTGATTTCTGGAAGTGACGTAAGGTTACCCGTTATATGTGTTGCTTTCCGAGTTGGCTAGGAGCAGATTTTTTCTCCGCACGTGTGCCGCCCTGGTCTGGCCGTGTCCTCGCTTCTCGCCTATTGTCTGCGCACCGCAGCGACCACGCCCCTCAGACACTAGCGCCGCTCGCCGTGTGCCCACTCCGTTGTCAGCTAACCTAATTAACATCCATCACACTGATTACCATCCCGGCTGCTTATGATAATCGAATCCCATTGTGAGCAGGCGCCTTTGTCGCGCCGGCAGGTCTTACTGTGGACGGCACTGGAGCAGCTGAGCCGCTCGTAGGTCAAGGCGCGTGTCCTCAGTGTACACTGATCCCTTCTCAAGGATTATATCACCTCGTGCTGGAGGTTAGCGAGTGACTCACAGTTGGCGGCCGAGATCGTAACCAGGGTCTCACTAGCCAACTGGAGGCGTCACTCTCTACATGGGAAAGAAAGTATGACAAGAACTTTTCAAAACACACCTAAGCAAAAATTACAGGAACTATTGAAGGGATGCTGCCTCATTTTAATATACAGGATGATTCCGTGATGATCTTACAAACATTCAAAGATAATAGAGAATAATATGTATTTGAGGCCCGGAAACGACCGAGTCAAAATTTAGGGAGCGTGCATAAACTACGTGGCTCAGTCTAGGGAGGGAGGGGAGGGGTTGGGTGGAACGCTACGTGGGGGGATGGGGGGTTTCCGAGTCAGGACACGTGGCTTTTCATTCATATTATTTGTCACAGTTAAAATGAGTTACAGAACACACAACAGCATGTGAATATTTATTTCCATCATTTAATTATCTCTTTATGTAATTTACTATAGACTGACAAGAGAAAACAGTACAAAATGTCTTCTGGAGTAAATAGGAAAAGAAACCTACGTGCTACGTGGAGGGGAAGGGGGTAGAGGCAAAAGCCACGTTGGGCTACGTGGGGGGGGGGGGGAGAGGGGGTGCACAGCAGGCCAAAATGGAGCTACGTGGTTTATGGACGCTCCATTACAAGTGAAGATCTACTAAAGTTCTGCCATAGCCTCGCGCAGCGCTCAAACTATGGCCCCCAACTTCCGAACCCTAATCATGACGTACAGATTTCCCGCTTAATACTCCGCTGTACTCTCGGATAATTTTCCCTGTTAATGGACTAGTAACGGCGCACTTAACTTCATGTCAGAGAGACTGAAAATCCTTTGTCTAAGGGAGGCCCTCAGGGTAATAATGGATTCTACCTACCTACACAAGCTGATACATTTACAATTGTTGTTGAAAATGGCGTCGCGCAGCGTCAATGCTAGATGGAATCGTCTCACAAAGTTCTGTCGTACCTGTTATAATATCGCCGGCGTTGTTTGGACAGTGTTGCAACAAACGAGAATTTTTGCCAGGAGATCCTCTTCAGTGTCGACAGGTGTCTAGTACTCAAGACTTTCCACATGGCCCCCTAAGAAATAATTAAATGCGGTGAGATCAGGTGAACATGCTGGCCACAGAACAGGACCTCCTGTACCTATCCACTTGTCAGGGAATTTCTGATGCAGCTAAAAGTGAGATGGGACCCCATCATGTTGGAAACACATCCGTTGACGGATAACAAATGGGATACGTTCCAGAAACCTGGGTAATATAGTATGTCTCTGATAAACACTGTGTGCACTGTGGCATTTAAACTGCTGTCAGAGGTATCAGAATAATTTTCGCTTAAGGCTCCCGAATCGGTTGTTAGGTCAAATTGATACATTTACCCTTCTCCGTCATCCCTGAGATTTTGTAATATTATCACGGAATCACGCTGTATATTTAGAAAAGATAATGACAGGCAAATACCGAAGCATACGATCAGATGTGTTTTTGCATTTACGCCAGGCCGATGTCAAGGTCATTAGTGACAGGAGAGAACTGGAAAAAATAATCGGGAGAGAATTCGCCCATAACCTCTTCGATGTACCATCCACGCATCCGCGGATAGTGAATTAGGGAAACCATTGAAAACAAAACTGGATAGCTGAACGACGATTTGAATCCACATCTTCCCAAAATCCAGGCTCAAACTTTACTGCTCACCCATGCAGAGGAATGGTACCAGGGTACCTTAGCTCAAGTTGATACATTTACCCTTCTCCGTCACCGAGCGTGGTGGTGTAACGGATAGCGTTCTGGCCTCGCATTCGGGAGGACGGCGGTTCGAATCCCCGTCCGGGCATCCAGATTTGGGTTTTCCATGGTTTCCCCAAATCACTCCAGGTGAATGCCGGGATGCTTCCTTCAAAAGGCCATGGCCGAATTCCTTCCCATTCCTTGCCCCCATCCTTTCCCGTCTCTAAAGACCACGTTGTTAAAAAGGTACGTTAAACTGTTACACAAAAAAAAAAAAAAAAAAAAAAAAAACTTCTCCGTCATCCCTGAAATTTTGTAATATTATCATGGAATCACGCTGTATATTTAGAAAAGATAATGACAGGCATATACCGAAGCATACGATCAGATGTGTTTTTGCAT
The DNA here is from genome assembly GCA_031002005.1 of Vandiemenella viatica. NCBI lineage: Eukaryota > Metazoa > Arthropoda > Insecta > Orthoptera > Morabidae > Vandiemenella > Vandiemenella viatica. The sequence goes on from CM061920.1 coordinate 337,331,305, forward strand.
TGACGCCTCGTCGATGTCAAGGTCATTAGTGACAGGAGAGAACTGGAAAAAATAATCGGGAGAGAATTCACCCATAACCTCTTCTATGTACCATCCACGCATTCGCTGATAGTGAATTAGGGAAACCATTGAAAAACAAAACTGGATAGCTGAACGACGATTTGAACCCACATCTTCCCAAAATCCAGGCTCAAACTTTACTGCTCAGAGGAATGTTTACTGAAAAACTAGACAGGGATTGAAACACGTTGCATCAAAATAGAGTACCAGTAGGGAATTACAAAATGAACTTACAATCAGCAGTCTAGTAAAAACTCCGATGACTAAGCACATATCGATGTTCACTGCAAATCTAGGTAAAAAATCCTCACAGAAATCCCGGAACAGTAATAGTCAGGGAAAGTCAGGGTTAGTGCAACTATAAGCCACGATTAATGCATAACGAATGTGAGGTGAACAAGAGTCGTATCATGGTTTACATATTTAAGATCGAATTTAAAAATCCATTCACCAACGAAATTACGGATGCTTTACTATTTTGCTTCATTTCGTTATTGATAAATCACTCAAAGAAACTTCTTTTATCCAAACCACTTATTAATTGGCTCTAACATACAATAGTTTCGATCTCAATTTTATACAAATCAGCTTCTATATTTCTTCAAAATACACTTATAGAAGGATTTTTTTTCTTCATACGTTTCCGTATGCTCTCACTGTGAATTCTTGTCTCGGCCTTCTCGCAAACTTTTAGCGTCGCTATTCGCCTCCAAAAATTCTACCTCAAATGGTCTTGCACTGGTGAGTAAACTTTTAGCTTATAGGCGAGATTCATTACACTTTTACAAAATATTTTTTATATTTCATTTTTAGTGTTTTATATTACTTTACAATGTGCGTTTGGTATCATTATTATTATATTATCTGTAAGAATTATATATAAGAATAATAGTAAACAAAATAATAATAACTCATTATGTTTCAATTTTTCACTCCAAAAAATGTCTATAGTGGGTCTAAGTCTAATATGGGGATATACAGGGTGTTACAAAAAGGTACGGCCAAACTTTCAGAAAACATTCCTCACACACAAACAAAGAAAATATGTTATGTGGACATGTGTCCGGAAACACTTAATTTCCATGTTAGAGCTCATATTGTGGACGGCTGTGATACAATACGCCATTCTCCAGGGCTGCATCAGCGCATCAGGGATTCCATGCGACGGAGGGTGGATGCATGTATCCTTGCTAACGGAGGACATTTTGAACATTTCCTGTAACAAAGTGTTTGAAGTCACGCTCGTACGTTCTGTTGCTGTGTGTTTCCTTTCCATGTTTAATGTGATTTGAAGAGAAGTAATAAAATGAGCTCTAACATGGAAAGTAAGCGATTCTGGACACATGTCCACATAACATATTTTCTTTGTGTGTGAGGAATGTTTCCTGAAAGTTTGGCCGTATCTTTTTGTAACACCCTGTATAATTTAATATGCGGCCCGCGGAGTTACGATAAGTTTCAAAAATGGCCCACAAGGTCATTTGGGTACGCCACCAATGATATAGGGATGAAATGGTGTGGTTTGCATTTGCCTTCTCCGGTGCGACGGTGGTCTTGTTAGCTTCCCACGGCCTGTGGTTTTCTAGGTCACTCCATGCAGCCGAACTGTACGGATCAACACGCGCCACATGCTAGCCCTCGCAGCCACGTCCCACCAGGTTACCTAGTGTCGTTTCAGCTACCCGGGCGTTTGATGTTTACCGTATGGGTGACTACCATTATAGGAAGGATCCTTCCCACGGCCCACTGTTGATTGCTGGATCGGCCTGGCCGGCAAATCCATGCGCCGTGGAAAGCGTGTTGTTTGTGTTATTGATGAGAGTTGACAGAAGGGAAAGGGTGAAACACAGTGACACCCTATTCAGGCCTCGAGGCTTAATGTCCCTATCCACGGACGAAATGACATCATCAGTGTCGTTTGCCTTCAGTCCATACACACTGTGGGTAGGTTTTGAATTTAACAATCTGATGATTAGGAATTTTTCACCACCACCTTTCCTAGCCTGTCCGCCAGGTATTGACGATGAAAATTTCTTCCATTACCATGACTCACAACAAGCGAACCCCGTGTCAACGCAGAACACCATGATGATGCCCCAACAAATTGAGCCAACGCGGTGGATTGGTGAGATAAAAAAAATAAGGCACCATAGTACTGCCTATATGTGTATTATTTTCTCTACTGACCATGGGGATTGCAATGGAATAACAAGAGAGATGGTTTCGTGCAGATCACCCTCTGCCATCTAATGTTTTGTGAACTGTGGAATACAGAAAAATTCATTTTCATGCGTGGTTGTTTCGGTGGCGTCTCACCTGGTCCTGCGTAGGTCGTTGCCTTCCTCTCCAGCCTTAATATTGTATTATATTAGAAAGAATCTCTTAATAGTACGAAAGATTATGAAATTACGCATTCACTGTCTATGAGGATCCAACATCCAAGGTAATTGTTTCCGAGCAGCAAATGCGGTTTGGATTCTGTGTACGTGAATAGCATTCGATGTGTGTTGTATGAAACTACGGCACGCTGGATGCTTCACAGTTTGTATGCGTGCCAGCAATCATCGTGGTCACCAATAATTCCCGATATTACATACCCCGTAACGAACCCCTTCTGGCAATAATGTATTCTGCCAGTCTGGTGGGAAAGAGATATTATTGCTGCATACAAGGTCAGGCTGGCTCCGCTCAGACCAGTGATTCGCATGCTGTAGAATCCAACTCTCGATATCCATACAGTAGCAATAACAGCAGACTAAATTCCAAAGATAAGAGTCAAGTGATAGAGAGAATATTAACAGAAGTTAGTTTGAGCAGTAATTAGTTTTCAAACGCCAAAATTAAAAAACTGTATAGGGATTAGTATGTTAGATTAAAAAATCAGAGGGTGATCAAACAAAGCCGATGAATTGATAATTCACACAAATGAGTGGAATGTTTACAATAGAATTGATGTTTTATGCTTGTCTGAATGCCATATAACTACAGGAATAGGCAAATCAAATATAATTGAATTTAATTTGGCTTCTAATTTCTGTAGAACTAACTTAGACAAAGAAGAGTTGTGACTTATATTACTAATGGTGACTTTGCTCCTTTTCTGAGCCAATTAAGTAGAAAATTAGCTAACATAGTCTTGTGTGGTGATCTTAATGTAGATTTTTTTAAAATAACTTACCGTGTAAAGTCATGTTGGAATCGTTAGTCAGCTTATACACTCTAATTCAGGTAGCTAATCTTCTCACTAGAATAACGAATATCATTGTGACGGGACGTCATTTATTATAATATTTTAATACCGAAATCATGTAAGTTTTCTAAGTTTCACTGCAGCCAGACGTCGAGTAAGCACGTCCTGTTGTTCGACTTTCTGCCGATCGACAGTCGGATTACAAGCTACACGTGCAGTGCTGAGCATGCAAGCCAATACTTTTCCAGCAAGCTAGAATACATTGATCACGCTCACTTCTTGACTGACGATCTACAAGATAACATCTAGGCCTCGGAGATAGATATTCGCTGCACCAACCTCACCATTCTCTGTTAGTTGTGAACTGTAGGGCTAAGTTTCATCCCTAGGGTCAGTATTGCGGGTTACGGGATACCTCTTAATTTGTACAACATCGACTGTAGTTGATTTATGGTCCAGTGCAATTAAATGGGGTTTCCAGAGACATTGTTTTATTTCAAGTAGCTCGTAGCTGCCCGCTCCCTCTCCTAATTACAAGTTACCCCCGATGTTCATGTTTATTTGCTAGCGCAAGAGAAGAAGAGGATAGGCTCAAGAGAGAAGAAGTCAAGAGCAGAAGATACGAAGAAAGTCGGCGCAAGTCATAGGGCATCGTAGGTTAACCATTTAGAACCCACGTGTCAGTCATCCTGGCACACCCTTTCAATAGGCATAGCACGATCCTATATACATACATATAGGGTCAGCCACATCATGATTTCCATTTATTAACCACCAACACTTTGAAAGCTACTAGCTCCAAGAGTTTTGATTTTAATGTTCAGCGAGTAATATACGATGAATCAGTTAGTAATTTTTTTTAAATGTTTTAACATCACACACTGGAAACAAGTTTACATTACACAAAATATGAATAAAAATACAACATTTTTGGTAGTATTACTTTAAAAGTTGCTTCCCAATGTATAGGTGTTGTGCCTCTCGAAAAGAATAAAAACCACGGATAATTGTGGGCATTAGAACATCATGCATTTCTGAAAGGAAGTTATGTACTGACTCTAGGAATGGCCAGAAATCGACTGCAAAATACTAAAAAAAGAATAATAAAGAATACAAATGCATGTACTACTCATGATTCTGACAATAAAACTGACACAATATGAGACATTGTGAAAAAGGAAACTGGAAAAAAATAATCACGTCAGTATAGACATTTATACCAAAGAAAATTCAGTAGCATCCAATTTTTCTGTTGCTGATATATTTAATAAACATTTTTGTTTTATCTGTTGCCGATAAATTAACTACCAGTAGCTCAGTAACTCATAATATGAATTTGGTCAAAACAGGCTACCAAGAAAAATTTTACATTATGCCTGTAAATTTAGATACTCCAGAAGAAATAAGGAAAGTTATCATATCTCTTAAGAACAAATAATTGAGTGGTTAAGATGCTATTTACATCAGGTTAATTAAACTGAGCTCCACAAAATTAAGTATTATATTCAGTTATATGTTTAATATACCTTTACCTGAGGGTACTTTCGCAGAACGGCTAAGTGTGTTTTCGTTAAACCATTCTATAAAAAGGAGGATAAGTCAGTTGCATCGAATTACCTTCTTATTTCATTACTAACAGCATTCTCCAAATGTATTTTTAGAAAACATTATACAATAGAATTTATCTGTACCTTAAATATATTTTTTTAACTACATCACAATTCGGTTTTGGAAACAGAAAAAGAAATATTTGCGTTCGCTGACAATATTTTAGAAGGAATTAATGATAAATTACAGCGTATTGGAATCTTCTGTGACCTTTCTAAGCCACTGACTGTTTTGATCATGAAAGAGGAGAGATAATTAGCCTAAATCAAGTAACTAAAACTCGCAATGTGATGATATGCCTTGAATGATTTGTAAATAAAACAAATACTGCAAGAGCATAATTGACTTTCAAACCTCTATCCATATCTGTACTCTGCATTTCACAACTGAAAGCCTTTCAGACACCACACACCATGGCAGATCGTTAGTGACATGCAGTAAGAAGCTGGTCATGGTGTTCTAGCATGAATCCATCGCATTTAGCTAGAAACCTTCGCCATAAATGAAACCGCAGGTTGCAACTCAACTGACGAGATGAAAGAATTCTTCAATAGAAACATGATACAACAAGCGGGCCGCGAATTATTGAGTATTTTGGGAAATGAGTACTCGAAAGTGAAGGACAAGTGGGGTTCAGTATTATAAGTCATAGACTTGAGTCACGTAATAGCTTTGTGCTGATGAGGTCCAGGAATGTGGCGAGTGAATCCCGTGCAGACTTGCCGTGTTGTAGTGAAGGGCGTGGTCTTAATTGTCCGTAGGCCAAGGGCAGCGAATGCCAAGCTTCGGTGGGAACCGAACCGCGTCGAGGTCACTCAAAAGAAGTCGACCAAACCCAGCTTAATGAAGCTCTCAGCCACTCAACGATCTTCACATTCTTTTAGACCTGAAGATGACTCCAGACGCTGGGGTCAGATTTTTACCCCCTTTTTCCACCTTTCAGAGAATCGATCTCGAATATCAGACTCGCGTTTATAATTATATCGCAGCGTGGTTGATGTTTAGTTTCCATGATGAGATTAGAGTGACGACGTGGTATAGAGGTGACCGGTGTTCGAATCTCCTAGCAAATAATTTACAAAGACTAGCATATTATTTGAATTTTTGAATTTTGATACCGAGCGTGGTGGTGTAACGGATAGCGTTCTGGCCTCGCATTCGGGAGGACGGCGGTTCGAATCCCCGTCCGGGCATCCAGATTTGGGTTTTCCATGGTTTCCCCAAATCACTCCAGGCGAATGCCGGGATGCTTCCTTCAAAAGGCCATGGCCGAATTCCTTCCCATTCCTTGCCCCCATCCTTTCCCGTCTCTAAAGACCACGTTGTTAAAAAGGGACGTTAAACTGTTACAAAAAAAAAAAAAAAAAATGAATTTTGATAACTGGTACTTTATGTCGTAAAGTTTTGCGAGTGACAATGATTCGATTTGTCCAGAATTTCACCTCTGCCGTGGCTGGACGTACAGTTTATCGTGGAATCAGAACCATGGAACGTTCTGGCGTAATCATAAAAACAAAGGAAAAGCTGAATTCATATTAAATGTTTGAAAAGATACCAGATTTCATCGGAATTCCCAGGCGATACCTTGAATTTGAAACCTTGACCACTTTTATTGAGTTATTGACTAAAAAATATTGTACAACAGTGAGTTACCGAATCATTTTGACTTTTATCACTGTAAAACCATAAATGAAATCGTCAAAGAAGCCGAAAATCATGACAAAAGTTTGTGTTAATCCGGTGGACAATTTATTTATTTAGCGTTTGATGCTTAACCGAAATTTTTGAAATGCACTGATAATATGAGACTCTAACATGAACATACTATAATTATAATTATATTTCCGCAGTCGAAGTACGGCAAATCTGCTCATCTCCAGGTGTGTAGTGTAGAAACAATTCTTCACGTGCCATATCTAATGAGAGTAATGAGATGGTATGTCATCATGACGCACGGCTATCTTAAATATGACGAGATCAACAGGCCAAGCTTCAATCCTCGAACCTGGTGCTTTACCAGTCCTGTTAGACTCCACCTCCACTTTCCTCCAAAAAAAACTACTCATCTCAGGGTAGGATACTGACATTTAAGGTACAGAACACAGTTCATTAGGGTTGTAGTGAGGTGGCGACTAGTAAGTACACTGGGGAAACGTACCTTCGGGAATGTTCTGTCGAGAGTGGATTAACAACTTGATATCACTTGCTGCTGTCTATCTCGACCTTGGATATGAATTATTTCCGCGAAACTAACCAAGTAAACATGGTGTTTTCACTTAATATTTCGGCGATCGAACTCTCCGTCAGAAACTTCAGATTAAGTACTAACCAGGTCTCTCTTATCTGAAGATGGGGACGGAAAGTTTAATCAACAAATTATTCTTAAAATCCACTATATTTATTAGGTTATTTTCTCAAGAATAATATATTATTATTTCGAATATGACAAAGAACACAATATAACTATATACAGGCTGCAATTCTATATCTTGGTTCCGTAGCTATTGCATCAGGTGTAACAATGTGCAGTAGATTACGTCAAACCCACCAGTAAAATATTATGCAGGACACTCAGGGATGCGTTGGATCGCTCCAAAGGTTATTTTTCAATTACAGCTTGCTGAATCACGTATTCCACACTTGTGCATCTGGCCTCGCATTCGGGAGGACGGCGGTTCGAATCCCCGTCCGGGCATCCAGATTTGGGTTTTCCATGGTTTCCCCAAATCACTCCAGGCGAATGCCGGGATGCTTCCTTAAAAAAAAAAGGCCATGGCCGAATTCCTTCCCATTCCTTGCCCCCATCCTTTCCCGTCTCTAAAGACCACGTTGTTAAAAAGGGACGTTAAACTGTTACAAAAAAAAAAACACTTGTGCATAAGCTGCACACATCTACATTGTATAGTCCAAAAGAGATTCATCAAGACAGCGACTTAGCTTGAATCAGGTAACTCGGCGGTTTATATGATTTCTCGGTTGTTGATATCCTCGTCGCAAAATGCAAACTGACCTCCAATTCTTCTTCTTGGCTCCTCTCCGTCTGCGATATAAATGGTAATTGAACATGGGGAGGGAACATGGATAGGGCAGATAGCACTAAGAGGTAGGGTTATACTTCATTTGCTGGGTGGTCTGTTCTTGTTTGCAACGAAATAAGTAGGTGACTTCATATTTATGCAACCACTTTGCGTTTATTCAGAAATCATTAAACATTGCTGTACGCTCCTACACACACACACACACACACACAAACCATTCAAAATATACAATGTTGTTGTAGGCCATTTTTCCGCAGTTGCTCAGTAAATTAATTAATAAATAACGCCAGTGCAACAGTATTATGTAAGTTTATTGCCGTACGCGTTTCGCCTCTCATCGAGGCATCATCAGCGACGAATCTATTTTAAAATTTACATTGGGTTTACAAACTTAGTTGACATAACGCTAAATTGATACATTTTCTTATTATTTACACTTACTATTAGTGGATTTTAGGATAGTAACCACACATCTTTGCTTTCTCTCCAAAGCATGTTTCCATTACAGACATTTGTCTTTGCTGTTGTGTACAGGATATAAACATTGCGTCTTCTACAATTCGCTTGTTTTCGGTGGCCATCTTATTTTCTTAATGTCAAAGGATGTGATGCGCTGACGGCGCCAGATTTGATATTGCGTGGGAGATTTTATTTCTAATTTTATGTAAGTGTGTGAGTGCATGTATTTGTTAGGTTTATTTCTTTACTGTAGGGTTATTGTACGTTTACCAGTGTGTTTGGTTTGTTAAGTTTATGTGGTCATTCAGTACCTGCTTGCCATTTTTTATTGCTTTTTGTATGTGGTAGTTTTCTTGTAGAGTGAGAATATTGTGTCTGTAATTGTTGATTGTGAGTATTTGCATGTCTTTGTTAATGCCACTTCTCTTGCATTTAGCGTCTATTGTATCAAAATATACATTCAGAGTTTACTTCGTATCACCACTACCAGGCGATATAAGTACGCATCTATATCGTTTCGCATCGTGTCTTTCCAACGTGTCTTTACAACTATTATATGAGCTTGTTAAGACATTGGCATCTTACAATAAATTTCCCGCACCCGCCATATTTTCTAACTTCTCTCACAAGAGACTCCTCTCCAAAGATATACTCTCCGTTGCACGCATTCGGCGTACCAATTGTCAAATAAATAGGCTTACTCGCACATTTCATTACTAAAACAGTCAGGATAAAACTACCAAAAGAAATATATTAAAACAAGAACTACTAGAGTTAGTGTGAATATTTCGTTTTAGGTTGCATCACAGGTATAGAAGTATTCCACACTTCCTTCCACTTGATGCTGGTATTGATTTTATTGCACAATTATCTTACATTTGTCAGAGAGCTTTGGTACAAAATCTGATTTAATTATGAATCATGCACCATTAACTCCAATATCCTGCGGGCAATAAATGTGATTTGAAATTTCTTTCAACACCAGGAGTCAAATCAACTACGTTCTAGAAAGTTGTAGTTCAATTGTGAAGAATGATATTTATCAGAGCACAAATTACGAACGGAAAAAAATGATGAGTTGAAATCATACACTAACTGAAGTCTGATTCGTGGGATAGCTAGTGTGCAATCTTATTCCTCTTTAAAAAAAAAAAAAAAATTCCAAGCACTGGCCTGGCGGGGCATACTATACAACATGCTGCAAGTTCTGTACAGAGGTCATACATACATTTCATGATAGTCAGCTTTCTCTCCAAATGTACGAACCAAAGCAAAAGCTGAATAGAGCAGCGTCCGTTTGCAGGCTTCCCATTGAGCTCATAATAATCCCAACACGAATCGTGGGGGTCGTATCTTGGATTGCGCTGTTGCAAAGAAATGTGCCAGTGAGCTATATTATGTCTCGCAATTGAGCGGCGAGTGACGAGTCATGGGCTGAAGGCGACACGGCAGCCGTTACTCCAGCAATCACCGGGGCCGCCGGACCAAATTACACGCCCGGGACCCGTCCTCATTATCGACTGATCCTCAATCAGTATTAGACCTCCAGATTACATGCATTAGCGGCCTGGCTGGCGGGGTGGGTGGGTGGCCGGTGCTCAATACTTAGGTCTCTGAGTCACACTTTGCAATGCAGTGCTGGGTGGACCGACGAACGGAGAAATCACTGTTTGAATCAGTACGCAGTGAAGTTAGAGCCACGGAAAAGTTGAGTAAGAATGGTAACAGATTGGAAGACAATTATTATTATGATTATTATTATTGCTTCAGGCTTTACGTATCATCGGCGTCGAGGATATTAGAGGCGGAAAGGGATTGAGGGCATGGAACGGGAAGAAATTCGGCAATGGCCTTTTGAAGGAACCATCCCGGCATTCACCTGGAATCATTTGGATAAACCATGGAAAACCTAAAACTGAATGGTCGGACGGGTATTCGAACCCGCGTCCTCCCGAAAGCGAGGCCATTGCTTTACCGCTCACCAACCACGCGCGATGGTAGATAATTATTGGTGCGACTACGAACAATAAGTACAAAGTATCGTTGAATAACCTAGATGACCTATGATCTAGTAACTTAACAAACCCCCGTTTGGCAACCCTGACAAACTGCCTGCAACGCAAGGTCTCAAGGTTCTTGATTAACACCAGATTGTCCCTGTGAAAGGATAATATCGTGTTCGGAAGGGACAATCAGTAGTTCACGTTCCCTTGCTTATGTCAAAAGTCTACAGGAACAACAAGAATTTACCCTGACTTTCTAGACATGAATGGAAAATTATTATCTACACTAATATTAAAAATGCGAAAGTAACTCTGTCTGTTTGTTACATTTTCACGATAAAACGGCTAAACCAATTTTTACGAAATTTGACAAGTAAATACTGCCTTTCACTAGGAAGAAAATAAGATGCGTTTTTCGCGATAAATGACATATTTCGTCATAACAGACACACGGATAGCGTGAGTAAGTCTCTGTGATGTCAGTCACTAAGGTTTCATTTCTCAGTTTGTGTATGGGGTGTTGATAAATTTCATGTACAGTTACAACTTATTATATAGCTAGGCCAGGGGAAGTTCATTGCATATGGACAAGTTGGACCTGTAAGTTTCAGCGTGGTAGTAGTTCTCTGAACTGATTCTTGGAGCACTAACGTTGGCGATCAGTCTCCAAGAAGTTATACTTTTCACCGCCAGGTGGAAGCACGTTCTTCTTCCCGTTATAGTTATGTTTGATTTGAAATATTTTATCTATCAAGAGCGATGTTGTTTTGGCACACAACTTGTATTCTATGTAATAGAATGGATTTCTGCGCGAATATACCTATGTTTGCACGTAAGTATAATTTGCTTAAATACTTTTATATATTATTAGACTATTTTTATCGCTATATACAGTTTAATTTCGTTTTTAGATTGCCGTCCTGTGAAGTGTATTGTTTTTGAAAATCTGCGCAGCAAAGCCTTGTGAATGAGAATAATAAATACCTATGTGCTCTGCATTACAAGAGTTGGTGTTATTGAATACCAAAAGACGATTGCTGTTCCATTGAAAGCTATAGTAGAACATATGTCTAATGCCTTTGTTTATGGCAGTTTATGAATTTTCTGAAGTACATGAACCCGGTATGACGTTGTTCGTAATTACATTTGAGTGACAACATTCAGATTAAAATGCTATGAATATTAGGCTTCTTTTTCACCTTGCAATACTTGAAATTGGAGGTAATGCCTTTTATTCGAGGAAATTATTGCTGTATGTAAACGCAAATATAAGCTTTTAGTTACATCGGTATCCAGTTCTCGACTATGTTAAAATACACAGTATATTATATTTGTGTTATTACTATTTTTATTAGTTGGAATTGTGATTCGAAACATTTTTACGCATATTTCATGTAAAAAGTCTGAAAAATAGTTTGGATTTTTTTTTTTTTTTTTTATCGAGGTGCGTTACATTAATGAGCAATCAGGCAGCACTATCACAAACGTGCCTCCACAATTTGATAATTCATTTTTATCCATTCGACGAGAAAAATATATGTCTCTTACTTCTCGAGATACAAAAAATATTTTTTCAGTAGTTCCTCGTGGCTTTGGCGACATTTTTATTTTGATCCAGGCCAAATTTAAAACTAATTACGACCGGTAGAAAGAGTAATACACCAATTGTACCTGTCGTTGTGGAGATACAACTTTGGAGAAAAATGTTTTGAGCCAGGCCGCATCTCATTCTAATCACCTCAATTTTGAGACTTTTATCTCGAGAACGTAGCAAGATATCGAAAAATTTTATTCTTCACTTACGATTTATTTCATTGAGTTACAAAAGAATCCATCACCGAATTGCGGCGCCATGGTTATAGTATACTTCCCAATAACCAAATAACTTACTTTTCTACACACCAAGTTTTACATTTTATCTTTTTCTCCTAAGCTGTTTGCTTGCATTTTCACCACCACCTACTATTGCGTTTTACGAATTTAATTTTAAATCCATTGCATTTGTGGTAAAGCATTTTAATATGTAATTTATTCCATTGTAATATATTCCCTTATCACCACCAAAAAAAAACAAAAAAAAATATCACCTTATGCGTGAATTACCAGCCTTCGACATGGTCATCTCTTTCTTCCCACGTACTACTAATTCTTCTACCAATATCCTTCCAAGCCTTCTCACAAGCAAACGCCAGTATCATGTCAGTTATTGATAGTGTTTTGCGGTAATTTAAACACATAAATATATTTTTAATTACTTTTGTTTTTAGACATCTGTGCGTAGTTCCCGATGTGGGCATGTGAAGTGAACCTTGTCTTATAGAAGTAGTAACTGTATTCTGTACATTTGTTTGGTTTCTAACTTTTCATTTTTATTATAATTGTTGTTAACATGTTTCGTCAATTGAATTGATAAAAATTAAAAAGGAAGAAAGCAATTACGTTGTTCATTTCAATTTACCTTCATTTTTTTCTAAATTCTTCTGCTGTTTTCGTATGTATATATAATATTAAAAATATTAAGTAGATGAATGAAAAATATCCGCATTTATGTGACGTCACAGAGTGATTCTCTAAATTGATTTCGGGAGCGCTAGCGACGCGGCCAGCGAATTACTTCTACAAAGATTATGTTGGCCGTGAACACAGCTTCTAAATGTATATATGTATATATATTTATATATATATATAGTGTCCCTGGTATAGATTATTTTGCGTTTATATGGAGCCAGCTCACCGGTTTCCCACACCCAAATGCTAAATTCCTTTTCTAACATTTCTGTTGGGTGTAGATCTATATTACTCCTAAACTAAAGGACAAACCTTTATTCCCACTGGAAAATAAAGACATGAGTGCCTCTAAAGATGTTTGTTGCTAGATCTATCTGAGAACAGTATCGAGCGTGCATTCAAACGCAAACACTGAGAACACTTAAAACTTTCTAAGATGTGATGAAAGCAAACAAATGTTTTTGTGTTGAGGCTACTTTTCCTGTTAAATCTAGAAATTTGTTCCCAGTACCACTATTTTTTTGCTATAACATTGTTCAAACTGTAATAGGTGGGTTTGAAAATCATCATTGTTCGGAAAAGACACAAAAGAATACTGTAGCATGAATAAATTGGTTGGTGCCACATAAGAATATATGTCAAAAGTCTGCCCAATGAGACCTAGTGACACAAACGTGGTTTATTTGTTGAAAAATTGATTAATGTTTTAAACGTACAGTTCTGTATTACTTGGATTTTTTTTTTTTTTTTTTTTTTTTTTTTTTTGAAGATCCCTGTAACTAAGAATAATTGTTTCTTAAATTTTAGTGAGTTTGTCAATTTGTTTGAGCAACACGCATAAACTAATGCTAATGTTGTGTTGGGGAGAGGGCGGATGGTTGTTGTTATTTGGGCAATCGGCTTCGAGGTTATTAGCGCTGTTGATGGACAGTGAAATTAAAATCCGTAGTATACATTATAGCTTTGGTTCCGTTGAGAATGGAAGAATGCTAAGCGCTTCGCTTACGTATGCTCCTGGTGGGTTAGCTATAATGATCAAACCCAGCATTCGGAAGGACGCGGGTACAAGGCCACATCCAGCCATCCAGATTTCGGTTTACCATGGTTTCCCGTAATCAATCCAGGCGTATGTCAGGATGATTCGAAAGGAAGTGGCAGAAATGCTTCCTGGAAATATTGGAGAAACGTCTTTGTGTCTTTCCTCAGTGATACCTGTTGCTACAGTTGCTGTTTCATTAATTCTTGTTTGCAGTTATAACTTTTTAGTCGATAACGTGCTTGATGTACAGTCAAAAGCCTCATTTCTATTGCCACTATTTATTTTTACTTGTTGTTTGGATTTTCACGTTTAAGAACTTTACGGTAGCTATTATAAATTTCCAGGCCAGGTTTGCATTCTTACAATGACTTCTCAGTATATATATTCTCTCATGTACTTTGTCATAGATCATTTTAACCTGTTTACTTCTAATTCACAGGTACACAATTTCAATACAAGAAACATAAATAACTTGCACAAAACACAAACATCTCTGTTATTAGTACAAAGAGGAGTTAATTATTCTGGTATACATCTGTTAATAAACTTCCCAAGAGTATAAAACAGTTTGCAGATAATAAAGATATATTTAAAGAAAAACTGAGAGATTATCTTATTGGCAATTCCTTCCACTCCATTCAAGAATTTGCACAAATTAATTACTAGTATTAAGTATGACTTTTGCAAAGTTCAGTTGAAAAATTAATGTTTATTGTTATTCTCTTTATTTGTCTTTGGAAAATATAATTTTTTTTCTATGATTATGACTCATATTGTATGTATGTGTATTATGTGTATTAACCATGACATGTTTCACATCCCAGAGGTCCTTCCTCAGCAGGGATCCATGAAACAAGGTTGATAAATAAATAAAATAAAAATTAATTTCTATTCAATGGATTACCTTTAATTGTAGCTATCGTAGTATGGCATCCTTGCAGCTTTTGTTTTTCTTTTCTACTTCAGTTTGATGTAAAAAAGTCACGACATCAGAAATGTTCAGAAAGTTAGACTAAAAGCTGATTACTGAATCAAAGATGTTCTTTACCACAGGATGCCACATTTCTTGTTTTGACTTTAGAAATTTTTCTCTTTATGCAGAGAGAAAGTAGCTGTCTATAAATTGCTCTCGGAAATTGACAAATCAAGATCATGATTTGTGAATAAGCGTGTACTTGAAAATTACCTTTTAAATTCATAATTATATGTCAATTGTTCTTTCCAGGACCTTGTAACGTTAATGTATTAGGTGGAGAGAACGAATGTTGAACAGCTTTTCTCATTCTTTGTGAAGTCGGTAGTAAGTTAATGTTTGCAAATTAATTTCCAGATACCTTTAAAGAAACCCACAGTTTTTATCAGATTTTGATGGAACTTTGCATATGTATACTTAAAAACAAAGAGAAAAATACCATCTAAATATGATTTTAAAAAACCAAAATGTGTGAAAGATATAAATGTGCGCAGGTTATATTCTGGATTTACTGCGAAGGTACAATCTATTTATGAACTATCCAGTAAAATAAATAAATATGTTATGACTTTATTGGAGTAATTTGGAAGTCTAATTGTCAGTTTCAATCTGCAGCGCTCTGTGGCTAAGATAATCCACTTATTATTTGGGTGAGTGGAATCTAACTCCATCGTGGAATTCGAACCACGCAGGCTTCTAGCGTAATCTACATAAACAAGGCAAAGGATTGATACTTGTAATGGTTAAAAGATATTTTTTTTATCAATTCGTATCATTTGTGGAATTCGTACCTGAGATCTCTAGTGCCCCCCAGTAAACTAGAATTAGTGCTAGTATTTCAGCCGTGTTGTAGACAGAAATTGATACACTCATAGGAAGCATGCCTGGTTCCTATCCATTTTGATTTTCCGAAATGAATAACATAATATAATGATAAAATGTTTGATGATTTTAAGTCAGGATTTATCTTTGAGTGAAAAACTAACAATTCTTTTACTTATATCTGAACTTGTATGACATGTCATTTTAGCATTTTTTTTTTTTTTTTTTTTTTTTGCTGTCGTCAATCTTTCGACTGGTTTGATGCAATCCTCCATCCCTTCCTATCCTGCGCTAACCTCTTCATTTCTACATACCCCTTACAGCCCACGTCCTCAATTATCTGCTTCATATATTCTAATCTCTGTCTTCCTCTACAGTTCTTACCTTCGACTGTTCCCTCCACTAACAAATTAACCAATCCTGCATGTCTAAAAATATGACCTACCAGCCTGTCTCTTCTTTCTGTAAGCTTTTTCCACAAACTTCTTTTCTCACCCATCATTTCCAAAACTAGTTCATTTCTTACTTTTTCTGTCCACTTAATTTTCAGCATTCTTCTGAAGCACCACATTTCAAATGCTTCAATTTTCTTTATTTCCGGTATTCTTGAAGTCCATGTTTCGCTACCCTAAAGTGCTGTGCTCCACACATAGAGTTTTAAAAAATTCTTTCTAATTCCTAGATCAATATTTGAAACTAAAAGATTCCTCTTTTTCATGAAGACTCTTTTTGCTAGTGCTATTCTGCTTTTAACATCATTCCTGCTTCGGCCATTGGTTGTAATTTTGATTCCCAAGTAACACAACTCACTTACTTCTCCTATTGCATCCGATCCTATTTTTATATTTAATCTAGTAGTATTGGTATCATTTCTGCTACATTTCATCACTTTTGTCTTGCTTTGATTTATATTCAGTCCAAAATCTTCCTTCAGTATTTTGTTCATGCCATTCAATAACTTCTCAATATCCTCAGCCCTCTCTGCTAATAAGAAATTGTCGTCAGCAAATCGTAGCATACTGATTTTTCTCCCTGAAAACTTATGCCACATGGAAATTTTTCTTTGACTTTCTTCATTGCTTCTTCTACATACAAGTTGAATATTAACGGGAATAGACTACAACCTTGTCTCACACCCTTTTTAACTGATGCATGTCTCTCGTGATTCTCTACTTTTATTACAGCCACCTGATTATTATATAGTTTATAGTGTATTCTTCTATCTCGAAACTTTAGACCTGACTTCTTTAAAATTTTGAACATCTTGTCCCACCTAACATTATCAAAAGCTTTTTCTAAATCAACAAATGCCATAAAAGTATCTTTGTTTTTCTTGATCCGCCCTTCAAGTATTAATCTTAAAGACAGAATTGCTTCCCTTGTTCCGCGATTTTTCCTAAACCCAAACTGATCTTCACCTACTATCTCTTCTACTACCCTTTCCATCCTTCTGTATATTATTCTGGTCAATAATTTGGAAGCGTGTGTTGTTAGACTAATGGTGCGATAATTCTCACATTTGTCGGCTTGTGCTTTCTTTGGAAGTGTGGAGATGATATTTTTATTAAAATCAGTTGGAATTTCTCGTTTCATAACTTTTTGATATCAGCTTGAATTATCTTTCGATTCCCTCCTCTCCTAGAGATTTAAGAAGTTCTGCAGGGATCTCATCTATTCCAACTGCCTTATTTGCTTTCAAGTCATTCAGAGCTTTATTAAATTCTGTCCTCAAAACAGTATCTCCTAAGTCATCAATGTCGACATCGCCTTCCTTTTCCATTACACTATTGTTCAAGTCGTCCTCAACATACAGTTTCTCAATGTATTCTTTCCATCGGTTAGCTCTATCTTCTGAGCTTAAAAGAGGTTTCCCATCGGCGGCTTTTATGTTCATACCTCTTTTCTTCATTTCTCCAAAATTCTGTTTGATCTTTCTATATGCAACATCTACTTCTACATCAACATCTAACTACGACTATTTCCCTTTCTATTTCTTCATACTTTTCTTGTAGCCATTTTTCTTTTGTTATTTTGCATTTCCTCCCTGAGCAGTCCCCACCCGGTGATCCGATTGGGGGACTATTTTACCTCCGGAATATTTTTCTCAGGAAGAATGATATATGTAATTTTAGAGGATTACATGTCCTCCTGAATAAAAATAATGCATTACGTCAATCCCCACAGCACTGTACAAAACATGAAACGAATACTAATATGTAAATATAATTCAGTGTTATAATTTTTCTGTTGCATGGTCCACTTAATAAATCCTCATTCCTCTGATTATCCACTGCAGTTATTGATTTACTTGGGTCGGGAGTTTCTTGTTCCTCCAATGGTACCAATGGTATAATTGCTGACTAAGAAATTCGAACTTGAATTTTAAATATTATTTTAAAGTTTTTGTGATAACACACCAATTTACAGTTTTTTTCGATAACGAAGAAAGTTTGCACACACATGTTTTAAAATAAGTGAAAATGATGTTTACTTTTATTTTATAAAATTGGATCCGCTCTCCCCTTGCACACCTCTTAAGACTGAGTTACACTCGCAACTTTTCCATGTTTAGCTTACATCTCCAAAACGAACCGAGAGATATGTTGTATATATGACGAATAGAATTATGAAAAACAATGTCCAAGACCATTGCAACGAAATTGAAACAAAGAGTAATTAAAATTTAAAGGCCCACGCAAATATCTAACTTTATTTAAATACAAACAGTAAATTATCAATTGTATTCATTTAATGTATAAGTCTAATCAAGTTAAGGAATAGTGATATCATTTGTGTAGAGGCAACATTGAATCAAGAAGAGAATATATAGATAAATATAGTGTTTTAATTCATATAGATAAAGAATCATAACCTGACTGCGAGAAACAGCCAAATTTATTAGCTTCATCTACGATTGATAATTGGGCGCTGATCCATTTGATTTTACTGTGTTTCGTTTCACCCACATACTTCAGGGAATCAACCAGTCAACAACCAAGCTGCTTATTTTGCACTCCACAACAAACTTATTCCTTTTGTTAATTAGGCATATTACATGTTTATGGATTTAGTTTAGTTTGTCATTCATCACACCATGCCGAAATAACATACAAATTGCTCTGAACTTATATAGAAACATCAAAAATTTTTACTCTACTGTAGATGACTGCATCATCAGCAAACAGTTTCAAGCTGCTATTAACGACGTCTCCCAGATAGTTTATAATAATAGTGAAAGGGAATGATCCTATTACATTTTCTTGAGGGACAGCCGTTATACATCTAGATTTCAACTGGATCAACCGATCAGTTAGAAAGTCTGCTATCCATTCAGGAATATGCATTGATATACCGTTCACTATATGCTGTTATAAGACATATAGTTGAAGGCTTTCTGGACATCCACTACCTGTATCAATAAATTTAATTATATCATGCGTAAATAGAGCCTGCTATGTTTCAGATCTGATCTACCGAAATCCTAGTTCGGTTGATGTAAGCAGTTCGTATTCATCTAGAAAATTCATAATGTTCTAGCGTATTATATGCTCCGAGATGCCACTGCAAAAACAGGTGTTACTGATATAGGTCGGTAGTTTCTAGGTTCTCTTCAATTTCCTTTCTTGAAAATTGATGTTAACTGCACGATTTTCCAGTTGGATGATATTTTTTTCTTCTTCTAAGGGTTGACAGTATATACCAGATAGAAATGATCCGATTTCTGTTGGGTACTGTGAAAATACTCTTACTGGTATTCCAGCGGAATGGGACCAGGTGCTTTCATTCACTTCATGAGCTCTAAATGCCTCAAATTACTTCAGTATCCATTCCTAATGAGTCAATTTCTATCTCCTAGCCTCGTGGAAAAATGGGTATACTATCCATATTTTCATCACTGAATGAATTTTTAATTTCGGTGTTATACAAGTTAACCTTGTTGCTGTTTTCGTTAACCTCATATCCCTCGTAAATTAATTCTGGCATAGTGTTGTCGCTGGAGATGTCTTTTCTTTGTACGACCAAAATTTCTTACGGTTTCCTATAGTCTAAGAAATCAAGATGCATCGGATATCATTAAAGACCTCACGCATTACACTTTTAACACATCGTCTTAAATAGGTTGTCCAAGTCATTCTCTAATCCGTCCTTCTTGAGCGTGTGTTTGTCCTTTACTTTTTTTAGTAACCTTTTAACTTACCGTGTATACCACAGTGGATCTTTCCATCACTTAATTGTACGTTTCGATAAATGTATGTCCATACATTCCCTTACTGTATGTGAAAAACGAGTCTATATATTTTCAATGGTACCTCTTATTCTGAAGGTATGGTAATTATCCCTCAGGTTTGTTTTAAAACATACCTTTGAGCCCTTTTTGAATCTGTAAACAACCGTTTTTCATTTTATGTGCTCAGTTATTAATTTTGTGTTTCTATTTACCACTTTGTGGTAACTCATCTGTGGTCATTGGAATGTCTCTGAATAATACTGGTAACCAATAACTCTAAGATACTTTTTTACCTTTATGACATTACTTGGTTTTCAGTAATCACCTGTTCATGATGATCTCAGAACAGTTCGAGAATTACTTCAGAAGAAATTTTATCCCTGCCACCAACCAGTAACATGGCAGTAGCTACTCCAGTCTGTATAAGATATAACACGATCCTGAAATCAACGTGCGATATTACTTACATTACTTCTTAACGCCTCTGCGACAGTTATATCAGCAACAGTTGGACTTTAGAAGGCGCCTATGACAAATTTTGTCATAGCTACACAGACCTAGTTCCAGACCGTATCGACATTTCTTCCTTACATATTTGGTGTCACCATCCATTTTAAGCACTTCAGATAATTGGGGAGCCAACTATTTTAGGAATCTGTAAAGGTCCTTCCGAGAATGCAGTTCGAAAATACCTTCCCTCCTAATGGTTCCCTGCTATGCAAACAACAGCAATCACAATTCTAGAGATTAAGTTTCGTGTAGTCTTTAAAAATATCACTATAGGCAAGATAGTTGTAGTTTGGGTTAATATTTACAAAAAAAATGGGGGCGTTTCACAAAAGAAAAGATGTCGATTATTTTTGTTGAAATATATTTATCTTTTGAGACGTATGATATTAGAAAACTACTAATTTAATTTAGGGAGTTTAATGTGACCATTTTTTCTTATTCTTGTGTCAGTGTTCCTTGTGCTAATCTATTGGGCAATGTGGCTTAAAGGAGGAACCATTTAAAAATTCGTTTTATGGATAAGATAAATTCAGCTGAATGATGCATTCAGTACGTACAGAGGGTATTATCTCAGTGGCGTGTGAGCAGTAGGGTACAGTTTTGTTTTCCGTTTAACTAAAATGCCATCAAGGAACCAGTAATTCAGATACGTCTGTATTAATCAGCTGATTGTCGAAAGTTACGTAATACGGTACTACGGTGTACGTATGTATCTGAACAACTTGAAAGATTCGATGCTAGTTTGCCTCCTGAAAGTTATTCAACCACTTATCCACTACTACGAAGACTGTACTATAAACTGTAGAAGTCGATATAAAATTTTAACTTCATCAGTTTACAAAAATTGTAATTTATATCAGCTGATTCATTTTGAAAACATAAATAGTATTAAAGTTAAAAACAGAAAAGTGTTTATTAATCGTCGATCTGGGAATAATTCCACCCTGACATTTAGCAGGAACCATTCCAAAATTAAGGTAAACAATAGAAAACCGATATCTGAAGGTAGGGAATAAACGAACCCGTGTGCTTTCTCATAGTTCATACATACTGTCATAAAATATTTCACCGAGCGTGGTGGCTGAGCGGTAACATTCTGGCCTCGCATTCGGGAGGACGCCGGTTCGAATCCTCGTCCGGGCATCCAGATTTGGGTTTTTCATGGCTTCCTCAAATCACTCCAGGCGAATTCCGGGATGTTTCCTTCAAAAGGCCATGGCAGAATTCCTTCCAGTTCCTTATTCCCAGTCCTTTCTCGCCTCTAATGACTTCGACATTGACGAGGCGTAAAGTCATAAGTAGAAGAAAAAACAATAAAAATACCTAAAACATTTATAAATCATTACATGCGTTTGAAACATGTAAACATTTCTTTTTTCCTACAAAATAACAAACTTAAACATGTTATATGCGAACGTGACTCAATAAAAAAAACACACACACACACAAAAATAAAACCATGATCCAACTGAAAAATTGTGCTTTTAGTTTTGGAGAAAACGTTTCAAACATAGCATACTTGTTATTAAATAGGTGTGACGTCGAATATATTAATTTTGATACAAAGTACAAGAATATTAATTGTAAGTAGGCTTATAGTGTGATATATCGAAGGTGATCAGTTTCTGAATAACGAGTTTTCGAAATATGTTTAATGAACTTGCGAAGCAAATAAATTAAATATAAATAAAAAGTTTTTTTTTTTTGCTTATGGCTTTACTCCTCGCCAAAGTCATTAGAGGCTGGAAAGGACTGGGGGGCAAGGAACGGGAAGGAATTTGGATTTCGGCCATGGCCTTTTAAAAGAAGCCATTCCGAAGTAGACGCAAAATGTTCTTAACCTACAGAAAAGAGTTACTAATGCAACTTCAGAACTGGACTACTTATTCTAATCGTTATCGAAGGTGACACGCAGTCAATCTGTGATTTCAGAAACAGTTGTCTTATTATAGACATACATGCCGCCTGTGTCAGAAATATTTTCAGTTATGAATCGAGTTGCAGGAAATCAAAGAGTAATCTATGCAACTAGCGAGCGGCTGAGCAGTCGGCAATTACACTAATGAAGCATGAAAGCAATCAGTGACATTCGCTTTGACGTGCGCACGTCAAAGCCATCGCGTGGGAACTGTTCATACCCACGATACTCGCTTTAATTTGCCAAGTGTCATCAGGTGCCAGTGGATAATGATACGGCCATTATCGTTATAACAGTTACCCGGCTAATTTTGTAGATTAACATACTTTGCTCCTTAACTTTTTACCGATCACATTTAACTGCATTATCCACTCTGACAGAAGTCGGCAATCTTAAGGCAGAGTAACAATTTCGGAATTTCACCAAAATCAATTGACCATATTTCACCATACATAAATAAGTAAAGAGAAACATTATTATTATTATTATTATTACGTCATCACGGTTAGGAATAACATAATCGGGGTGCAATATCAACATGGTGTGAGTTGGAACCTGGCACAATGATTGGTTTCCGGGAAACGGTTTTGTCATAAAGTAACATTGCAGCTCATACAAGACACGATGCGTGTATGGAATATCTGTATAGAAGAGGGTCATTCACAGCTTCGAGCAGGTTCTAGATCACACAGTATAATCACCATATTGTTCGCATGACCGTAACCGACAGAGCAGCTTCGTCTACATTGCTGGCTAGACGTTGGAGCATTGCAAAGGGTTTGAATGTGAGTGGTGACTGGTGACAAGGATGCCATTGGGTCGGCTTTCATTCACCGAAACCCACCAACGCCTTAGAATACAATAGGCACGTGATTGACGTCACTGGCGTGCTGATTGGCAAAATGTAGAGCTTCCGAACGACTTCCGCTTTATCTACGTCTATTAAACTAAAACCGGATAAATTTGAAATATAAAAAATCAGAAATTACTGAGCAGATTTCAATGGCGTTTTCACTGTTTTGAAGCTTAGAATCTCAATTGAGTTGTTTGGTATGTCTTATATTTCAACGTTACATAACGCAGGAGCATTAAATGAAATTCTGAACGTAGTGACAAATGCCAATGATGGAACGACTGGATGCTGCATACTTCACACTAAACATCCACCTAAAATGTCTCTAGCTGCACGACTTGTCAGATGTTCGAGGACTGCTGTGGTGAGTGTGAGAACTAACATCAGACTTTAATGCTGGGCAGAGTGCAAGAGTGTCTGAACACACAATGCACTGAAAATTCCTAACGATGGATCTCCACAGCCGACGATCCATGCATATGTCAATATTAACACCATGACATCGGCAACAACGATTGAAATGGGCACGGGACCATCGTCACTAGACGTTGACGCAGTGGCAGTGGCAGAGCGTTGCATGGTCTGATGAATCCCTATATCTTCTTCATCAGGCCGATGGGAGGGTGCGAATCCGTCGTTTTCCAGGGGAACAGCTTCTTGACATCTCTACTGTGGGACGGAGACAAGCTGCCTTCGGCTCAATTATGCTCTGGGGAACATTCACGTGGGCATCCATGGGTCCAGTTGAGTTCGTCAAAGGCGCCATGACAGCCAATAAGTATCGTAAACTGGTTTCAGACCACGTACACCCCTTGATGACGACCATGTTTCCCAACGGCAGTAGCATTTTTCAACGAGATAATTCCCCACGTCACTTGGCCAGGAGTGAGACAGAGTGGTTCGAGAAAACACAGTGGCGAGTTGCAATTGATGTGCTGGCCCCCCAACTCGCCAGAACTGAACCCGATCGAACTCATTTGGGATGTGACTGAACGTGGCGTCAGAGCTCCTCATAGGTCCCATCCCCAGAACTTACGGGAGTCAGGTGACTTCTATGTGCAGATGTGGTGCCAATTCCTTCCAGCGACCTACAAAGGCTGTATTGCTTCCATTCCGTTGCCTGGTCATAATGTTCTGGCTGAACAGTGTATTATAGCATTAATCGGGTAAGAAAAGGCTTTTGATACTAGGAGTGAAATGGTTTAAGGTTATTTTACACAAAATCAGTCTCCACATATAGTAAGAATAATGCATTGCTTGCATTACAAGACTTGTACTAAAATCTGACAAGACGCTATCAGACTGAAACGAAGAGTGAAACAAGGTTGCCCGCTAACACCTGAAAGTTTTAATATTTATACAGCCGATGCCGTTAACAAATGGGTGAAATAGTATGTACTTAACCAATTTGTAGTTAATGACATGATATTATAGACAATTATTTATAACGACGACCAGTTGTCATTATTCTAAGGCAGAAGACCACTTTATAAGGGGAGCTAAACTTATTAATGCAGAAAATTAAACCATAATGATTTCATACTCTACTTCGAAAAATGAAAGTTATGACATTCAAAGGATACGAATCAATCCGAGTTAACATAATAACAGAACAAAGTAAAAAATATTTATATTTTGTATATGACACAAATTTTATCATAAATGATAATGACTATATCAAATATTAGTACTTGTGTGGAGTAATTAAAATATATTTTTAAAACACCAGACAAAGCATAATGAAGAAATTTTATAAAGTGATGGCTGTAACAGCATTACTATGTGGTTGCGAATAAGGACATAGACGAAACAACAAATAAAGCTGAAAGAAGTTGCTGAAATGATGTTTTTGAAAGCCGTGGGCTTGTTATACTTTGTTAGATGAAAATTTATAATTCTAAATGAGGAAAGGATTAGATACAGCGAGAAATGATGGAATATGTAAGATATCAGACAACTACACGTGCTGCTAAATTACAAACCGGAACAGGGAAGAAGGAAGAAGAGTGACTTAGGAAGAGGTGAACACAACAAAATGTGTGAAGGAGAAACAAATGATAAATGGTTAAAGCCATGAAGATGTTGATGATGATATGAATCTCTGTTTTACTGTGCACCGTAGTTTATAGACAATGCTGTAACAATGCAAAATTTAGGTTAATGGATCTTAACGTTTTTGGTTTTGAACAAATCGTCTAGATAAATACGACCAGATGTATGTCGATGTATCATCCTTCTCTGAGTTTGTGACAATTTTACTCAAAATTTAAACTTTTTTATTTAATGTCAAACAAGTTTTTTGTTTTGTATTTTAAAACTATTTTAAGGTGTTACATTCGACTTTAAATAAAATAGTTTCTTGTTATTTTTCATGAGGTTTTAGCTGATGAAAAATCAAAGAGAGTATCCAGTTTACGAAATGAGAACAATCTAATTTAAAGGTCTAAGAACCCTGGATAAATACGCATAAGTGTAAGTTTTCTTACTTTGATCTCACTTACCAGCAATCCAAAATTTACGAAATTTCTCTTCAAGCTGTTTCATCCACAAGTTTAGACATTGAATTGAAGAACGAATTTACTACTTTTACAATGTTTATCAAATAGCCTAATACTACACAAATATATTTAATGTTTACACACTTGATGGTGTTCAGGAAACTGAAGACTGCAATTTGCTTGAGGAAATGTAATGTGCTTTAGGTGGATAGTTGTGATGCAGAGAAATCCTACAGTGATTTGCGAGAAGTGCTTAACAGACGTAAATGCTCCTAATGGGACTGTATAATTAGTACTAAACCGCTTCGTGAGATAGGTGACTCGAACGCAGTCCCTGGTTTGAGACCCGGTAGTAAATATATGTTCACAATTCGCTACTAGTGGGGCAGGATGTGTGGCAGTAAACAGGTCGTAATATGACAATGTGAACCAAATAGCTTGGTTAAAGCACAAACCTCTCTCCAGTAATTGCAGTGTGCAGGAAATTTCTCCATCAGTTGTAGAAATTAAGACATACAGCTTTCCGTGGAGTGTTTTGATAGCGTAGTGTGATTTAATTCTCAAACACTCTTTCAGCTTACAATATTAGTGATAAATACTGTTCGCATTTGCAGATCTTCGAGTGTCAAGTGGTTTATATGTTTATTAGAGTTTTCTATCTTACGCAATCTGTCGTAAGGGACCATTTATAATTTTGAAGTCTTCCTCTTCTTAGCATTTATTACCGCATTGCAGCGTCTGCTTCACTGGCCTTCTTTTTCAATTTATGCCGATCTTTTGTATCTTCAGGTAAGGCATTGACTTATTGCATGTCCATCCGCAAAGTACCCAACCAGCGCTTCGTGGGTCTCCATCGAGTGCTGTTCTCGCAACTGAAGTGTTGTTGCTACGTTGTATGATTGGAGCCACACCAAATGCCGCCCGAACATTCTCATCCAAGATGCGGTCCAATCTAGTGAGTACCACGGCCAAAGAATCATCTTTCATTTCCATGAAAGGCAGTTGTTGTTCATGTCTTTTCGTGGCCAACATTTGGTTCCATACAGTGCCACTAGTCGAACGAAGGTTCCGTACATCTTTAATTTAAGGTACAGTGGCACCTTCCGGTCGAAAATGACTCCTGTGACCGGACGCCACTTCATCCATGCTGTGCTGACCCTGTTTCGGGCGTCTGGGAGCGTCTTACCGTCCGAACAGATTACGGTTCCCAGGTATTTGAGCTCAGATGCCTAAGCCGCGTTCCCACGGCGTCTTGTAACGAAGGCGGGACGGGACGGGATGGATACTCAGCAACACGCCATGGGAACAGTGCCACCTCTGCTAGCGGAGACGAGACGCAGCTACCCACTCTATGTCGGTAAACATCACAGGCGTACGTAGTGGAGCGCTGTTGCCATCGGTTTGCAACAGCGGTGCGCAACCCTTCTGTTGCTGTAAAGTACTCTGTGACAAAGGACACTAGGCAACGTGGTGGGGAGGTGGCGGCGAGGCATGCGATGGCTAACCTGTGGCTAGCGCGTCCCTACGCTTCGGCTGATGAGGTGCCGTCTCCGCTACAAGAGATCGTGGGAACTCAGCTTAAGGCTACGGTTACTGTGCATGCGAATTCGGATGAAAATGTGTTCGGACGAACACGTCCGAAATCCTCTTCAGAACAAGGCGGTTACACTGTGCGCGTTTTATAATATTCTGATTGTACGTTTCTACCTCCCAGCAAAGATGGACGAACTTGATGAATTTTATTTTCTTGAAAGTACGTTAATGAAGGTATTTTTGTTAAATGGTTAAAAACAGAGCATGTCAACCAGTTATTTACTAGCAAAGAGAGAGTTACAGGCTACTGTAATAATCTGTAACTCTACAAGTTACGTTCGTGATGGATAAAATTTAAACTTTAATTCTAATTGCTTATGTAATTGATGTAAATCCAACATCAAAGTAAAAAATTGAGCTTACAGCTAGTGTTGAGTTCTGTAGCATCTTTCTCCTACTTTTGGAGAGAAATATCTCTGTCATGTTAATGTTTGTCTCTCATATCCCACAAACACCTTATGGTTATCCACGGTGAAATTACCAAATCACTCGAAATTGAACGCACGAAAACACACAAAAGAGACGCATGTCGCACGAAAAAATCAAACTTGTTTGAACGCTCAACTGGTCCTGACAACGTCGTGTTCGTTGCTGCCAGTGTAAACAGTCTCATTGGAAAACAGGCGTTTGTTTGTTCCGACGAATTCGTCAGAACTCTTCAGAACACATTTTCGTCAGAACTCGCATCCGTTGTAATAGTAGCCTTACAGAGTCCATCGCTTTCGATATTAACAGACACATCACTTGAAACTCCACACTCAGTCTTCTGTACATTAAGTCGCATGTCGTGTTTGTTGAGGGAAGTTTTCCAGCTTTGGATTTTGTTGTTACAATTTTTCACGAGATTCGCAGGCGACCATGATATCATCAGGGAGCAATGTCCAGGGGTGTAGAGTGAGTAGTTCTGCAGCAATGTTATCAAGACAAAACAGTAGTATTCCATCAAATTAT
>CM061920.1:337360555-337397859 GCA_031002005.1 Vandiemenella viatica
ACCTGTATAACAGTGGATCTTTCCATCACTTAATTGTACGTTTCGATATATGTATGTCCATAACTTCCCTTACTGTATGTGAAAAACGAGTCAATATATTTTCAATGGTGCCTCTTATTCTGAAGGTATGGTAGTTATCCCTCAGGTTTGTTTTAAAAACATACCTTTGAGCCCTTTTTGAATCTGTAAACAACCGTTCCTTTTTCATTTTATGTGCTGAGTCATTAATTTTGTGTTTCTGTTTACCACTTTGTGGTAACTCATCTGTGGTCGTTGGAATGTCTGTGAATAATACTGGCCTACTGGTAACCAATAACTCTAAGATATTTTCTTTACCTTTATGACATTACTTGGTTTTCAGTAATCACCTGTTCAAGGTGATGATCTCAGAACAGTTCGAGAATTACTTCAGAAGAAATTTTACCCCTGCCACCAACCAGTAACATGGCAGTACCTACTCCAGTCTGTATAAGATATAACACGATCCTGAAATCAACGAGCGATATTATTTACATTACTTCTTAACGCCTCTGCGACAGTTATATCAGCAACAGTTGGACGTTAGAAGGCGCCTATGACAAATCTTGTCCTAGCTACGTAGACCTAGTTCCAGACCGTATCGACATTTCTTCCTTACATATTTGGTGTCATCATCCATTTTAAGCACTTCAGATAATCGGGGAGCCAACTATTTTAGGAGTCTGTAAAGGTCCTTCCGAGAATGCAGTTCGAAAATACTTTTCCCCCTAATGGTTCCCTGCTATGCTAACAACAGCAATCACAATTATAGAGATTACGTTTGGTGTAGTCTTTCAAAATATCACTACAGGCAAGATAGTTGTAGTTTGGGTTTTGAGCACTTAAGTTAATATTTACAAAAAATGGCGACGTTTCACAAAAGATAAGATGTCGATTATTTTTGTTGACATATATTTGTATTTTGAGACGTATGATATTAGAAAACTACTAATTTAATTTAGGGAGTTTAATGTGACTATTTTTTTTTATTCTTGTATCAGTGGCTGAAAGGAGGAACAACTAAAAATTCGTTTTATGGATAAGATAAATTCAGCTGAATGATGCATGCAGTACGTAAAGAGGGTATTATCTCAGTGGCGTGTAAGCAGTAGGGTACAGTTTTGTTTTCCGTTTAACTAAAATGCCATTAAGGGAGCAGTGACTCAGATACGTCTGTATTAATTAGCTGATTGTCGACAGTTAAGTAATATGATATTACTGTGTACGTATGTATCTGAAAAACTTGAAAGATTCGTTGCTAGTTTGCCTCCTGAAAGTTATTCAACCACTTATCCACTACTACGAAGACTGTACTATAAACTGTAGAAGACGATACGAAATTTTAACTTCACCAGTTTTCAAAAATTGTAATTTATATCACCTGATTCATTTTGAAAACATAAATAGTATTAACGTTACAAACAGAAAAGTGCTTATTAATCGTCGATCTGGGAAGTATTCCGCCCTAACTTTTCGTCGGAACCATTCCAAAATTCACGTGGAGTGATTACGGGAAACCATAGAAAACCGATATCTGAAGGTCGGGAATAAACGAACCCGTGTGCTTTCTTCTGCTAGGCCCTTGGGGCAAACGCTCACCAAGCAGGCTAGGTGAATGAAATACTTCATACAAACTGTCATAAAAAATTTCACCGAGCGTGGTGGCTGAGCGGTAACACTCTGGCCTCGCATTTGGGAGGACGCCGGTTCGAATACTCGTCCGGGCATCCAGATTTGGGTTTTCCATGGCTTCCCCAAATCACTCCAGGCGAATGCCGGGATGTTTCCTTCAAAAGGCCATGGCCGAATTTCTTCCCGTTCCTTGCGCCAAATTTCATCCCGCTCTAATGGCTTCGACGTCGACGAGGCGTAAAATCATAAGTAGAAGAAAAAACAAAACAAACAATAAAAATACTAAAACATTTATCCATGCGTTTGAAACATATAAACATTTCTTTTTTAAACAAGTTATATGCGAACGTAACTCAAAAAAAAAAGAGAACACATAAAAAGAAATCCATGATCCAACTGAAAAATTGTGCTTTTAGTTTTGGAGAGAACGTTGCAAACATAACATACTTGTTATTAAATAGATGTGACGTCGAATTTATTCATTGTGATACAAAGTATAAGGATATTAATTGTAAGTAGGCTTATAGAGTGATATATCGAAGGTGATCAGTTTCTGAATAACGAGTTTTCGAAATATGTTTAATGAACTTGCGAAGCAAATAAATTAAATATAAATATAAAGTTTTTTTTTTTTGCTTATGGCTTTACGCCTCGTCAAAATTATTAGAGGTTGGAAAGGACTGGGGGGCAAGGAACGGGAAGGAATTTTGATTTCGGTCATGGCCTTTTATAAGAAACCATTCCGAAGTAGACGCAAAAAGTGCTTAAGCAGAGAAGAGTTACTAATGCAACTTCAGAACTAGACTACTTATTCTAATCGTAATCGAAGGTGACACGCAGTAAATCTGTGATTTCAGAAACAGTTGTCTTATTATAGACATAGATGCCACCTGTGTCAGAAATATTTTCAGTAATGAATCGAGGTGCAGGAAATCAAAGAGTAATCTATGAAACTAGATTCCTAGCGAGCGGCTGAGCAGTCGACAATTACACTAATGAAGCATGACAGCAATTAGTGACATTCACATTGACGTGCGCACGCAAGCCATCCCGTGGGAACTGTTCATACCCACGACACTCGCTTTAATTTGCCAAGTGTCATCAGCTGCCAGTGGATAATGGTACGGCCATTATAGTTCTGACAGTTACCCGGCTAATTTTATAGATTAACATACTTTGTTCCTTAACTTTTTACCGATGACATTTAACTGCATTTTCCACTCTGACAGAAGTCGGCAATCTTAAGGCAAAGTACGAAGTTCGGAATTTCACCAAAATCAATCGACCATATTTCACCATACATAAATAAGTAAACAGAAACATTATTATTATTATTATGTCATCACGGTTAGGAATAACATAATCGGGGTGCAATATCAACATGGTGTGAGTTGGAACCTGGCAGAATGATTGGTTTCCGGGAAACGGTTTTGTCAAAAAGTAACATTGCAGCTCATACAATACACGATGCGTGTATGGAATATCTGGATAGAAGAGGATCATTCACAGCTTCGAGCGGGTTCTGGATCACACAGTATAATCGCCATATTGTTCGCATGGCCATAACCGACAGAGCAGCTTCGTCTACATTGTTGGCTAGACGTTGGAGCATTGCAAAGGGTTTGAATGTGACTGGTGACTGGTGACAAGGATGCCATTGGGTCGGCTTTCATTCACCGAAACCCACCAACGCCTTAGAATACAATAGCACGTAATTGACGTCACTGGCGTGCTGATTGTCAAAATGTAGAGCTTCCGAACGACTTACGCTTTATCTACATCTATTAAACTAAAACCGGATAAATTTGAAATATAAAAAATCAGAAATTACTGAGCATATTTCAATGGCGTTTTCACTGTTTTGAAGCTTAGAATCTCAATTGAGTTGTTTGGTATGTCTTATATTTCAACGTTACATAACGCAGGAGCATTAAATGAAATTCTGAACGTAGTGACAAATGCCAATGATGGAACGACTGGATGTTGCATACTTCACACTAAACACCCACCTAAAATGTCTCTAACCATACCCTTTAATGAAAGCAATAAAAAAAAGTCTCTATTAATAACTATTTTTCACAATTAACAAAACTTGAAACATTCTTTCCTTTATTTCGGGATATTCAGTCTTTAAACGCAATAGATGACCGTTTACAATGTGGGAAACTAATAAGGAAAAGACAACAGAGATTTTCTTTGATCACAATCTCTTCCAGCACAACTACAATGTCTCTGGCAATCGTCTTTGGCATTCTCTTCACAATAAAATGGCGCCGCAGTTTGTAGCTTTCAAATCTCGTTTAGTTCTTATTACCGGTACGTGAAATGCAGTTGTGAATACCTGATATTCAACTACGGAATATATTTTAATTTTGAGCTCCACTTCAGATGAAGTAGCATAATGGGAACATTATTAACTCCAGAGGCAGATAAAGCAGCATAATGAGCGACAACTAATGTTTTCTCAAAAAGTGTATAAAAATAGAAAAAAGGCGTATAGGTATAATAGAAGAATCTCTTATGAATACTTTGCAAAATGGCTTACGAATCAATCATGAATATGATACATTTTCACGATGACACAAAGGATTTAATTTATTTAAGGTAAAAAAATAAAAAAAATATTTAGACTTCAACATACCGTCATACAGTGATCAGCCAGAATATTATGACTACCTACCTTATATCGATATAAACCCGTCCAGGTGGTAACAGAGTCACTTGACGAGGAATGACTGCTAGTCAGACACACGCACGGTGCAGGTAGTATCAGTGAACGTGCTATTCGTG
Source organism: Vandiemenella viatica (assembly GCA_031002005.1). Classification (NCBI taxonomy): domain Eukaryota; kingdom Metazoa; phylum Arthropoda; class Insecta; order Orthoptera; family Morabidae; genus Vandiemenella; species Vandiemenella viatica. The sequence continues at coordinate 337,364,996 of CM061920.1, forward strand.
TTTACAATGGGGAAGGCGCGCGATCTAGCTGAGATTAGCCGAAGGCAGATTGTGATGGTCCGGATGCTCGGCACGAGCGTTTCGGTAGCTGTACGACTTGTCAGATGTTCGAGGATTGCTGTGGTGAGTGTGAGAACTAACATCAGACTTTAATGCTGGGCAGAGTTCAAGTTGTCTGAACACACAATGCACTGAAAATTCCTAACGATGGATCTCCACAGCCGACGATCCATGCACATGTCAATGTTAACACCATGACATCGGCAACAACGATTGAAATGGGCACGGGACCATCGTCACTAGACGTTGACGCAGTGCCAGTGGCAGAGCGTTGCATGGTCTGATGAATCCCTATATCTTCTTCATCAGGCCGATGGGAGGGTGCGAATCCGTCGTTTTCCAGGGGAATAGCTTCTTGACATCTCTACTGCGGGACGGAGACAAGCTGGCTTCGGCTCAATTATGCTCTGGGGAACATTCACGTGGGCATCCATGGGTCCAGTTGAGTTCGTCAAAGGCGCCATGACAGCCAATAAGTATTCCTACACTGGTTTCAGACCATGTACACCCCTTCATGACGACCATGTTTCCCAACGGCAGTAGCATTTTTCAACGAAATAATTCCCCACGTCACTTGGCCAGGAGTGAGATAGAGTGGTTCGAGGAAACACAGTGGCGAGTTGCAATTGATGTGCTGGCCCCCCAACTCGCCAGATCTGAACCCGATCGAACTCATTTGGGATGTGACTGAACGTGGCGTCAGAGCTCATCATCCCCGGAATTTACGGGAATCAGGTGACTTGTTTGTGCAGATGTGGTGCCAACTCCTTCCAGCGACCTACGAAGGCTGTATTGCTTCCATTCCGTTGCCTGGTCATAATGTTCTGGCTGAACAGTGTATTATAGCATTAATCGGGTAAGAAAAGGCTTTTGATAATAGAAGTGAAATGGTTTAAGGTTATGTTACACAAAATCAATCTCCACATATAGTAAGAATAGTGCATTGCTTGCATTACAAGACTTGTACTAAAATCTGACAAGACGCTATCAGACTGAAACAACATGAAGAGTGAAATAAGGTTGCCAGCTAACACCTGTATGTGTTAATATTTATACAGCCGATGCCGTTAAGAAATGGGTGAAATATGTACTTAATCAATTTGTAGTTAATGACATGATATTATAGACAATTCTTTATAACGACGACCAGTTGTCATTATCTAAGGCAGAAGACCACTTTATAAGGGGAGCTAAGCTTATTAATGCAGAAAATCAAACTATAATGATTTCAAACTCTGCTTCGAAAAATGAAAGTTATGGCATTAAAATGATACGAATCAATCCGAGTTAACATAATAACAGAATAAATTAAAAAATATGTATATTTTGTATATGACACAAATTTTATCATGAATGATAATGACTATATTAAATATTAGTACTTGTGTGGAGTAATTAAAATAAATTTTTAAAACGCCAGACGAAGCATAATGAAGAAAATTTATAAATTGATGGCTGTAACAGCATTACTATATGGTTGCGAATAAGGACATAGATGAAACAATAAATAAAGCTGAAAGAAGTTGCTGAGATGAGGTTTTTGAAAGCCGTGGGCTGGTTATACTTTATTAGATGAAAAAATAAATGAAAATTTATAATTCTAAATGAGGAAAGGATTAGATACAGCGAGAAATGATGGAATATGTAAGACACCAGACAACTATAGAAGTGCTGCTAAATTACAAACTGGAACAGGGAAGAAGGAAGACGAGTGACTTAGGAAGAGGTGGACACAACAAAATGTGTGAAGGAGAAACAAATGATAAATGGTTAAAGCCATGAAGATGTTGATGATGATATGAATCACTGTTTTACTGTGCACCGTAGTTTATAGACAATGCTGTAACAATGCAAAATTTAGGTTAATGGATCTTAACGTTTTTTGTTTTGAACAAATCGTCTAGATAAATACGACCAGATGTATGTCGATGTATCATCCTTCTCTGAGTTTGTGACAATTTTACTCAAAATTTAAACTTTTTTATTTAATGTCAAACAAGTTTTTCTTGTATTTTAAAACTATTTTAAGGTGTTACATTCGACTTTTAAATAAAATAGTTTCTTGTTATTTTTCATGAGGTTTTAGCTGATGAAAAATCAAAGAAAGTATCCAGTTTACGAAATGAGAACAATCTAATTTAAAGGTCTAAGAACCCTGGATAAATACGCATAAGTGTAAGTTTTCTTGCTTTGATCTCACTTACCAGCAATCCAACATTTACGAAATTTCTCTTCAAGCTGTTTGATCCACAAGTCTAGACCGAATTTACTACTTTTACAATGTTTATCAAATAGCCTAATATTACACAAATATATTTAATGTTTACACACTTGATGGTGTTCAGGAAACTGAAGATTGCAATTTGCTTGAGGAAATGTACTTTAGGTGGATAGTTGTGATGCAGAGAAATCCTACAGCGATTTGCGAGAAGTGTTTAACGGACGTAAATGCTCCTAATGGGACTGTATAATTAGTATTAAACCGCTTCGTGAGATAGGTGGCTGGAACGCAGTCGCTGGTTCGAGTCCCGGTAGTAAATATATGTTCACAATTCGCTACTAGTGGGGCAGGATGTGTGGCAGTAAACAGGTCGTAATATGACAATGTGAACCAAATAGCTTGGTTAATGCTCAAACTTCTCTCCAGTAATTGCAGTGTGCAGGAAATTCCTCCATCAGTTGTAGAAATTAAGACATACAGCTTTCCGTGGAGTGTTTCGATAGCGTAGTGTGATTTAATTCTCAAACAGACTCTTTCAGCTTACAATATTTGTGCTAAATACTCTTCGCATTTGCAGATCTTCCGGTGTCAAGTGGTTAATATTTTTATTACAGTTTTCTATCTTACGCTATCTGTCGTAAGGGACCATTTCTACTTTTAAAGTCTTCCGCTTCTTTGCATTTATCCCGCATTGCAGCGTCTGCTTCACTGGCCTTCTTTTTCCATTTATGCCGATCTTGTGTATCTTCAGGTGAGGCATTGACTAATTGCATGTCCTCCCGCAAGATGCCCAACCAGCACTTCCTGGGTTTCCCTAATTGTATTCGGTCCTCTGGGCCTCCATCGAGTGCTGTTCTCGCAACTCAAGTATTTTTGCTCCGTAGTATGATTGGAGCCAAACCAAATGCCGCCCGAACATTCTCATGCGGTCCAATCTAGTGAGTCCTATGGCCAAAGAATCATTTTTCATTCCCATAACAGTCAGCTGTTGTTCATGTCTCTTCGTGGTCAACATTCGGTTCCATACAGTGCCACTGGTCGAACGAAGGTTCCGTTCATCTTTGATTTAAGTACAGTGGCACCTTGCGGTCTTCTGTGAGCTGACGCCACTTCGTCCATGCTGGGCTGACACTGTTTCGGGCGTCTGGGAGCGTCTTACCATCCGAACAGATTAGCTTTCCCAGGTATTTGAGCTCAGATGCCTAAGGCTACAGTTACCGTACATGCGAATTCGGACGAAAATGTGTTCGGACGAACACGTCCGAAATCCTCTTCAGAACATGGCGGTTACACTGTGCGCGTTTTCTGATATTTTCGTTGTAGGTTCTGCTGCCCAGCAAAGATGGACGAACTTGATGAATTTTCTTTTCTTTAAAGTATGTTAATGAAGGTATTTTAGTTAAATGGTTAAAAACAGAGCATGTCAACCAGTTATTTTCTAGCAAAGAGAGAGTTACAGGCTACTGTAATAATCTGTAACTCTACAAGTCACGTTCGTGATGGATAAAAATTAAAATTTAATTCTAATTGATGTAAATCCAACATCAAAGTAAAAAATTGAGCTTACAGCTAGTGTTGAGTTCTATAGCATCTTTTTCCTACTTTTGCAGAGAAATATCTCTGTCATGATAATTTTTGTCTCTCATATCCCACAAACACCTTATGGTTATCCACGGTGAAATGACCAAATCACTCGAAATTGAAAGCACGAAAACACACAAAATAGACGCATGTCGCACGAAAAAATCAAACTTGTTTGAACGCTCAACTGGTCCTGACGACGTCGTGCATGTTCTGATGTGTTCGTCGCTGCCAGTGTAAACAGTCTCATTGGAAAACAGGCGTTTGTTTGTTCCGACGAATTCGTCAGAACTCTTCAGAACACATTTTCGTCAGAACTCGCATCCATTGTAATAGGAGCCTTACAGAGTCCATCGCTTTCGATATTAACAGACACATCACTTGAAACTCCACACTCAATCTTCTGTGCATTAAGTCGCATGTCGTGTTTGTTGAGGGAAGTTTTCCAGCGTTGGATTTGTTGTTCCATTTTTTCACGAGATTCGCAGGCGACCATGATATCATCAGGGAGCAATGTGCAGGGGTGTACAGTGAGTAGTTCTGCAGCAATGTTATCAAGACAAAACAGAAGTATTCCATCAAATTATTTCTTATTTACCGCCTGTAACTGAACCCCTTGTATGTCGATCGCTTGTTGTATTTCGATACATCGCTTACCGCAGTGGAAAGGGGCACGTGGAACTGATATAGGAATTCAGCACAGTTAACTGGGAAGTCAAACATCGATTTTTTGTCATTCGTCTCCGGCTTGCCTAGAAGACACAACTGGCGTTAGGCGCTTAGCTATAATAGCAACTTCACTCCACATTAGTGGGACTTCTATAAATTCAAATCGTTAGAGAAGAGCTGGTAGTTTGCACAATAGTTTTCATCGCACAAGGGACACCTTTGACTTCGAACGGTCAGAACCGCACGAAAACATGTTTAGAATTACAAGCGATCATAAACAGTTCAGTGGTGTGTGTCATTTCCATGCAGAACTCCGCACTTGTCTGCCAGCGCTATTAAAGAGCCATGAAAAGAGCCTATTGTTGTGTGATTCTTGGTCAGGTCATACAGACCATTCCCTTCTAGATCCAACTTTTCCAAACAAAGATATTTTGCTGAGGATAATTCCACCGAAAACAACAAAATATTGCCAACCCTTTGACGTTTATTTCTTTCGGCAATATAAGCTCTGTATCAGAAGGATTACTGATTTTGTGCCAAACCACAAATGAAGATACATGATCGTTATTTCATCATGAAACGTCACTCTGTGATTTGTTGCTATATGCTTGGCGACAGCCAGGTTATAACACTGACATACCAACTTCATCATTTGAAAATATAAGTAGTGTTGCTTTCGATATTGGACTGCGTGAATGCGAAAGTGATTTGAATGTGATAACGTGGCTTTAGTGAAGTGTGCACATTATTCTCTTCCACACCACTACATCGAAATCCCGCATTTGCATTTTGAGGACTGATATAAGCACTGGTGTGTGGAACTGCTGTATAAGCGTGTTTTGCGCTATATTAAGTACTTTAAGTACAGAGTTTTTGGCTCTGTTGATTGAAAATGTAATGATATACTGACGTCATTGAATTATGTGTAATTTCCTTCAAATGGTATTTATATCTTGTTACTTTGTTTCTCTCTATTAAAATGTAACTTGAAGTAGATTGCAACGTTTTGCATGGAAATGACACACACCACTGTTTGTTTGTGATAGATTGTTATTCTAAGCATGTTTTCGTGCGGTTCCGATCGTTCGAGGTCAAAGGTGTCCCTTGTCAGAAGTGTCTGTGAAGAAAGTGTATCTATTATTTTGTTTAATTGTATAAGGAGATATGGAACTTTGTTACACAGCAACTACGCTACTGTTCATGAAAATTGCAAATCACTCCAGGAAACTGCCGGGATGCTTCCTTAAAAAGGCCATGGCCGAATTCCTTCCCACTCCTTGCCCCCATCCTTTCCCGTCTCTAAAGACCTTGCTGTTGAAAGACGTAAAGCAGTAAAAAAAAATGAAAATTGCATCATCCAGAAAGAATGGTCCGAATCACTCCAAAAGCGGAGAATGTAAATAAAATTAAAACCATAAAAAGTTGTTAAAATGCATAGATAGTGCTCTCTTTTGAACGGACACGTCACAGTTACACCACACTAAGTCGCTACAGAGCCGTCAAACGCAGTAGAAACTTTCAAGTAAGTGCAGGTATGCTACGTCGAGGCAGAATAATTCATCTCAGGGAAATGAGTGTGTCATGCCGTGATATTGCGGTTCGTACATCGTACGCTCCTACGACAGTGATACGTGTGTGTCACCAGTGGATAGAAGAGAGTCGTACACAGTGACGAGTGGGAATTGGACCGCCATTTTTTCCGCATGGCCGTAACCGCCAGAACAGCTCGACGATGGAGCACTGCAAAGGGTGTGGACATGTCTGCATGGATGATTCGAGGGCGTCTCCTTTGGGCTTGACTTATGGCATGCATAACATTGCTTCGATTTTCACTGACTAGAAACCACCAATGCCTGATGCTGCAGTGGGCTTGTTAACGCCATCAATAGCGTGTTGAGTGAAAAAAAAGGTAGTGTTTTCGTTTGAGACCAACTTCTGCTTGTCCTACAGTGACGACTACGTACGTGTTAGACGCTACCACGTTGATAATAACGGGCAGACTTCATTAATGAGAGGCATAAAGGACAACCACCAAGTGTGCTGGTTTGGGATGCCATCTATACTAATATTATAAATGCGAAAGTAACTCTGTCTGTTTGTTTCGTTTTCAGTACTAAACGGCTAATCCGATCGTGATGAAATTTAACAAGGAGATGCTATTTTCTTTTAGGAAGGACATATAATACTATTTTCTGTACAAATAATACATTTTGTCATGGAATTATGTAAAACTAATTGTACTGCGAAAGACAGACACATAGCGTGTATACATCTCACTAATGCTTACCACTAGAGTGGGCTGATAGCGCAGTGAATAGGTGCTTGCTTTTTGACGTTTCCCGTTTGGTATCCGGTTCAAATCACACTGGGAGAAATAATTATCTGAATTTTTTTTTTATCATATGAGCCAAGCCTGGAAGTTCCACCGTAAGAATTCCATGTTAAAATGTAAGTCCCATTAATTCCGGGGTGTAATGCGTGGCAAATCGTAGGCGGCTGTGCAGTGCCGTAAGCGTATACTTTAATTACGCTATATTGGCCCCTCAGGCTTTATTTCTCTTGCAGGTAGTTTGTGTTTGATCTGCACTAATAATGTTATAAATACGAAAGTAAGTCTCTGTATTTTGTTACGTTTTGTCGTTAAATGGCTTTACCGATATTGATGGTATTAGTCAAGGAAATACTTTTTATCTTTAGGAAGGACACAGGATATAATTTTCCTGTGTGGATAACAGTTTAAACATGTAGTTTTGATAGTTTATCGAATGATGACAGGCAGATGGATGTGTGCATAAGTCGCTCACTCAGTCTGTGCTTCTCTCGCAGTCAGTTAGTGTATAATATGTTAATAAATTTAATTTACAGACATCATTATTATAAAGAGGCTTGAACAGTGCGATTTCGCAATGTTACTTGCCATTCGGGAGGACCGGGGTCAAACGCGGTTCGGCCATACTGTCTGAGGTTTTCAGTGGTTTTCCTCAGTCACTTTAGGCGAATGCTGGGATGGTTCCCTACCAGGCCACGGCCGACCTTCCATCCCCCCTCCCTCCCCGTAGTGTAGTAGGCTGAAAAGGATCTCCGTGATCCTCCAGCAGCCCGCCTCCCAGCATTCAACTGGGAGGAATCAAATGGTAAAAAAAATAAAAAAATTATTTAGTATAGAATTCGATTTGCGCTGCACTGTACTATTACTATCTGTCTACCTAAAAGTTTCTGGCATCAATTTATTTTGTCTTCTCTTTTTACATGCCTCACAGTCGTAAAAAAGACCTAAGTTGTAGCTCTAGCAGAGCACGAGCAGCTTGGAACCCAAGAATCTGATGCTTACGCTGAAGAAAGAAAAGAAGACAAAGTTAAAATTGAAGCTTCCCTCAGTTTAACTCCCTCCCCCCCCCCCTCCCCGTACCTTCGTTTTTTCTGTTTTTAAACATGTTGGAAATTGACTATCTTCATGAGAAAGGTTTGACGGTAGAATGGTACAATGATGGTTTTCCCGTCATATTATGCCGATTCGGTGTTGTTTGGTACAAATCTTATGTATCAAGTTATAGCAATGAATTCCCAAGTTCATGCGTACGAAGTCGCGCATAGCAGCTGGTTGGATATAATATGCGATCTTGTCTGCTACGTATTGAGGGCAACATCAAGAAGGTTTTAGGGAGCGAGGCATTTCCAGATTTTCAGGCAGCTCTACATGCCAGAAGGACAATGACCTGCTATACGTATGTGTCGTCCACCCAACAAGTCTTGACTCTTTCGGTCTGGAACTTGTTTCCTCTGGCGCTCCTGCAACCACTGTCGATGCTTGTGGACGGGCGTATAAATTGCGTGGCAGTGTGTTCCCCCGCAGCATATCCAGGCCCTCTTTGATTCCATGCCTCCACCTCTAGAGACAGTAATTATATATGTCGAATCCATCCGGGAATGATCAGGAGTCGGGCGGGTTGAATGGCGTTCCCGGTTCGAGGTAGATGGCTCAATAGCGAAGGTAGGCTGTGGATAACCCTCGGAGAGTAGAGAGTAACTACGAGAACACAGTTGAAACAAGGTTACGGTTTATTAGGCTCAGGCTCACAATACACAATGACAGATAGCGGGATGAGGTTGCTTCCGTGTGCTGTGCGCTGCCCTTAAGTAGACCCCTCGTATGTCACCTCAGTCGCTGTGGCGCTGGCATCCTGCTCGCTGTGTCTGTGGCGCCATCTAGTAGAGTAGCCCCGTACTCTGGATCTGACATATTTAACACACGAGGCGGCTTCACACCGAACCTAATTCTCAGGGTGTAAATACATGTACAGTTCTGTAATTCCAGTCATTTGTGTACTGACATCTCCCCAATCTGTAGAATAAATTTCATTGCAATCACATTTCTCGTTCTTGGTGCTACATTTTTCACAAACAGTACTGTATTATTGAGGAAGTTCATGACTTAACCTTCATTCATATTTACTCTCCTAGATCAAAAGTGTCAGAGTAGGTCAAGAAAGAATTTCATTAAAGGTTCTAGGCACAGACAGGCTATTACAGTAATACATTTAATGCAGTACGGGAACTGAAATCTTTTAGCCTCGCCAGATTACGCCTTGCTATCAAGAGTCCCGTTCGAACGATCGTAAAATATGATCTGCTATCATATTTGCACAGTAACTGAAAGTAAGGCTGCTACCGAGGAAACAGTGCCCGAGAGAACAAAGTGATTCTTCAAGTAGTTTGGTGAGAATATTGAACGAATGAACTAAACTAAAATTTACATCCTCATTTCAAAGAACCTGTAAATATTCGGAGTGGTATCACCATTTTTTTTTAATCCAATTTATGACCGGACTAAATTCTGTCCTAGTATTATGAGCGACGAAAATTTGTAAGCACGTACTGTATTTTCAGTGTTTTCTGCTTTTTAGTTGATACCTGTATCATTCTGAACATAAACTGGTTAATGCCCTGGAAGTAATTGGATAGAAGTGCGATTCCATCCATATTTTAGCGTATTGGAACATTTGCATATTATTGCTAGTGGACTTGATACAGTTGTGAAGCTATTTGAAAAGACAATATCATTAATTTAAGAGTATTAAATTATTTGCGAAATAATGAGCCCCACGGATGATTCAAGCAAAGAGAAACGATTATTATCATTATCATAGAATCTTGTCATAAACAGATCAGTACGTGGTAGACTGATAAACTGAGTAGCGAATCGGGAAAACCTGGTTGTGTTAGAGATTTCAAGAACGATGTGAATTATCCTTATAACCACTAACATTATCAACTTCGTATCACTGGTTAGTTATTTATCACACAATCTACAAAAAAAATTAATGTTAAGTATAAAATCGTTAGTTGACTTATTATTTACGAAATTTTGGTGTAATTTCCAAAGAATATTTCTGACAGTTACATTTATTAACATTTTCAAACAAAAAAATCATAAACCACGATCGTTCCATACCTTAGAGTTTTTCCGCCTTTTCCAAACTTTATGTCTGGCTGCCTTTGGTGAGTTTTAGTCGTCATTGGCATGGTCAAAATTAGAGCATTGATTTTAAAGCAACATACCAAGATCGTTACTTACCTCAAAACTAATATTATCCCTTCAATCCTCTTTAGTATCCATATTCCAAGAGAAAAATTCTTACACAGAGGAAAATGGGATATGAAGCACAGGTTTCAATTGGAAGTTAAAACCGTCAAAATTTTTGATCGAATTGTTCGGGGTTGTGTGTACTGTACGATACAGTACAATGAAGCTGCAAAGACAAGACTTAACTCTCCCTGAGCAGTTTTTCAATGTCGTATAATCTTTGTGAGGCATTTGCTTGTTGCTAATATTAAAGATTGTATGTCACAGAAACTAAATTTTTTCTGGGTATTCTGCTATAAAAGGCAGCAGGCTTTGTATGTGTGCTGCTGGCGTTATAAGAATACTGAGATAAGTAGCCTTCTGCTCAATGTTTCTGCGCTTTTCCGCAAATAATTTTCAAAGAAAATTTGTGTTACCTAAATTATGAAGAATTTACCCTGGACATGCCATAAGTAAGTAGATAGTTGAAATATAACACCTGCTATTTTTACATCTGTTATTCACACTGGTGTTTTTATTTAATAGGATACATAAGTAATTTTTTTAAATCTAAATGAAGCATACCGACCAGCAATCTGGTTAGACTCTTCTATTCGGTTGTGCTTACTCTTGCGATTGGGTCGCCTCCTACACCTATGAGCTTGTTGAGTATATCATCCCGATTTCTGTTTTCCATGGTCTCCCGAAATCACTCATGGCTAATGGCGCGATGGTTCCTTAAAAAGCCACCTCTTATCGTTCCTTGAAGTAATTGGTTTCAGTTTACTATATATATATAGGGATTTCTTGAATTTGCTGCACAGTCTGCCTTTGGCGCAACTTATTATTTAGGTGCTAGTAAGATCTTGAATTACCATTGAATGTAACTCCACGAATAATTAACGTAATTATAGATACAACATAGTCTCTGAATGGATAGTTCAGTAATGCCGGTTCGGGCATTGATTTTAGGTAGTCGTGGGTTCAAATTTCCATCCGGCAAACCTGATTTGGGTTCTGTAGGATGGTTTCCGCAATCATTTTAGGCGAACGCCGGGATGGTTCTTTCAAAACGCCATTGCCGAATACCTTCACAATCTTTGTGCCGAAACATCTTTCGTTTCTTATGCTCTCGTCGTCGAAGATGTCTAAATCCAGTTATGATACTGTTTTGTTTGTTTGTGGGAAAAGCGAGACTAAAAACATTGTTGCACTGATTGGTCTTTGATGCTGTTTTCTCAATATTATTACTACACTTGAAATTATTTACGAAACATTGTTCAGTAAACTAATCATATTTAATAAATAAGTTTACTTCTCGCAGTTATTTTATTAACAGTGGTATATATAAAGGCTTCTTAGGAGGCCAATTTGGCGTCCGAGATGGGAGGAGGCCAATTTGGCCTCCTACCTATCATTCGGGAGGACCGGGGTTAAACTCGGTTCGGCCATCCTGTCTGAGGTTTTCCGTGGTTTCCCTCAGACACTTAGGCGAATGCTGGGATGGTTCCCTACAAGGCCACGGCCGACCTTCCATCCCCCTTCCCTCCCCGTAGTAGTAGATTGGCTGAAAAGAGTCCCCTATGACTCTCCAGCAGCCCGCCTCCCAGCCTTCTGCTGGGAGGAATGAAACTGTAAAAAAAAAAAAAAAAAAAAAAAAAAAAAAAAAAAAAAAAAAAAAAAAAAAAAAAAGGCCAATTTGGCCTCCTACCTATCATTCGGGAGGACCGGGGTTAAACTCGGTTCGGCCATCCTGTCTGAGGTTTTCCGTGGTTTCCCTCAGACAATTAGGCGAATGCTGGGATGGTTCCCTAGAAGGCCACGGCCGACCTTCCATCCCCCTTCCCTCCCCGTAGTAGTAGATTGGCTGAAAAGTGTCCCCTATGACTCTCCAGCAGCCCGCCTCCCAGCCTTCTGCTGGGAGGAATGAAATGTAAAAAAAAAAAAAAAAAAAAAAAAAAAAAAACTGTAAAGTGCAATAACCGGGATTGATGTGGATCGTTCATACGTATGCGATTGTGAAAACCGTGTGTTTCATTGTGTGATAGTGAACCGTTGATTATTGTAGTTGATTGTGACGTGGAATTTCGACGTGTGTGTGTTTTAATTGTTGACTTGTGACTATTTATGAGTGCGTGACATACAATTCCGCGTATCGGTCATTCATTTCGTAGATTGTAGTCGAGTGCTTTCTATCGTGATTTAACGACGAAGCCGAAAAACGCGTCGAGCTGCACGGGCAGCAACGCCGGCCCGCGTCCGCCGTCGCGTTCGCGATCGTCAGCTACGGCGCCGCGCCGTTCCGAGCCGTCCGTGTCAACGATATCGGCAACGAAAACGACGTCTAGGCCTGCTGCAGTTGTCACTGTTACTCGCGTGCTTGGTGACAGTTACAACGTAGAAATGGAAGCAACTCACACCCCACCAGAGGATCAGCAAAATCAACTTCCCCAAGCCGCAGGACAGCCTACGATGACCCAGCCGAGTTGGTGGGGAATGGAAACAAATGTTACGACTATGAACGAACAGATGAAGGCCCAGCCTAAGAAAGGACATCTGTCAGAAAACCAGACAGATAATGCAGCCCATTTAAACAGTTTGGATAATCCCGAAAACTCAAACATCTACTTGATGACATCCTCTGCTATGAAGATGGACGCTGTTTCTGGAAACTCTACGGACCATCTTTCAGTGCAGCACAGCGCTGCGCAACAATATACAGGTATGTACAATCAAATCCTTGTACAAAATGCTCTCGGTCACTGCGCCGAAGGACAACGTCTTCTCAGGAAGAAAGGAAATAAAAAGAGGTTCCTCAAAGACACTGTCCCTGCTGTTCCGTGCACTATCACTAAAAAGAAGAAATCAGAACTTGCCTCGAAGAAAATGAAGACTGCAGCTTCTTCTTCGCGTAAGGCAATAGTAGGTGATAATAATATGTTCACTAATTCATCCGCGATGCAAGCCCAACAGCAAGCATCAGCAAATATTGATGCATATAATAAAGTACAGATGCAACAAGAGGATGGATTCTTGCCAGCTCGCAGGACTTTTCGCTCTTCCCAAGCGGGGCTAGGACCAAGTAATAACGAAATGGAGGTATCAAATCCATTCAATCCGCTAGTGGAAACAGACCAACAGCAGCAGCAACAGAACGGGCAGAGGCTACAACTACCACCAATAGTGATACAATTTCCCAACAATTATAAAGAGCTGTATGAGATGGTGAAGACATTACTGGAAGGACGCCCCTTTCGAGCCAAATCAGCAGGAGGGGATAAGATAAAACTCAATCTAAACTCTATTGAGGATTACCTAGCAGTCACTGCAGAGCTGCAGAGAAGAGCTATTCCTTACTATACTTTCCCTTCAGCTGCAGAAAAGCCACTGAAGGTGGTCCTACGAGGAATCCCACTAGGTATGCCAGCCTCAGACATCAAGGAGGAGCTAGTAGATAAAGGCTTCGAAGTACGCCCGGTGACTCAGCTAAAATGACCAGGCAGTTCAGATCTCATGCCTCTGTTCCTAGCAGTATTGCCTGACAGGCCACAAAACAGAAAATTTTTTGAGCTGGACAACATTATGTCCCTGAGAGTGACTGTTGAAAAACTGCGTTCGTCTGGAGGGCCGACGCAGTGTTACAACTGCCAGACTCTTGGCCACGTGGCGAGGCATTGCCAAATGAAACCAGTCTGCGTTAAGTGTGCAGGATCACACCTCTCCAGAGAGTGTACGCTGCAGAAAGGACAATCCCCAGCAAAATGCGCCAACTGTGAAGGTCATCACGTGGCGAGCTACAGAGGCTGCCCATCCTTTAAGCGCGCACGAGAACGCCAACGAGGAATCGCAATGGCACAGTCTGCCCGCAGAAAACGTGAAGATAAAAATAAGTCAAAACAATCTCAAGGCAATGGACCTGCTATGACCAACCGACAGCTGATGTACTCAAGAATGCGCAGCAGGTGAACAAGAATTACGTCGACACAAACTTGGAAAAGTCTCAGTTTCCACCCCTGAAGAAACCAAAAGCAAGTAATCAGAAGAATAATGAAAACAATCAAGCACCGTGCAACCAACAAGGTTCACAGAGAAGCCAGGAATTCTCAGACATTGTCAGAGGAAATTCGTCAAACAAAAAATGTAATTCCCGTCCACAGTGTCCAGCTGCACAGACTTCAGATCCAATGCAAAACAATCAGTTCAGAGAAACCACGTCGGGAACTTCCATAGATAGACTCATGGATGTTGTTGGTGCTCTCATCAATATGATGGCAACGTTAATGACCAACTTTCAGCAGTTGTCAACCGACATAAGATCACTTGTAATGATGGCGAGTAAGCCTAAAGAAGTCTTATCCTCACCACCACATTATGGATAGAAGACATATAGAAGGACTGTCCATCTGTGTTTGGAATGCCAACGGAATTCATTCCCAGATGATTGAGTTCAGGCAATTCCTGAGAGAAGAAGACGTCGATATTTGTCTAGTAACAGAAACTCATCTTAAACCTGGACTGAGAGCTCCGGTGCCTAATTACTGCAGCTACCGTACAGACAGACTAACAGCCGGAGGAGGAGCTGCTATATACATCAAGCGTGGCATTCCCCATCATGACATCTTGCTGCCGCCAACTGAACAACTTGAAGCTACTGCCATACAGGTGACAACAACATCAGGGCCACTTACAATTGTCGCTGCATACCGTCCACCGAGGAGATTACTGATTGAGAACGATATAGTCGGGCTCGCCAATATTCGAGGCAAACTTCTTGTTGGAGGTGACTTCAACGCGAAACACCCATACTGGAACTCCCGTGTAGCAAACCGAGCTAGGCAACAACTGCATCGTCTGGCTCTTAGACATAACCTACATGTTTGGGGCCCTGAAGAGCCCACTCACCATCCGTGGAATGGCAACAGAGCAGATGTCTTAGACATTGCCTTCACGAAAGGGTTTACTGGTATTGTGACAGCAAACACGCTTAACAGAATGTCTTCGGATCATTCCCCCGTGATGCTTGAAGTAGATGTGGGCTCCTGGAAACCAGAAGAGCTAGAGACACATAATTACAGAAAAACGAACTGGGATCAGTACCGTGACAAAATCACTGAAGAAGTCGAAGAGCAACTCCTAATAGGCAACAGAACTCCAGACCAAGCGCTCAAGCACTTCGTAGGCATTCTTATCAACGCCAGCAAAGCTGCCACACCGCCTAGTCCGAGAGTCCAGCATTCAAAACAGCTACCTCCCAATCTCCTAGCAGAGATCATACATAAAAATCGAGTTGCTAAAGAATGGAAACTCACAAGAAATGCAGAGACCAGGCGACTGTTAAATAGGCTACAGCGTGAAATAAAGGCAGATTTGACGGAACATAGAAATCGGGAGTGGTCCTCTCGACTATCCATGTTAAGGACTGAAGATGGCACCCTCTGGAGAGAGACTCGTAGATTCACCAAGAGACGAGCTAGGCAGCCACCTCTTCATGGAGAGAGAGGCTTCGTCTTCGATCCAGAAAGTAAGGCAAACGCCCTTGCCGATCACTTTGAAAAACAATTCTAGCCAGCGGAAATAGAAGACGAAGACCACGTCACTGAAACTCGCAGAAGACTTGCGAGATTCATGGAAGAAGATGGTGATGGGTATAACATAAGTGAATTTACGGAAAAGGAGGTGCAGCAGGTCATTAAACGGCTACACCGAAGAAAAGCTCCTGGGCATGATAAGGTGTGCAACCAGCTGCTCCGCAATCTTCCGCGGATAGCCGTCACACACCTCACCACCATCTTCAATGACATAATAAGAAGCCAACGGTACCCACGAAGCTTCAGTAAGGAAGCCGGGAAAAGATCCAGTATTCCCGCAACATTATAGGCCAATCAGTCTACTACCCTCGCTGAGCAAGGTATTTGAGAGATTGCTATTACAGAGGCTTGAAACCTACATCAGAGTAAATGGAATCATACCACATTTCCAGCTGGGCTTTAGAAGAGGTCACTCTGCCACACAGCAGATAATGCGTGTGGTATAAACTGCTACCGCCTCCTTTAACAGGAAAGAATACTGTCCAGTGGTTCTCTTGGATGTTGCAAGAGCCTTCGACTCTGAATGGCACAACGGTCTTCTACTAAAGTTATATCATCATGGGATTCCCAGCCAGATAGTGAAGATAATTCGAAGCTATCTGGTCGGCAGAACGTTTTGCGTACGAGTCGGCAACGCTCTATCTTCTCGCCGCCGAATACATGCCGGAGTTCCTCAAGGTTCGGTGCTGGGGCCTGTATTGTACAGCTTGTACGCAGTGGACATTCCAGCACCAGCCAGCGTACACACTGCTCTGTATGCCGACGATACGTCATTCTTCGCACATCACCGGAACAGGGCAGTAGCAACAAGAAAGCTGCAAGAAGTACTGCAAGAGACTGAGCAGTTGGCAAGAAAGTGGCGTATCACCATTAACACTACAAAAACCCAAGCCGTGATGCTATCCCGGAAACTCGGAAAACGCCGAGAGCGTGAAACACCTGCACCAAAATTGCGCCTCTTCGGTAAAGACATTCCGTGGAACTCCACAGTTAAGTATCTAGGAGTGACGTTAGACAGACGGCTAACCTGGAAGAGACATATTGAGGACCTACGGAAGAAAGTCCTAATCAGGTTACAGGAACTGTACCCACTACTTAACATGACTAGTTCACTGGCTGCGACAACAGGAGTGACTAAAGCTCCTGCAAATGGCAAGGTGTGCAACCAGCTGCTCCGCAATCTCCCGCGGATAGTCATCACACATCTCACCACCATCTTCAATGACATCATAAGAAACCAACGGTATCCACGATGCTGGAAGCACGCCATTGATGTTGCAGTAAGGAAGCCCGGAAAAGATCCAATATTCCCGCAACATTATAGTCCAATCAGTCTATTACCCTCACTGAGCAAGGTATCTGAAAGGCTGCTATTACAGAGGCTTGAAACCTATATAAGAGAAAATGGAATCATACCAGATTTCCAGCTGGGCTTCAGAAGAGGGCACTCTGCTACACAGCAGATAATGCGTGTGGCAGAGACTGCTACCGCTTCTTTTAACAGAAAAGAATACTGTCCAGTAGGTCTCTTGGATGTTGCAAGAGCCTTCGACTCGGTATGGCACAACGCTATTCTGCTAAAGCTATTTTATCGCGGGATTCCCGGCCAGGTGGTGAATATAGTTCGAAGCTACCTGGCTGGTAGAACTTTCTGCCTCGCCGTCGAAGACATGCGTAGTTTCACAAGGTTCGGTGCTGGTACTTGTATTATACAGATTGTACACAGCGGACATTCCAGCACCGGCCAGCGTACTAAATGCTCTTTATACCGACGATACGGCATTCTTCGCCCATCACCGGAACAAGGCAGTAACAACAAGAAAGCTGCAAGAAGTACTTCAAGAGACTGAGCAGTGTGCACGAAGGTGGCGTATCACCATCAACACTACGAAAACCAAATCTGTGAGGCTATCCCGGAAACTCGGAAAACACCAAGAGCGTGAAACACCAGCACCAAAATTGCGCCTCTTCGGCAAAGACATTCCGTGGAACTCCACAGTTAAATATCTAGGAGTGACGTTAGACAGACGGCTAACTTGGAATAGACATATTGAGGACCTATGGAAGAAAGTTCTAATCAGGTTACAGGAACTGTACCCACTACTTAACATGACTTGTTCACTGGCTGCGACTACAGGAGTAACTATTTACTGAAGTCTGGTATGTCCAGTGCTTGAGTACGCGTGCTCAGTGTGGGGGTACACGGCCAAGATAAACATCGCAAGACTACAAACTTTGGAGAACAGAGCCCTTCGAAGAGCTCTCCATGTAACAAAAAGATTCCCTACTTGAGACCTGCACCCAGCCGCAGGAATACCACTACTGCGAGATAGGATATGACAACTGGCCACATCCTTATATAGGACAACCCAAAGTTCGCAGAACCCATTGATGGCGCCACTGGGCACGTACTGCACATACTTCTACCGCCACAAAAGATCACTCTCCATTTTTGAACAAGAATAAAATTAAAATAAGCAGCACCAGAGAAGATATACCGCAAGAAAAGTGACGGTGAAGGAGACGTGTGAAGTTCGAAGGAAATGTCTTCGGAAATCAACCTTCACCACAACCTGCCTGAAACTTCAAAAAGGCACAAATTGCTGAACCGCGGCGACGTTAAGTGCCAAATCCAAGAAAAATGTTCATTCTACATTGTGAGCAACCATTTACCAACTTTTGAAAAGTTTAACTTATTACTTCATAATAACTGAAACATATTCACATGCAGATATATTTTAAAATGGGGCCTAGTCAATTACCGCGCTTAGTGAAACTACTATACTTTTGTTTGCTGATGAAATATTTTACGTTATGTCCATCTCTTATCGATGTGTACAAGCATGGTATTAGAAGTTTTAATGATAAATGCAGTCACAGATAGTCGTAATAAACATTTCAGTCTGTAATAACCTCTCTTACTGGTGATTCTACTTCAAAACTTGTTAGGCGCACTGAATTGCGTCTTAAATAGAAACTACTTGACCTTACCATACCAACATATTAACATTACGCATGACTCAGTGGTTACAAGAACACAAAATGGGTTTACAAAAGCAATTAATTTATTTAACCAACTAAATGACACAAAATCTAACATGTGAATAGTTTTGCAGATGGTAAGCTCAGGTGGCTCTTTCACACAACTCTCTCGCTAGTCAGGGTAGCTACTCAGGGCTATTTTCCGGGCCTTGATATGTTGCAACCAGTCACATTGTTAGTGTCACATCGCCGTGACCACGCACTGCTGTTGACACTGCCGATGACGGGAAGCAAACCACAGACCCACAGAGGATGGCGGTAGTTTGGCCAGTCCGTCTTCTCACCTCGACACACAGTCCAGAAGTGCCTCTTCTCCCCTACAGCCTCGGGTAGTGATGATCCGATACAAGTAAATACGAGTAAGTACTCGATACTTTGTTTCGATACCGAGTACTTTTTGTATTCATATTAATTCATTCGATACTTACTCGGTATCGGAAGAAAAGTACTTGTATCGAATCTAAAGTATCGAAACGCACCCGGTGTAAGATTCTAGACGCATCATCCCTACTGCGTCACTCAGTCGCGCCTGCGAAATTAATTTCCCACTGACTTCAAGTTGGTAGCATTGGAAATTAAACAAATCAGTCTAAGAACAGGCAATCTAATCTCAAAGAGTTTGTTTTAGGTCCTTATTTCATTGTAATAAGGTTCTACTTAGCGCTCATTTCGCTATACCTGGCCAATGGTCGCTCCCACGCAGCCCCACACAAAAACTAAAAGATATAATTCATAAGCAACTAAGTACCACATGTGAATCGGAAGAAGAAGCTGCTTCAACTAGCGTTTCACAGGAATATCCCTTCTGGAAACATCACAAATAAAAAGAAAACGCACTGTAGTGACAATCTCTCTCTATTTGTCAAACACTGTAACGTCTCTAAAAAGCAATCCATTTACACAATGGGAATAAATGAAATTTATATTTCCTTATCTGTATAAATACGCAGAACAGTATCTTATTGTTGACGAAACGTCAGTATTGAGATTTGAGTGAATGTTTGTTTTCTAATGCCGGTGAAACAATGAGAAAAAAAAGAAATGAGTTGTCCCTAAAATATTTTAACAATTGCTTTTTTGGGAAACATTCCAAAAGCGGAATTTTCTTCTTCTTCTTGTTCTTCTTCCGAATAACCCATTTGGAGGGTATGATAAATCATCTTTCGCTAGGCCTATATTTCTTTGTCTTTAATTTTCTTTGCTTCCAAACTTCCAAACCCACAAAATTAAACACAAAGCGGACTTCTATTATTTAAAAGTGTTAAAACTATAATAAATAAATATTTAAAGAAAAGACAATGTGAGCTTTATTATAATTTTAATAAATAAATAAAAATGTTACTGAGTGTTATTTGATTCTATTACACTAGACAAATAAAATAAATAATTTAGCAACATGTCACGTATATTTTTATATTTCGACATTAATTTAAAAAAAAGTATCGATATGAGTAAGTATCGATACTTATGCAGTACTCATATGAGTAAGTATCGTAAGACAATTTGAGTAGGTATCGATACTTTGATGGTATCGGAACCTCACTAGCCTCGGGGCGGCATTCCATGGAACAACATAGAAGAATATGCGAGTGTCGTGTCACTATTGTTCGTAGGCTGGCCGTGTCCCTGTTGTTATCGACGACAGAGCTGCGGGCTAGTG
Organism: Vandiemenella viatica; assembly: GCA_031002005.1. Lineage (NCBI taxonomy): Eukaryota > Metazoa > Arthropoda > Insecta > Orthoptera > Morabidae > Vandiemenella > Vandiemenella viatica. The sequence continues at coordinate 337,385,380 of CM061920.1, forward strand.
GCTGCAGCTCGCCGAAAAACAGTCCTCCATCTATCGTTGCACTCTGCCTCGCCTTGGGAACGCGACTCATTATACGTCTTTCTAGGGAGCGACTAATGCAAAATTCTCGGTTTCGGCCATTGACGGCGACAACTTAGGAAACGTTGAAACGCACTTCAATTTGTTGACCATCACTCTCTCCTGAAACATTTCGTAAATTTATTTATCGTTACGGCATCCGCAACTACGGTCGGGGCCGAATTATTTTCAGTTTGGTATTAGATTAGCCATGAAAATTGCACTTTTGAGGGTACAGATGAGCTACGACTACCCTTGCGTGGCCTGGCTGAACACTATTGGACGAAGTACAGTATGTGTTAAATCCTCCACATATACTGATTAGATGTCAGGAGACTAATTGCAGTGCAAACCGAAACGTTGAGTTTCTGACAGTGGTTTACGTAGGAACTGTTCACGAGTTTCCACTGCCTTAAAGAAGAGAAGCATTTTTTACTGACCAGACGGTTGTGGATATTCCGTTTCATTTTCCGCCATTGTAATGGCGGGTGATCACGACACGAAGATCTATTATCCCAGTGGAAGTAATTTCATGGTTACAATCTCCAGATGTAATGACGTACAGAAGCACGTCTTCTCCCAGTTACATTTCGAGAAGCTAATAGCGAGCAGGAAATGCCCATGGCACGGAGGAGACCCCATTAGACCGCACTGTCACGAAGAGATATGGAGCTCGCTTTGTACCGACTCACGGAATAAATGCTTTAATCCGTCGCGATTTTACACGCGGCGGCTAAGCATTCCGGGGAACTGGGGCCACAGCATCTTTCCACCGCGTTGAGATGAAGCCGGGAGTAGCCTACTAATTGGGCCACTTTTTCGGAGAAGAAGGGGGCCAGCCGAAATGATTGTCTCTCCCGGCTCCTTCGTAATTCGGTGAGCTATCATTACCACGCGACGCGATCTTCTGTCTTGGTCCTTTTTTTCGCCCACCTTTTGTTATTTGCGCTGCTCCGAGCAAATCACAGGGTTGGTAAGTCACGATAATAAACTTGTGCAAGGTTGCGGAGCGGACCAATCATCATTACGGCAGTGCGGTAGCAGGCGGGAGAACTAATTGGCCCACTCCGTGAGAGAGGACAGGGCACCTGTCTGGGACGCATCGCATCAAGGCCACACGGAGCAGGTAGCGACCGGCACAATTGCTCCTCCTGTGTACACGATCATTACATCGGAAAATAGACAGAAATTTGCATCTCATAACACAAGCAGAGCTATTTCACATGCAAACTGCTCTGTATCAAGTGGCAGAAACTCACCGACCGTGGTGAGTGTTCAGTAACGTGCAGGTCTGACATTTCCAGATACTAAAAATCGATTTCCGACAAGATCATCTGGATATCAGTTTTCCAAATTATCACCAATCCTCACTACAGACGATTATCGTGATGGTTCTTAGACGAAAGAAATGACCGATGTTTTTTTTCCTTATTGCTTTACGCCTCGTTGGCGGCTAAGGTCGTTAGAGGCGGGATGGGACTGGGGAGATGGAACGGGAAGGAATTCGGCCATGGCCTTTTTGAAGGAAGCATCCCCGCATTCACCTGGAGTGATTTGGGGAAACCATGGAAAACGCAAATCTGAATGCCCGGACTGGGATTCGAACCCGCGTCCTCCCGAATGCGAGGCCAGAACGTTAACCGTTCATCAACCACACTCAGTGGAATGACCGAACTGGTTACCACAGTGTTTCCCAAACTTTATTTTCCTATGGCCTGCTATTTTGATGAATCTTTTTCATTTACTTTTTAAGAGGCGTAGGTAAAATAAAACGTCATTCGAATATAATTTTCATATACTCTAATAATTACGTATAATTTAAGACTTTTATGAAATTTTTACATAAACAGTTGTAAAAATGAAATATAAATAACATCAAATTGTTAATGAGAGATGTGAAACATTTGTGCAGAGGCGAAAGTGATGACTTAATTCGCCTTTATTTTTTTTTATGAAAACAAGTGTTAAATATCTCTCTTTAAACGTATGGGTCATGGCAAAAACCAACAAAAATTTTACAGCTGTTTCTGCTAAAACTGAATGCGCTTGGAAACACAGCAGCCAAAAATATATCTGTGGTATTGTCTCATATGCACTTATGAGTTATGTGTGCCACGACAGTTCAATTACAGACTGAACATCTACTTTAAATGAATATGAATTCATTATTCGTTCCTTGTCGCCGCTGTTTGGATCAAAATATTCCCCGAGATTAATCTAAATGTTCCCTGATATATTCTCAGACCAAGGAGAGGTGACCTGACAGTCCTTTTTTAGCAACCTACCGTTTGGAATACGCCGGGGGGTTAGGAGATGCGTGGTGCACATTTCCTATACAATCTCTTCGCAGTACGTTTAGATGCAACACTCTTGATAGTAATCCTTCCTTTGGAGGTGTTGGCTTGTGTGGGCCAGCACCTACTATTAAAACGCCATTAAAATTGAAAAAGATTTGATCCTTGGTCCTTGTACCTTCCTCGTATTATGTAAAAGCGGTTAGTCATGACTGGTCAATGTATGACGACTAACTTATATGCGTAGCGTTAGTCGATGTGAATGATTTTGGGTTTCCGAGAATGATGGGTGATCCATATCACTCGGGCCTGCCTATTAGGAGGATTGGGGTTCAATTCTCTCTCCCTCAAATTTCGGATTTCGAACGCTGCCTGAAATAAACAGAAAGGTTTGAGATTGTACAAGGAAATAAATTATTAATCAGTTCATGTCATTTTTTTTTTTTTTATTTTTTTTTTTTTTACAAAAAAATTGGTTTTTGCGATGATATATTGTTTTGTTGCACAGTCACAGAGAGTAATCTGACATAATATCAAAATGAACTCATGCACACTAATAGACACAGCTGCTATCAGCCTTCTAGGCAATAACAGTCTTTTGCTTGCTCTTTCTCCATATGTACAAGGTACTAATTTGACCTCTTACATTAACTGGAAATATAAAGTGAGCAGAATTCTCGTTGAAAGTGTCGTCGATTTGAGTGGGTTGTTTCAATGAAGTTATTGTGTTCATCGCGTGCTGTTTGTATTGTAGAACCCAAAATCTACACATCTGCGAAAATGGATGTCTGTATGTTTCTTATACAAATGTGAAATCCCGTTTGGATTGTATTAAACATTCTCCATCACCCGCTTTGGCCGATTTCCTTACCGTTTTCAAGATATATGCTAAAAACTGAACTGTTGCGTGTATAAATTTTTCTTAATGCGGGTGATGAAGAGAGGGAGTCGCGTTAATGTAAGAGGTCAAATTAAAACCATGTACGTATGGAGAAAGAGCAAGCAAAAGACTGTTATTGCCTAGGAGGCTGATAGCAGCTGTGTCTATTAGTGTGCATGAGTTCTTTTTGATATTACAAACCCACAGATTTAATTCGATGTCCGTGAAACTTTGCACACGTATACCTTAAAACAAGGGGAAAAATACTTTCGACATTTGGTTTACAAAAACCCAGCTCATCTCCACAATTACTCCCATTAATGAAAATTTAAATATGCAGTAGTTAAGTCTTTGCAATTATCTCGAAAAGTGTAAGGAAATCGGCAACGGTGTATGCTGGTATTCTAAAAGGCCATAAAATTTACTATTTATTGGCGTTGGAACGTTTCCAATCGCATAATTAGTGACTTAGAATTTCGATTTTGAAATTTAAAAATTTTATAGTTGGTGGTGCCATACACATACGTTGTTTTTAGTTATCTTGCTCTTATTTTAAAACAGGCAAAAAAACTGTTTACAAAAACCGACTCCCTCTCTTCATCACCCGCATTAAGAAAAATTTATACACGCAACAGTTCAGTTTTTTTAGCATATATCTTGAAAACGGTAAGGAAATCGGCCAAAGCGGGTGATGGAGAATGTTTAATACAATCCAAACGGGATTTCACATTAGAACTTATATATCCAGCCCCTACCATGATATTTAAAAGTAAAAGAAACACAAATTTCGCTGGCTGTATAAATGAAATGGCTAAATTCCATTTAAAAAAAAAAAAAGCAGTTTGAAACATGTGTAGTAAATAATATTCCAGTGAATCATGTCCAGCATCCCAAATAACTCTATAAACGGTAACGATCAAGAGAAAACAGTGATCTTTTATGTGTATATCAACTATCAGGCATAATGGAGAAGAGAAAAGATATAAATTTGATGTAAGGTACACTGGTCCGGAAACGACCGAGTCGAAAGTTAAAAAGCAAAAATCTACTCAAGCTCTGCCTTAGAGTCACGCAGGGCTCAAATTAAGGGACTCAAGTTGCGAATCGTGATCATGACGTACATAATTCCCGCTGAATACTTCCCAATACCCTATTGAGGGACTAGTAACGGCGCACGTAACTTGATACCAGAGTGCCCCAAAACTTTGAGTCTACGGTACAGAAATAATGAATTTTATTTACCTGAACAAGTTACAAAAGCTGTTAAATTTACAACAGTGATACAAAATAGCGTCAAGGGAGGCATGGCATCGTCGCAAAAGGTTCTGACGTATCGGTTTTTAATATGCCCGGTGTCGTTTGAACAATGTCACAAGCAGCGAGAATTCTGGCCAGGATATACTATTTAGTCCCGACGGGCGTCTCGTACACAAGATTTTTCACATGGCCTCACAAGAAAAAAATCAGTTGGGTGAGATCAGCTGAACGTGCTGGCCACGGAACAGTACCTTCCTCTGCCTATCCAATATTCAGGGAATGTCCGACCCAGATGTTCACGAACACTTAGTCCAAAGTCATCTGGCTCCATCGTGTTGATTAACAACCTTCTGTCAGTGCCCGTCGGGATTCCCTACCCCACAATCTTAGCAATAGCAATACCGGTAAATATATTCCACTGTCAGAGGTATCACAAGGATTTTTCGATTATAATTTTCGACTAGTTCGTTAGAGGACCATAGTCCCTTAGCGCAAATTGATACATTTATCCTTCTGCATCATCCTGAAAGTTTGTATGATCACCACGGAGTCACCCTGTGTATACAGGGTGATACACGAAGATATACAAATATTTTAGTATGTTATGCTACAAGTATAACTAAAGAAAAACGTTTATATAAACATAGGTCTGCAAATGTTTAATTACAGAGTTACGATTAATAAAATATTTTCCCTGAAATTTAGCAACATCGCTAATATGAAGCCATCGCAAAACTGTACGAGGTTACAGTAAAGTACGATTTCCATTTATTTTGTTGTTATTGGTCTGGTGAATGTAATAAAACAAATCCCAGACGTGTATCTGCGCTGAACTCGTTGGAGACATTTTTGAACATTTATTTGTGAATGTACAGTATTGTGGAATTGTATGTACACTATACAACTTCCTTAACACTGAGCTATGGTGTTAATAAAAGCAGATTATCTGACACATTCATACTGTTTTAGTTAATTTTATTACAATCATATAAAAAAAATTAAATTCTCTACAACTTCTGTAGAAAACTTTGTGCAGTTGTCTGGAATCTTTAAATAAAAAATAAAAATGGGCCAAGTAGTTAATAAATTACAAATTTTCCCAAATTATTTCTTTGCTTCTCTGGAATTTCTGGACAACTACTGCAGATACACGTCTGGGACTTGTTTTATTACATTCACCAGATCAATAACAACAAAATAAATGGAAATCGTGTTTTACTGTAACCTCGCACAGTTTTGCGATGACTTCATACTAGCGATGTTGCTAAATTTAAGGCAAAATCTTTTGTTAGCCGTAACTAAACATTTTCGGACCTATGTTTATGTGAACGTTTTTCTTTAGTTTTACTTGTTGAATAACATATTAAAATACTTGCATATCTTCGTTAATCACCCCGTGTATATAATTTTGTGTGTGTGCTATCCAGCAGGCTCGGAGTTATTCCGTAGAAAACAAGCAGAACTGCTGACTCTATAGAAAGAAGTAGAACAAACGACAATGCAGGGTTAGGTAACCACGATGAGGGTGCCGGGTCGGCATCCTCCTAGTTGTATGACGTCAGCCCAGTATTGCCGTCAATCGGCTGGGCGCCGGTTGTCCGGCTTGCGACCCGCTTCCCGGTAGCGCAGAAATGCGTTGCGACTTGTGGGCCGCACGCCGCGCAGTGTCGAAAGCGGGATTGCAGCCGGTGACACAACTGACCACCTCGAGAGCGCCGAACCGCCGCGAGTCGAGTCAAGGCCGCTTGGAAGCAACCCAGTGCCAAGTGTAGCACACATAGCCAGCCAGGCGGGCATCGCCTCACGCTTGGGCAACCCTCAACTGCATCCGTGATGGCGGAGTGTGATTACTGATTTTCAGTTGCTGTGTCAACACTTTTGTGAGCCGTCCCTTGAAGGCAGGTAAGCTGTTTTTTGGGCAAAAAAAATTATTAATGAAGTTACAAAGACACTGGGTTTGTCGGAGAATATGACGAAGAATACTGGAGAGATGTTGTAATGGAATTTTCGATTTTTGTAGGCGCTAGAGATTGATCTTAACCTTGCGACAGGCACGCTTTCAAAAGTTACACTTCACGGCGCAAGTATCAGAAGGATACAGCCGATATCGATTATAAGTTAGGGATAACACGTTATTAGTCGGAGCGGTACCGGTCATATTTCTTTGCTCTCTGGCAAACGAGGTGCAAAGTCTTTTATATGGGAAAGACACTATTGTGAAACTACAGAATTCTGGAAAAGATGTTACTGTAGTGTGAAAGACATGTGAGTGAGCGGAATTAGCGTTCTGTTGTTTGGCAGAAACGCTAAAGAGTGGATTTAGATTTTAGAGGCCTGTTGTCAGGAAGACATCGAAGTGGAAAGGCCAGGAAGCTGTTGGATGGGAGAGATTCTAGTGAACACATGCAGAAGCAGCTACCAGTTATTCGAGCTGTGTAGTGTGTGTTCGGTTTAATACATATTAAAAGGACTCAGCAGCTATTAAGCTGTTGTTATTCCATCGCCGTTCACATATAAATTCGCATCTGTCCCAATAAACATCTACTATATAATTTCGTAAGCTCACTCATTCACTCAACTCGATAGTTATTAGCTGGAGAATTGTGTCACGTGTCAGCCTCCGCTCGCAAAACAGCGTCCAGAGAAACCATTAGAAGAAATTCATGGTTATGTTCACAGTTTAATAGCTAAGCAACTGCTACCAAATTAATTGCAACAATACATTTATTAAGTTTTCTTTTCGAAGCGTTTCATAGTTTAAAAAGAAAATGTTGATAAATTTTTGCGGTTAAAAAACACGTGGATATGCTTTTCAGTAACATGTTGCTAACGAAAGAAACTTAAAATAAATTAAAACTGCTGTAACCACGAATGCCAGTTGTCATTCTGGAATAGGATAAATTTCAATTTAATTAAAACTTTTACTAATGTTGATATTTGACCAAAGTTTATGCATTATGGTTTATTTGCTTTTAGGTATTTTACTGTTCACTACCGTTAATGGTCTTTGTTCATGTTCGCAGTACGTGAGTTATTAGGTTATTTTAAGTGGACATCGGACCGAATATGTTATTGAATCGACTATTCTGGAAATTCATTTCTTCGGAGTTGCTCAACTGTCTAATAATCTGGAACATGTATGAAGATTTTTTTTTTTTAATTTTCAGAGTGAACTTTAAGTGTCAAATACAAGTTTGTTTTTAAGCAAGTTCGAGTCTGTGACCTTTTAAACAATTATACGATTACGCTATCGACCCTTTTCATGTTTAATACCCACTTCTATTAATGCTTCTGAGTTCTTCTAGTTCAAGAGATTTTATTCACCCTGAAACACAGGTCAAGTTTATATTTTGTCAAATCAGGTCATCCTGTCATAATCTCTCATCCTAAAAACTGGAACTATTCTAGACCCGTGACGATACGCACGGGTTTACACTAGTATTCAAATAAACATGGAAACAGCTCTTCCTACATATCGGTAATAGACCAGACAAAGGATTCCGGTCTTTTAGCTGTAGAAATGCAATTACTCATCTATCTTTCTGAAACCACAATCCTCCCTGTGCTGACGTGTCGCTTGAAAGTAGCTCAGGAAATCTGGTTCTGTGACGGCACGCATTTGGGCCACTGCATTACGCATCATGTTTTCCCCTGACTCAATTGGGTCGTTTTCAGCGTCAGAAGCAGCTTCAGATACCATGGAAGCAAATATTTCTACGAATCACAGGAACATAATCTTTAGTCAGTGAATTCAGAATCCGAGAAAATATTCCGTTGGAACCGGTAAATTCCCACTACTCATACAATCGCTTCCGTCGCACTGCATTACGAATCAGTCGAATCAGTCTGATAGCCACTTGGTCTTTGGTTGATATCCTGAGATGCTATTGATTTGCATGGGATTTCATGACACCTTCAGCGTATCTTTTGTCTTAAGTCTTCCTAAGGATTTCGTATTTCCTGTTAGAGAACAAACGAAAGAAAAAAAACTTGATGCAATTGGGCTGCTCATTCCACTTGTTTATCTTGAGGCAAACGAAAATTTTTCCAACATTCATTTCTATCAGTTACTGAGAAATCAAACACCGCTATGTGCTGATTTAAGGTAACGATTAAAAAATGGTGCATGTTTGTTATCGCCCGCCGTAGTTTCTTGTCAAATACGATCCTCGTGTTTGATTCTATACCGTCGGAAAAGATAAATTTCTATACATTATGAGTGAATCTAATAGAAAACTTGATGAATGTCACAGTGACAGTCATATGAATGGATGGTTTTCCTTACAGGGTTCACTGCAGAGTACTTTCATAGATTAAATCTGAACCTCTTTCCTTTAATATAAATGTCGTAGTAAAATCGTAAAAATGCTACATTGGAGACTGGCGTGAACAAATACGTCTTCATCCATCATAGCTAATGTTACTATAGACTTGTCAAGCGCTGTGACACCTCGTACTTTTTGTTTTGCACATGTCAGTTGACTCAACTACTTCCAGCAGCTGTATGGCTATACTCGGCATCACTTAAGTTTAATGAAGAAGTAACTTTCCACAGGTAAGATGTGCAAATCTGTTAACGTTTCGCAAGTGTAGCGTGAGTCTGCAGAAATGGCTGCTGCCAGCAAAACAAAGCAGGTCTGCACTTGAACACTTTCCGCTTCTCTTTCCTCCTCTTGCTGATCGGCAATGACTAAAGGTACAAGATTGTTAAGGCCCGTTCCCACGATCCCTTGTAACGAAGGCGAGACGGGACGGGACGAAAACTCGACCACACGCCATGAAAACAGGGCCGCCTCTGCTAGGGGAAACGAGACGCAGCTACCCATTCTGAGTCGGTAAACATCACAGGCGTGTGTAGCGGTGCGCTGATGCCATCGGTTTGCAGCAGCTGTGTGCATCCCTTCTGTTGCTGTAAAGTGCTCTGTGCCAAACGACTCTAGGCAACGTGGTGGGGAGGTGGCGTTTAGTTAAGCAAGGACTAACTTGCGGCGCGCGGTCGTCCCTGCACTTCGGCTAATGAGGTGCCACCTCCGTTACAAGAGATCGTGGGAACGCAGCTTTACTATGTGACGGACGCTTGTATTTGCGGAAAGTGCTCATGTGCAGACCTGCTTTGTTTTGCTAGCAGCAGCCATTTCTGCAGACTCACGCTATTATCTCAAAACGTTATATGAAACTCTTCCAAAACTGATAAACAGATTTTCGTTCGTTCAGTTTTTTTTTTTTTTTTTTTTTTTTAACGAAATAGAATGTGATTTGGCATTAATATATTTTTGTTCATTTGTATTAATCATATGGTGATGGGGGAAATGGTTATTTACCAAGTTTTAACCGTCATACCTTATAACGGCTAGTCACTACCATGATCCGATGTCTATGGGGAGAATAAATTAGTTTTCTGCTCCATCAGAAGTCACTTCAACAAAAAATCATTACCTTGGATTCAGCCTTAAAGATATTCTCCAGTGTGGACAAATATTAGTGAATCTTGGTACCTGTACTAAAAGAAGATCACAATTGTGAATGACAGATCATAGAAAACTGATTTCCTATCGGGTACAACAAAATCATTATTTCATTGAAATGCGTTCAAATTATTTTAATGCAATTTCAAAGTAACATATAACGTGAAAGACGCTGCTGTAACATCCAAAGTCATTATATTTTCTCTTCAGTGAGAAAAAAACCTAAGCGTGAAGAAAGTAGGTACAAACTGAACTGTTACTAAAGAACAGCACTGGAATTTTTTTATTATTTTCTGTCCAAGTCACTTCTCCTCTCATCGACGAATCTGTACTGAATGTTTATATTTAATTTTTAGTCAAGTTAGGGTGTATGGAAAGAAACTTTACGTTTTTATACAATTTCTGATTGTCTTTGCGTTATTGTATCTTTAACATATGTTTAGCAGCTTTAATACAGTTTGACTCTCTAAGTTTATGTGACGGCTTATTTAACACCTGCTTCTTAATGCGATAATAGTTCTTGTATGAGCAAATTTAAAAAAGGGGAAGATTTTTAACACAGCTCTCTGACGATATCTAGATGAGAGGTGAAACTTGCAACAATTCAGTTTAGTTAAGGAACTGCGGGGAAAATGGCCTACAACAAAACTGTATTTAAACTAAATACAGCATCGGCCTATATTGGCGACTTAGTAAGAATGCGACGATCGAGTTCCCGATTCTAATGGGGCAGAGAGGGTTTGTGGACGATAATCGTTCCAAGCGACCCACGGCTAAATCAATCTGCTCTCAGATGAGCTCAGGGAAGACAATCACTATTTCAGAGATACAGCAAACATAGATTAGTGCTGACAACTCCACTTCCTATCTGCAGTCGATATCCGGGAAGGGAATATGGTCCTCTACCTCCATCAACCTCATCACAACGGCTTGGTCATACCACGCCCTTCTTTATCGTTCCGTAGCAAAAGGGGTCCAAATCGGATATTGCATTTCAAATTTTGTAAAATTTCTTTCTGGGGTGTGCCTATTCATATAATGGAGGCCGAAACGCTTGTAATTTGTTTCCAACATTGACCATACGCTGTATTTAATACTTACATCTTACACAATTTGTAAGCAAGTTACTGTATACAGAGAGATGTGAGTTTTCAGTTATTACCATGACAGATTTCTTAACTCAGGGTGCTTTGCATTCTAACTGATGGAAAAGGTAATATTTCTGAGCAAGATGTATCAGTTTGTCCTTTTTTTGACGCATCACGCTAAAACTCATTCAAGTCGGATAGCGTTTTTACAGTATGAAAGCGAATGATATAGCTTTTATACTTTTATACTTTTATACTTACTGGCGGGTCATACTAGTTACTAATGAAGGAGGTGAAGTGTTGCCACCTATCTGCGAAAAGTGAAACTGTGTTCTGTTTGTGGTTAGTGTATTTTTTTATTCGTTAAATGTGTAGTTTACGAAGTGGAAACTGGAAAACGTACCTGCATTCGCCTTCAAGATTGCGGTAAACCATCAAAAAATCACAATCAAGACGGTCTATACAAGGGGCCTGGTTCATGCCCTGACCCGTTGTACTACCATGCTCATATTAATCCGAACGACCTGAATTGCACATCGCTACATTTCATCCTGGGACTTATTTCAACCCATTATACACATATACCAAGACAGTACTATACCCGGTAGGTGGTACATTCATGTTAATATCCAAAATTGAGACTCACCCACCTCACAAAAAAACGTGACATATTTTAACATATTCGTTATAGAAACGAAAATATGGATTGTATTTCGTTAATAAAAGAGTTGTGCAGATATTGAAAGCACTTCATTTTAGTTTTTTAAAACATTCAAGAGAATTACGTGTCCATACAGAATATTAAAAGTTAACATTTTCAAACAAAAATTAATTTTAAGAAACGCTAGCGTCAAAAGAAAGGAAGACGTTATATACCGATCATCTTTCACTTAAAATAACTGACTATTAATGATAAATCAATATTTGCAATGTAAGGTTAGTTTTAGGTGAGTGCGTTGACAAATAATTGCAGATTTTTGAAGTTAGTTAATTTTGCTGTGTACTATGAAGACATGTTGTTCTTTTACTACTAGATTTAAAATTATTTTAGAAAACATACGGAAAAAGTTATAACTAAATGACTGTTGTCGGTGACATGAGATGTCGTCAACGCATTCTGAGTTGACAGTATTTTAGCGTCAAAAAAACTAATTTTCACCTACCATTAATAACGAAAGCTGCTTAAGGCGAAATGAACACTCTTTTCAAAACAAAACAAAACAAAAAACATGATGAGGGGTCAGTAGTTGAAGGCACAATTTCAAAAAGTATTGTCACCTTTGTGGTTTTAGTGGTGTTTCATAAACAGGAAAAAAAACAAAAAACTAATACGGCTTTTTAGCTATAGCAATATTCTGTGGGTGGTGCTGTTAAAACTCAAACGACAGGTGAAACGTTGTTTGATGTTCTTACCGAAAACGTTATTGGTAAGTATCCAA
>CM061920.1:337398859-337424822 GCA_031002005.1 Vandiemenella viatica
TAGTAGATTGCAACGTTTTGCATGGAAATGACACACGCCACTGTTTGTTTGTGATAGATTGTTATTCTAAGCATGTTTTCGTGCGGTTCCGATCGTTCGAGGTCAAAGGTGTCCCTTGTCAGAAGTGTCTGTGAAGAAAGTGTATCTATTATTTTGTTTAATTGTATAAGGAGATATGGAACTTTGTTACACAGCAACTACGCTACTGTTCATGAAAATTGCAAATCACTCCAGGAAACTGCCGGGATGCTTCCTTAAAAAGGCCATGGCCGAATTCCTTCCCACTCCTTGCCCCCATCCTTTCCCGTCTCTAAAGACCTTGCTGTTGAAAGACGTAAAGCAGTAAAAAAAAAAATGAAAATTGCATCATCCAGAAAGAATGGTCCGAATCACTCCAAAAGCGGAGAATGTAAATAAAATTAAAACCATAAAAAGTTGTTAAAATGCATAGATAGTGCTCTCTTTTGAACGGACACGTCACAGTTACACCACACTAAGTCGCTACAGAGCCGTCAAACGCAGTAGAAACTTTCAAGTAAGTGCAGGTATGCTACGTCGAGGCAGAATAATTCATCTCAGGGAAATGAGTGTGTCATGCCGTGATATTGCGGTTCGTACATGGTACGCTCCTACGACAGTGATCCGTGTGTGTCACCAGTGGATAGAAGAGAGTCGTACACAGTGACGAGTGGGAATTGGACCGCCATTTTTTCCGCATGGCCGTAACCGCCAGAACAGCTCGACGATGGAGCACTGCAAAGGGTGTGGACATGTCTGCATGGATGATTCGAGGGCGTCTCCTTTGGCTTGACATATGGCATGCATAACATTGCTTCGATTTTCACTGACTAGAAACCACCAATGCCTGATGCTGCAGTGGGCTTGTTAACGCCATCAATAGCGTGTTGAGTGAAAAAAAAGGTAGTGTTTTCGTTTGCGACCAACTTCTGCTTGTCCTACAGTGACGACTACGTACGTGTTAGACGCTACCACGTTGATAATAACGGGCAGACTTCATTAATGAGAGGCATAAAGGACAACCACCAAGTGTGCTGGTTTGGGATGCCATCTATACTAATATTATAAATGCGAAAGTAACTCTGTCTGTTTGTTTCGTTTTCAGTACTAAACGGCTAATCCGATCGTGATGAAATTTAACAAGGAGATGCTATTTTCTTTTTGGAAGGACATATAATACTATTTTCTGTACAAATAATACATTTTGTCATGGAATTATGTAAAACTAATTGTACTGCGAAAGACAGACACATAGCGTGTATACATCTCACTAATGCTTACCACTAGAGTGGGCTGATAGCGCAGTGAATAGGTGCTTGCTTTTTGACGTTTCCCGTTTGGTATCCGGTTCAAATCACACTGGGAGAAATAATTATTTGAATTTTTTTTTTTATCATATGAGCCAAGCCTGGAAGTTCCACCGTAAGAATTCCATGTTAAAATGTAAGTCCCATTAATTCCGGGGTGTAATGCGTGGCAAATCGTAGGCGGCTGTGCAGTGCCGTAAGCGTATACTTTAATTACGCTATATTGGCCCCTCAGGCTTTATTTCTCTTGCAGGTTTGTGTTTGATCTGCACTAATAATGTTATAAATACGAAAGTAAGTCTCTGTATTTTGTTACGTTTTGTCGTTAAATGGCTTTACCGATATTGATGGTATTAGTCAAGGAAATACTTTTTATCTTTAGGAAGGACACAGGATATAATTTTCCTGTGTGGATAACAGTTTAAACATGTAGTTTTGATAGTTTATCGAATGGTGACAGGCAGATGGATGTGTGCATAAGTCGCTCACTCAGTCTGTGCTTCTCTCGCAGTCAGTTAGTGTATAATATGTTAATAAATTTAATTTACAGACATCATTATTATGAAGAGGCTTGAACAGTGCGATTTCGCAATGTTACTTGCCATTCGGGAGGACCGGGGTCAAACGCGGTTCGGCCATCCTGTCTGAGGTTTTCAGTGGTTTTCCTCAGTCACTTTAGGCGAATGCTGGGATGGTTCCCTACCAGGCCACGGCCGACCTTCCATCCCCCCTCCCTCCCCGTAGTGTAGTAGGCTGAAAAGGATCTCCGTGATCCTCCAGCAGCCTGCCTCCCAGCCTTCAACTGGGAGGAATCAAATGGTAAAAAAAAAAAAAAAAAATTATTTAGTATAGAATTCGATTTGCGCTGCACTGTACTATTACTATCTGTCTACCTAAAAGTTTCTGGCATCAATTTATTTTGTCTTCTCTTTTTACATGCCTCACAGTCGTAAAAAAGACCTAAGTTGTAGCTCTAGCAGAGCACGAGCAGCTTGGAACCCAAGAATCTGATGCTTACGCTGAAGAAAGAAGAGAAGACAAAGTTAAAATTGAAGCTTCCCTCAGTTTAACTCCCTCCCCCCCCTCCCCGTACCTTCGTTTTTTCTGTTTTCAAACATGTTGGAAATTGACTATCTTCATGAGAAAGGTTTGACGGTAGAATGGTACAATGATGGTTTTCCCGTCATCTTATGCCGATTCGGTGTTATTTGGTACAAATCTTATGAATTCCCAAGTTCATGCGTACGAAGTCGCGCATAGCAGCTGGTTGGATATAATATGCGATCTTGTCTGCTACATATTGAGGGCAACATCAAGAAGGTTTTAGGGAGCGAGGCATTTCCAGATTTTCAGGCAGCTCTACATGCCAGAAGGACAATGACCTGCTATACGTATGTGTCGTCCACCCAACAAGTCTTGACTCTTTCGGTCTGGAACTTGTTTCCTCTGGCGCTCCTGCAACCACTGTCGATGCTTGTGGACGGGCTTATAATTGCGTGGCAGTGTGTTCCCCAGCAGCATATCCAGGCCCTCTTTGATTCCATGCCTCCACCTCTAGAGACAGTAATTATATATGTCGAATCCATCCGGGAAAGATCAGGAGTCGGGCGGGTTGAATGGAGTTCCCGGTTCGAGGTAGATGGCTCAATAGCGAAGGTAGGCTGTGGATAACCCTCGGAGAGTAGAGAGTAACTACGAGAACACAGTTGAAACAAGGATACGGTTTATTAGGCTCAGGCTCACAATACACAATGACAGATAGCGGGATGAGGTTGCTTCCGTGTGCTGTGCGCTGCCCTTAAGTAGACCCCTCGTATGTCACCTCAGTCGCTGTGGCGCTGGCATCCTGCTCGCTGTGTCTGTGACGCCATCTAGTAGAGTAGCCCCGTACTCTGGATCTGACATATTTAACACAAGAGGCGGCTTCACACCGAACCTAATTCTCAGGGTGTAAATGCATGTACAGTTCTGTAATTCCAATCATTTGTGTACTGACATCTCCCCAATCTGTAGAATAAATTTCATTGCAATCACATTTCTCGTTCTTGATGCTACATTTTTCACAAACAGTACTGTATTTTTGAGGAAGTTCATGACTTAACCTTCATTCATATTTACTCTCCTAGATCAAAAGTGTCAGAGTAGGTCACGAAAGAATTTCATCAAAGGTTCTAGGCACAGACAGGCTATTACAGTAATACATTTAATGCAGAATGGGAACTGAAATCTTTTAGCCTCGCCGGATTACGCCTTGCTATCAAGAGTCCCGTTCGAACGATCGCAAAATACGAACTGCT
Source organism: Vandiemenella viatica (assembly GCA_031002005.1). Lineage (NCBI taxonomy): Eukaryota > Metazoa > Arthropoda > Insecta > Orthoptera > Morabidae > Vandiemenella > Vandiemenella viatica. The sequence goes on from CM061920.1 coordinate 337,402,482, forward strand.
ATCATATTTGCACAGTAACTGAAAGTAAGGCTGCTACCGAGGAAACAGTGCCCGAGGGAACACAGTGATTGTTCAGGTCGTTTGGTGAGAATATTGAACGAATGAACTAAACTAAAATTTACATCCTCATTTCAAAGAACTTGTAATCTTCGGAGTGGTATTACCATATTATTTTTTTCAAACCAATCTATGACCGGACTAAATTCTGTCCTAGTATTATGAGCGACGAATATTTGTAAGCACGTACTGTATTTTCAGTGTTTTCTGCTTTTAAGTTGATACCTGTATCGTTCTGAACATAATCTGGTTATTGCCCTGGAAGTAATTGGATCGAAGAGCGATTCCATCCATATTTTAGCGTATTGGAACAACTGCATATTATTGCGAGTGGACTTGATACAGTTGTGAAGCTGTTTGAAAAGACGATATTAATTTAAGAGTATTAAATTATTTGCGAAATAATGAGCCCCACGGATGATTCAAGCAAAGAGGAACGATTATTATCATTATCATAGAATCTTGTCATAAACAGATCAGTACGTGGTAGACTGATAAACTGAGTAGCGAATCTGGAAAAACTGGTAGTGTTAGAGATTTCAAGAACGATGTATATTATCCTTATAACCACTAACATTATCAACTTCGTATCACTGGTTAGTTATTTAGCACACAATCTACAAAACATTTTTAATGTTAAGTATAAACTCGTTAGTTGACTTATTATTTACGAAATTTTGGTGTAATTTCCAAAGAATGTTTCTAACGGTTACATTTATAAACATTTTCAAAAAAAAAAAAAAAATTATAAACCACGATCGTTCCATACCTTCTCGGTTTTCCGCCTTTTCCAAACTTTAAGGCCGGCTGCCTTTAGTGAGTTTTAGTCATCATTGGCATGGTCAAAATTAGAGCATTGATTTAAAAGCTACATACCAAGATCGTTACTTACCTCAAAACTAATATTATCCCTTCAATCCTCTTTAGTATCCGCATTCTAAGAGAAATATTCTTACACAGAGGAAAATGGGATATGAAGCACAAGTTTCAATTGGAAGTTAAAACCGTCAAAATGTTTGATCGAATTGTTCGGGGGTGTGTGTACTGTACGATACAGTAAAATGAAGCTGCAAAGACAAGACTTAACTCTCCCTGAGCAGTTTTTAAATGTCGTATAATCTTTGTGAGGCATGTGCTTGTTCCTAATATTAAAGATTGTATGTCACAGAAACTAAATTTTTTCTGGGTATTCTGCTATAAAAGGCAGGAGGCTTTGTATGTGTGCTGCTGGCGTTATAAGAATACTGAGATAAGTAGCATTCTGCACAATGTTTCTGGGCTTTTCCGCAAATAATTCTCAAATAAAATTTGTGTTACCTAAATTATGAAGAATTTTTCCTGGACATGCCATAAGTAAGTAGATAGTTGAAATATGACACCTGCTATTTTTACATCTGTTATTCACACTGGTGTTTTTAATTAGTAGGATACATAAGTAATTTTTTTAAATCTAAATGAAGCATACCGAGGGGCAATCTGGTTAGACTCTTCCCTTCGGTTGTGCTTACTCTTGCGATTGGGTCGCCTCCTACACCTATGAGCTTGTAGAGTATATCATCCCAATTTCTGTTTTCCATAGTCTCCCGAAATCACTCTTGGCTAATGGCGCGATGGTTCCTTAAAAAGCCACCTCTTATCCTCTTATCGTTCCTTGAAGTAATTGGTTTCAGTTTACCATATATATATATATACTCTCAGGGATTTCTTGAATTTGCTGCACAGTCTGCTTTTGGCGCTATTTATTATTTAGGTGCTAGTAAGATCTTGAATTACCATTGAATGTAACTCTACGAGTAATTAACGTAATTATAGATACAACATAGTCTCTGAATGGACAGTTCAGTAATGCCGGTTAGGGCATGGATTTTAGGTAGTCGTGGGTTCAAATTTCCATCCGGCAAACCTGATTTGGGTTCTGTATGGTTTCCGCAATCATTTTAGGCGAACGCCGGGATGGTTCTTTCAAAACGCCATGGCCGAATACCTTCACGATCTTTGTGCCGAAACCTCTTTCGTTTCTTATGCTCTCGTCGTCGATGATGTCTAAATCCAGTTATAATACTGTTTTGTTTGTTTGTGGGAAGAGCGAGACTAAAAACATTGTTGCACTGATTGGTCTTTGATGGTGTTTTCTCAATATTATTACTACACTTGAAATTATTTACAAAACATTGTTCAATAAACTTATCAAATTTATTAAATATGTTTACTTCTCGCAGTTATTTTTATTAACAGCGGTATATATAAACGCTTCTTAACGGTGTAAAGTGTTATATCCACGTAATATTAGATGCACCGTTGGGAGCAAACATTTACCAACCTTTGAAAAGTAACTTATTAAAAGGGGCCTAGTCGTATAGCTGCACTACCTCCCAATCACCCAGTCCTAAATATACATAAAAATCGAGTTGGTAAAGAATGGAAATTCACAAGATACGCAGAGAACAGGCGACTGCTTAACAGACTACAGCGCGAAATAAAGGCAGCCTTGACGGAACATAGAAATCGGGAGTGGTCCAGTCAACTATCCATGTTAAGGACTTAAGATAGTACTCTCTGGATAGAGACTCGTAGATTCACCAAGAGACGAGCTAGGCAGCCGCCTCTTCCTGGAGAGAGAGGCCTCATCTTCAATCCAGAAAGTAAGGCAAACGCCCTTGCCAATCACTTTGAAAAGCAATTCCAGCCAGCGGAAATAGAAGACGAACACCACGTCACTGAAACTCGCAGAAGGCTTGTGAGATTCATGGAGGCAGATGATGATGGGTACAACATAAATGAATTTACAGAAGAGGAGGTGCAGCTGGTGATTAAACGGCTACACCGGAGAAAAGCTCCTGCAAATGGTAAGGTGTGCAACCAGCTGCTCCGCAATCTCCCGCGGATAGTCATCACACATCTCACCACCATCTTCAATGACATCATAAGAAACCAACTGTATCCACGACGCTGGAAGCACGCCATTGATGTTGCAGTAAGGAAGCCGGGAAAAGATCCAATATTCCCGCGAGGCTGCTATTACAGAGGCTTGAAACCTATATAAGAGAAAATGGAATCATACCACATTTCCAGCTGGGCTTCAGAAGAGGGCACTCTGTTACACAGCAGATAATGCGTGTCGCAGAGACTGCTACCGCTTTTTTTAACAGAAAAGAATACTGTCCAGTAGTTCTCTTGGACAACGCTATTCTGCTAAAGCTATATTATTACGGGATTCCCGGCCAGGTGGTGAATATAATTCGAAGCTACCTGGTTGGTAGAACTTTCTGCGTACGAGTCGGCAACGCACTATCTTCTCGCCGTCGAAGGTTCACAAGGTTCTGTGCTGGTACGTGTATTATACAGCTTGTACACAGCGGACATTCCAGCACCGGCCAGCGTACTAAATGCTCTTTATACCGACGATACGGCATTCTTCACCCATCACCGGAACAAGGCAGTAACAACAAGAAAGCTGCAAGAAGTACTTCAAGAGACTGAGCAGTGTGCACGAAGGTGGCGTATCACCATCAACACTACGAAAAACCAATCTGTGAGGCTATCCCGGAAACTCGGAAAACACCGAGAGCGTGAAACACCTGCACCAAAATTGCGCCTCTTCGGCAAAGAAATTCCGTGGAACTCCACAGTTAAATATCTAGGAGTGACGTTAGACAGACGGCTAACCTGGAAGAGACATATTGAGGACCTATGGAAGAAAGTCCTAATCAGGTTTCAGGAACTGTACCCACTACTTAACATGACTAGTTCACTGGCTGCGACAACAGGAGTAACTATTTACTGAAGTCTGGTACGTCCAATGCTTGAGTACGCGTGCCCAGTGTGGGGGTACACGGCCAAGATAAACATCGCAAGACTTACAAACTTTGCAGAACAGATTCCTTCGAAGAGCTCTCCATGTAACAAAAAGATTCCCTACTTGAGACCTGTACGCAGCCGCATGAACACCACTACTGCGAGATAGGATACGACAGCTGGCCACATCCTTCTATAGGACAGCCCAAAGATCGCAGAATCCATTGGGCACGTACTGCACATACTTCTACCGCCACAAAAGACCACTCTCCATTTTTGAACCAGAATAAAATTAAAATAAATTAAAATAAGCAGCACCAGAGAAGACATACTGCAGGAAAAGTGACGGAGACGTGTGAAGTTTGAAGGATATGTCTTCGGACAACAACCTTCACCACAACCTGCCTGAAACTTCAAAAATGCACAAATTGCTGAGCGGCGACGACGTTAAGTGGAAAATCCAAGTAAAATGTTCATTCTACATTGTGAGCAATCATTTACCAACTTTTGAAAAGTTTAAGTTATTACTTCATAAGAACTGAAACATATTCACATGCAGATATATTTTAAAAGGGGGCCTAGTCAATTACCGCGCTTAGTGAAACTACCATACTTTTGTTTACTGATGAAATATTTTATGTCCATCTCTTATCGATGTGTACAAGCATGGTATTGGAAGTTTTAATGATAAATGCAGTCACCGATAGTCGTAATAAACATTTCAGTCTGTAATAACCTCTCTTACTGGTGATTCTACTTCAAAACTTGTTAGGCGCACTGAATTGCGTCTTAAATAGAAACTACTTGACCTTACCATACCAACATATTAACATTACGCATGACTCAGTGGTTACAAGAACACAAAATGGGTTTACAAAAGCAATTAATTTATTTAACCAACTAAATGACACAAAATCTAACATGTGAATAGTTTTGCAGATGGTAAGCTCAGGTGGCTCTTTCACACAACTCTCTCGCTAGTCAGGGTAGCTACTCAGGGGTATTTTCCGGGCCTTGATATGTTGCAACCAGTCGCAGTGTTAGTGTCACATCACCGTGACCGCGCACTGCTGTTGACACTGCCGATGACGGGAAGCGAACCACAGATCCACAGAGGATGGCGGTAGTCTTGCCAGTCCGTCTTCTCACCTCGACACACAGTCCAGAAGTGTCTCTTCTCCCCTCCAGCCTCGGGGCGGCATTCCATGGAACAACATAGAAGAATATGCGAGTGTCGTGTCACTATTGTTCGTAGGTTGGCCGGGTTCCTTTAGTTATCGACGACAGTGTTGCGGGGTAGTGGCTGCAGCTCGCCGAAAAACAGCCCTCCATCTATCGTTGCACTCTGCCTCGCCTAGGGAACGCGACTCATTATACGTCTTTCTAGGGAGCGACTAATGCAAAATTCTCGGTTTCGGCCATTGACGGCGACAACTTAGGAAACGTTGAAACACACTTCAATTTGTTGACCATCACTCTCTCCTGAAACATTTTGTAAATTTATGTATCGTTACGGCATCCGCAACTACGGTTGGGGCCGAATTATATTCAGTTTGGTATTAGATTAGCCATGAAAATTGCACTTTTGAGGGTACAGATGAGCTACGACTACCCTTGCGTGGCCTGGCTGAACACTATTGGACGAAGTATGTGTTAAATCCTCCACATATACTGATTAGATGTCAGGAGACTAATTGCAGTGTAAACCGAAACGTTGAGTTTCTGACAGGGGTTTACGTTGCAACAGTTCAAGAGTTTCCACTGCCTTAAAGAAGAGAAGCATTTTTTACTGACCAGCCGGTTGTGGATATTCCGTTTCATTTTCCGCCATTGTAATGGCGGGTGATCACGACACGAAGATCTATTATCCCAGTGGAAGTAATTTCATGGTTACAATCTCCAGATGTAATGACGTACAGAAGCACGTTTTCTCCCAGTTACATTTCGAGAAGCTAATAGCGAGCAGGAAATGCCCATGGCACGGAGGAGACCCCATTAGACCGCACTGTCACGAAGAGATATGGAGCTAGCTTTGTACAGACTCACGGAATAAATGGTTTAATCCGTCGCGATTTTACACGCGGCAGCTAAGCATTCCGGGGAACTGGGGCCACAGCATCTTTCCATCGCGTTGAGATGAAGCCGGGAGTAGGCTACTAATTGGGCCACTTTTTCGGAGAAGAAGGGGGCCAGCCGAAATGATTGTCTCTCCCGGCTCCTTCGTAATTCGGTGAGCTATCATTACCACGCGACGCGATCTTCTGTCTTGGTCCTTTTTTTCGCCCACCTTTTGTTATTTGCGCTCCTCCGAGCAAATCACAGGGTTGGTAAGTCACGATAATAAACTTGTGCAAGGTTGCGGAGCGGACCAATCATCATTACGGCAGTGCGGTAGCAGGCGGGAGAACTAATTGGCCCACTCCGTGAGAGAGGACAGGGCACCTGTCTGGGACGCATCCCATCAAGGCCACACGGAGCAGGTAGCGACCGGCACAATTGCTCCTCCTGTGTACACGATCATTACATCGGAAAATAGACAGAAATTTGCATCTCATAACACAAGCAGAGCTATTTCACATGCAAACTGCTCTGTATCAAGTGGCAGAAACTCACCGACCGTGGTGAGTGTTCAGTAACGTGCAGGTCTGACATTTCCAGATACTCAAAATCGATTTCCGACAAGATCATCTAGATATCAGTTTTCCAAATTATCGGTAATCACTACAGACGATTCTCGTGATGGTTCTTAGACGAAATAAATGACCGATTTTTTTTCCTTATTGCTTTACGCCTCGTTGACGGCTAAGATCATTAGAGGCGGGATGGGACTGGGGAGATGGAACGGGAAGGAATTCGGCCATGGCCTTTTTGAAGGAAGTATCCCCGTACTCACCTGGAGTGATTTGGGGAAACCATGGAAAACCCATATCTTGATGCCCGGAAGGGAATTCGAACCCGCGTCCTCCCGAATGCAAGGCCAGAACGTTAACCGTTCATCAACTACACTCGGTGGAATGACAGAACAGGTTACCACAGTGTTTCCCAAACTTTATTTTCCTGTGGCCCTGTTATTTTGATGATTTTTTTTTCATTTACTTTTTAAGATGCGTAGATAAAATAAAACGTCATTCTAATATAATTTTCATGTACTCTAATAATTACTTATAATTAAAGTTTTATATGAAATTATTACAAAAACAATTGCAAAAATGAAATATAAATAACATCAAATTGTTAATGAGAGATGTGAAACATTTGTGTAGAAGCCAACGTTATGTCTTAATTCGCCTTTATTTTTTATGAAAACAAGTGTTAAAAACGTATGGGTCATTGCAAAAACCCATCAAAAATTTTACAGCTGTTTCTTCTAAAACTGAATGCGCTTGGAAACACAGCAGCCAAAAATATATCTGTGGTATTGTCTCATATGCACTTATGAGTTATGTGTGCCACGACAGTTCAATTACAGACTGAACATCTACTTTAAATGAATATGAATTCTTTATTCGTTCCTTGTCGCCGCTGTTTGGATCAAAATATTCCCCGAGATTAATCTAAATGTGTAATAAATGTTCCCTGATATATTCTCAGACCAAGGAGAGGTGACCTGACAGTCCTTTTTTAGCAACCTACCGTTTGGAATACGCCGGGGGGTTAGGAGATGCGTGGTGCACATTTCCTATACAATCTCTTCGCAGTACGTTTTTTTTTTTTTTTTTTTTTTTTTTTTTTTTTTTTTTTTTTTTTTTTTAATGGCATTCGGCAACGGAGGCCATACAGCCAGCTCGATGTGTATTTCTTCCAATGTATGGACGCCACAGGACGGACAAGACATTCACACAGACACACAACACTTAACATTCATGCCCGCGGCCGGATTCGAACCGGTGGCCTTCGGCACGTGGAGCTAGCACTCTAGTCCCTACGCTACCGAGGCCGGCACGCAGTACGTTTAGATGCAACACTCTTGATAGTAATCCTTCCTTTGGAGGTGTTGGCTTGTGTGGGCCAGCACCTACTATTAAAACGCCATTAAAATTGAAAAAGATTATATCCTTGGTCCTTGTACCTTCCTCGTATTATGTAAAAGCGGTTAGTCATGACTGGTCAATGTATGACGACTAATTTATATGCGTAGCGTTAGTCGATGTGAATGATTTTGGGTTTCCGAGAATGATGGGTGATCCATATCACTCGAGCCTGCCTATTAGGAGGATTGGGGTTCAATTCTCTCTCCCTCAAATTTCGGATTTCCAACGCTGCCTGAAATAAACAGAAAGGTTTGAGATTGTACAGGAAATAAATTATTAATCAGTTCATGTCATTTTTTTTTTTATTTACAAAAAAATTGGTTTTTGCGATGATATATTGTTTTGTTGCACATTCACAGAGAGTAATCTGACATAATATCAAAATGAACTCATGCACACTAATAGACACAGCTGCTATCAGCCTTCTAGGCAATAAAAGTCTTTTGCTTGCTCTTTCTCCATATGTACAAGGTACTAATTTGACCTCTTACATTAACTGGAAATATAAAGTGAGCAGAATTCTCGTTGAAAGTGTCGTCGATTTGAGTGCGGCCAATGGCGTGGGTTGTTTCAATGAAGTTATTGTGTTCATCGCGTGCTGTTTGTATTGTAGAACCCAAAATCTACACATCTGCGAAAATGGATGTCTGTATGTTTCTTATAGAAATCCACCGATTTAATTCAATCTCTCTGGAGGACGCGGGTTCGAATCCCCGTCCGGGCATCCTGATTTGGGTTTTCCATTGTTTCCCCAAATCACTTCAGGCGAATGCCGGAATTCTTCCTTCAAAAGGCCATAGTCGAATTCCTTCCCATTCCTTGTCCCCAGTCCCATCCCGCCTCTAATGACCTTAGCAGTCGACGAGGCGTAAAGCAATTTAAAAAAATCAATCTCGGCGAAACTTTGCACACGAATACTTTAAAACAAGGGGAAAAATAATTTCGACATTTGGTTTACAAAAACTCAGCTCATTTCCAGAATTACTCCCATTAATGAAAATTTAAATATGCAGTAGTTTCGTCATTGTAATTATCTCGAAATGTGTAACGAAATCAGCCAAGGTGGATGGTGATATTCTAAACGGCCATAAAATTTACTATTTATTGGCGTTGGAACGTTTACAGTCACACCATTAGTGACTTAGAATTTCGATTTTGAAATTTAAAAATTTTATAGTTGATGGTGCCGTAAACATTCCGTTGTTTTTACCTATCTTGAAGAAACTTTGATCTTATTTTAAAATAGAGACAATAATACTGTCTACATTCGTTTACAAAAAACGACTCCCTCTCTTCATCACCCGCATTAAGAAAAATTTACACACGCAACAGTTCAGTTTTTAGGATTTATCTCGAAAACGGTAAGGAAATAAGCCAAAGTGGGTGATGGAGAATGTTTAATACAATCCAAATGGGATTTCACATTAGAACTTATATATCCAGCCCCTAGCAACGCCGGGTGCTCTGATAGTAATACATGATATTTAAAAGTAAAAGAAACACAAATTTCACTGGCTGTATAAATGAAATGGCTAAATTCCATTAAAAAAAAAAAAAAGCAGTTGGAAAAATGTGTAGTAAATCAAATTCCAGTGAATCATGTCCAGCATCCCAAATAACTCTATAAACGGTAACGATCAATAGAAAACAGTGATCTTTCATGTATATAAAGGGTGATCCCTTGATGATGTTACAAACTATCAGGGATAATGGAGAAGAGAAAATGTAAAAATTTGATGTAAGGGACACTGGTCCGAAAACGACCGAGTCGAAATTTAAAAGCAAAAATCTACTCAAGTTCTGCCTTAGACTCACGCAGGGCTCAAATCAAGGGACTCAAGTTATGAATTCTATTTACCTGAACAAGTTACAAAAGCTGTTAAATTTACAACAGTGATACAAAATAGCGTCAAGGGAGGCATGGCATCGTCGCAAAAAGTTCTGACGTATCGGTTTAAAATCCCCGGTGTCGTTTGGACAGTGTCACAAGCAGCGAGAATTCTTGCCAGGATATACAATTCAGATTGACACATTTATCCTTCTGCATCATCCCGAAAGTTTGTATGATCCCCACGGATACAGGGTGATTCACGAATAAACAAATATTTTAATATGTTATTCTACAAGTAAAATTAAAGAAAAACGTTTATATAAACATAGGTCTGCAAATGTTTAATTACGGAGTTACGACTAATAAAATATTTTGCGTGAAATTTAGCAACATCGCTAGTATGAAGCCATCGCAAAACTGTACGAGGTTACAGTAAAGCACGATTTCCATTTATTTTGTTGTTATTGGTCTGTTGAATGTAATAAAACAAATCCCAGACGTGTATCTGCGCTGAACTCGTTGGAGACATTTTTGAACATTTATTGTGAATGTATTGTGGAATTGTATGTACACTATACAACTTCCTTAACACTGAGCTATGGTGTTAATAAAAGCAGATTATCTGACACATTCATACTGTTTTAGTTAATTTTATTACAATCATATAAAAAAATTAAATTCTCTACAACTTCTGTAGAAAACTTTGTGCAGTTGTCTGGAATCTTTAAATAAAAAATAAAAATGGGCCAAGTAGTTAATAAATTACAAATTTTCCAAAATTATTTCTTTGCTTCTCTGGAATTTCTGGACAACTACTGCAGATACACGTCTGGGACCTGTTTTATTACATTCACCAGATCAATAACAACAAAATAAATGGAAATCGTGCTTTACTGTAACCTCGCACAGTTTTGCGATGACTTCATATTAGCGATGTTGCTAAATTTAAGGCAAAATCTTTTGTTAGCCGTAACTAAACATTTTCGGACCTATGTTTATATGAACGTTTTTCTTTAGTTTTACTTGTTGAATAACATATTAAAATACTTGCATTTCTTCGTGAATCACCCCGTGTATATAATTTTATGTGTGTGCTATCCAGCAGGCTCGGAGTTATTCCGTAGAAAACAAGCAGAACTGCTGACTCTATAGAAAGAAGCAGAACAAACGACAATGCAGGGTTAGGTAACCACAATGAGGGTGCCGGGTCGGCATCCTCCTAGTTGTATGACGTCAGCCCAGTATTGCCGTCAATCGGCTGAGTGCCGGCTGTCCGGCTTGCGACCCGCTTCCCGGTAGCGCAGAAATGCGTTGCGACTTGTGGGCCGCACGCCGCGCAGTGTCGAAAGCGGGATTGCAGCCGGTGACACAACTGACCACCTCGAGAGCGCCGAACCGCCGCAAGTCGAGTCAAGGCCGCTTGGAAGCAACCCAGTGCCAAGTGTAGCACACATATCCAGCCAGGCGGGCATCGCCTCACGCTTGGGCAACCCTCAACTGCATCCGTGATGGCGGAGTGTGATTACTGACGCGTATTTTCAGTTTCACTTGACTGCCGTTATTCAGGACGTGGAACACCTGTCTGGAAAGGAAAAATGCCAGGATGTTTTAAAGCACTCTTGGTGATTTAGTGAAAGAGCTATTTCCTTTCATAGCATAACAAACCGATTGTTCTCCTATTCTTTACCGTCTAGTCCGGCCTGGCGACAATTCCAGTTTACATTTGCCAATGGTTTTAAGAAAACTTTAAAACATACTAATCTTCTCATTCCGTTTTGTCGCGGGGTCAACACTTTAGTGAGCCGTCCCTTGATGGCAGGTAAGCTGTCTTCTACGCACAAAAAATTATTGATGAAGGTACAAAAACACTTGGTTTATCGGAGAATATGACAAAGAATTCTGGAGGGATGCTGTAATGGAATTTTCCAATTAAAAAGAGGATGATCGAACGATCGCAAATTCTTGCGGGCTAATGTTAGCCAATATCGATTATAAGTAAGAGATAACATGTTATTAGTCGGAGCGGTACCGTTCATATTTTCTTTGCTCTCTGCCAAATGGGGTGCAAAGTCATTTATATCGGAAAGGCGCTCTTGAGAAATTACAGCGTTCTGGGAAAGATGTTACTGTAGTGTGAAAGACATGTGAATGAGCGGAATTAGCGTTCTGTTGCTTGACAGAAACGCTACAGAGTGGATTTAGAGTAGGGCTACCAGACGTCCCCGTTTGCCAGGGACAGTCCCCGTATTTAGCTCTCTGTTCCCGGACAGATTTCGTCCCCGCAATATCCCCGGATTTTTACTGTTGTCCTCAGAATTTTATTTTAATCAAGCGAGAATTCTTTAAAAGCCCTGATTTGCTAATGCATTCGTTTACAGCAAGAGATATGAAGCGCACTTCTTTCCTTGTACGTGCCTAGGATTAAAAGAAAATTACAAGGATACTGCGTCTTGGACACAACAGCTTTGGAAAATCAAGTCTCCTTGCTGTCTGCAACATGGCTGCCTGTGATCCTCATTTAAAATACAAAATATAAACAATATGTGGCTTTCAAGTTAACCCAACCCATAGTCATATAAATTGTAAAAGAACAACGCGTAAATAGGACAAATGGCGAAAGCGTCCCAAGATTTTGGTGAAAAAGTTGTGAAGCGTCTCCGGATTTGGAGAAAAAATTCTGGTAACCCTAATTTAGAGGCCTGTTGTCAGGAAGACATAGAAGTGGAAACGCCAGGAAGCTGTCGGATGCGAGAGATTCTAGTGAACAGATGCAGAAGCAGCTACCAGTCTACCAGTTATTCGAGCTGTGTAGTGTGTGTTGGGTTTAAAACATATCGAAAGGACTCAGCAGATATTAAGCTGTTGTTATTCCGCCGCCGTTCACATATAAATTCGCATCTGTCCAAATAAACATCTACTGTATAATTTCCTAAGCTCACTCATTCACTCATCTCGATAGCTATTGGCTCGAGAACTGTGTCACGTGTCAGCCTCCACTCGCAAAACAGCGACCACAGATACCATTAGCAGAAATTCGTGGTTATGTCCACATTTTAATAGCTAAGCAAGTGCTACCAAACTAATTGCCATAATACATTAATTAAGTTTTCTTTTCGTAGCGTTTCATAGTTAAAAAAGAAATATGTTGATAAATTTTGCGGCTAAAAAAAGGTGGATATGCTTTTCAGTAACATGTTGCTAATGAAAGCAACTTAAAAAAAAAAAAAAATTAAATCTGCTGTAACCGCGAATGACAATTATCATTCCAGCTTAGGATAAATTTCAATTTAATTAAAACTTTTATTAATGTTGTTACCTGACCAAAGTTTATGCATTATGGTTTATTTGCTTTTTAGGTATTTTACTGTTCACTACCGTTAATGGTCTTTGTTCATCTTCGCAGTACGTGAGTTATTAGGTTATTTTAGGTGGACATCAGACCGAATATGTTACCGAAATTACTATTCTGGCAATTCATTTCTTCGGAGTTGCTCAACTGTCTAATAATCTGGAACATGTATGAATATTTTTTTTTTTAATTTTCAGAGTGAACTTTAAGGGTCAAATACAAGTTTGTTTTTAAGCAAGTTCGAGTCTATGACCTTTTAAACAATTATACGATTACGCTATCGACCCTTTTCATGTTTAATACCCACTTCTATTAATGCTTCTGAGTTCTTCAAGTTCAAGAGATTTTATTCACCCTGAAACACAGGTCAAGTTTATATTTGGTCAAATCAGGTCAACCTGTCATAATCTCTCATCCTAAAAACTGGAACTATTCTAGACCCGTGACGATACGCACGGGTTTACACCAGTATTCAAATAAACATGGAAACAGCTCTTCCTACATATCTGACATAGAATGGTTACTGATATAAGAGGACCAGACAAAGCATTCCGGTCTTTTAGCTGTAGAAATGCAATTACTCATCTATCTTTCTGAAACCACAATCCTCCCTGTGCTGACGTGTCGCTTGAAAGTAGCTCAGGAAATCTGGTTCGGTGACGGCACGCATTTGGGCCACTGCATTACGCATCATGTTTTCCCGTGACTCAATTGGGTCGTTTTCAGCGTCAGAAGCAGCTTAAGATACCATGGAAGCAAATATTTCTACGAATCACAGGAACATAATCTTTAGTCAGTGAATTCAGAATCAGAGAAAATATTCTGTTGGAACCGATAAATTCCCACTGCTCATACAATCGCTTCCGACGCACTGCATTACGAAAATGTCTTTTTTTTTTTTGTAACAGTTTAACGTCCCTTTTTAACAACGTGGTCTTTAGAGACGGGAAAGGATGGGGGCAAGGAATGGGAAGGAATTCGGCCATGGCCTTTTGAAGGAAGCATCCCGGCATTCACCTGGAGTGATTTGGGGGAAACCATGGAAAACCCAAATCTGGATGCCCGGACGGGGATTCGAACCGCCGTCCTCCCGAATGCGAGGCCAGAACGCTATCCGTTACACCACCACGCTCGGTACGAAAATGTCGGATAGCCACTTGGTCTTTGGTTGATATCCTGTGATGCTATTGATCTGCATGGGATTTCATGACACCTTCAGCGTATCTTTTGTCTTAAGTCTTCCTAAGGATTTTGTATTTCTTGTTAGAGAACAAACGAAAGAAAAAAAAATTGATGCAGTTGGGCTGCTCATTTCACTTGTTTATCTTGAGGCAAACGAAAATTTTTCCAACATTCTATCAGTTACTGAGAAATCAAACACCGCTATGTGCTGATTTAAGGTAACGATTAAAAAATGGTGCATGTTTGGTATAGCCCGCGGTAGTTTCTTGTCAAATACGATCCTCGTGTTTGATTCTATACAGTCGGAAAAGATAAATTTCTATGCATTCTGAGTGAATCTAATAGAAATCTTGATGAATATCACAGTGACAGTCATATGAATGTATGGTTTTCCTTACAGGGTTCACTGCAGAGTGGTTTCATAGATTAAATCTGAACCTTTTTCCTTTAATATAAATGTCGTAGTAAAATCGTAAAAATGCTACATGGGAGACTGGCGTGAACAAATACGTCTTCATCCATCATAGCTAATGTTACTATAGACTTGTCAAGTAGAGATGGGTAGGTCCGGATGGATGCAGTTCCGCGGACCCGTATCACTTGCGCTAGGGATGGATGTACAGTCGGGGACAGAATTCGAGAGACCCCTCGCCTTTCGATTATGCTTCGTTCTAGACACGAATACCGCATGGGACAGCATAACTGGTAGGTGGTACACTAAATTCATGATAAAATTGACCTCTCATACCCAGCACTTTACCCAAGACTAAAAAAAATGAGCCCGCGCAGCAAGAAACTCGCAGACGCTCAGAGGGAAAGTTCGGAGTTCTACAGTAAAAATAATCACGAATATCACCATTTTAGTCATAATAATTATTTAAATAACCAAATTGATTAATTATAGAGAGATGGTAACACTTTTTTTCGTAATTTTGATAACCGTTGCGTATTTTTTTTCCCTCGAATAAACAGTTAACAATTCGCTAGCAAACGCAAATTATATGGCGAATACAGCAAAGAATCGCTAAATTACGCACGGAAAACCAATAAGAGAGTTTGAATGGACTTAGTTACACTTTCTAACGCAGCAGCGTTATAGAACTGTGCGTGTGACAAATACACATAAAGGTTAAGGGTAAGTAGAAAGAGCATTCACGAAAGAACTCTAATGGTAAACTAAGTCACGAAATATAAATAAACTATTCCCAGAAAATTAAATGGTGCGGAATATTAACACCTTAATTTTGTTTTCATCATACCATATTTAGAAGGTAAGCTAAACTTGAACGCAGTAGCAACAGTTTTAGTAGTAATAATAATCACTAAGAACAGTAAATAAATTAAAAAATCCGTCTGCAATGTGAATTAGCGGTTCCACATTTTAAATCTGGAAGATGGAAGTAGTAAAACTATCATCTCTCTCTTTGTTTCTAACTAACACTGATACTTCTATAAAATTTTCTGTCAAGCTTTATTTCCTGCCGTCCAAGGCCGATGGGTTATAGGTAACACTGTTGCCTGGCAATCGGGAGGACGCGAATTCAAACCCCGTCGGGGATCCAGTTTCAGTATTCCATGATTTTCGTAAATCTCTCCAGCTAAACTCCAGAAAAGTTCCTTCAAAAAGCGGTGGCTGAAATTCTTACCCGATCCTAGTTTCCAATAGTATCAGGATTCATATCACATTGCCGCCGAAGAAATGAAGAAGATAAAAATAATAATAATTAAAAAAAAATAAGTGGTGGGTATGTGGTATCCGGCTTTCGGGAGGTCGTGGGTTCGAATAGTCATCTAGCCATCCAGGTAAACGTTTTAAATGGTTTCCCCAAATCACTCCAGGCGAATGCCGGGATTGATCCTTCAAAAGACCATGGATGAATTAGTCCCCATTACTTGTCTTCAGTCCTTTCCTGCCTCTAATAACCTCGATTAGATGTAATGCTAGAAGCAAAACATAATTGCTCAAATAAAAATAATTACATCTCTGTGGTGTGTTTTAGACCTTTTCCTTGTTGGATTTATCTTATTCAACGGCCGAACATGGTAGCGAAGGGACTAGAGTGCTATTTCCACATGTGGAGAGTCTCTAGTTCGGTGTTGTTTTAGGGCTGGTCGACGTGGAAATCATTATAGAGAGAAAAGGACTTGGGGCATGTTTCGGGAAGGAAGTCAGCCTTGGCCATACCAGAGAATCATCCCAACACTCACTGAGTGATTTCGATTAATCATGCAATACCGAAATACGGATGAATACACGAAGATTTCAACCCCTGTCCTTCCAGATGGGATGGCTTGGGCGTTACAGGGACTCTCGGTCACTGGTGCGATTCCGGCCAGAGGCATGGGTGTTAAAGTAGGTATTGTGGTATGTCTTGTATCGTCTTTCAATTGTATGAGCAAAAAGCATTTGGAAATACATCAGTACACAGGATAAACACACAAAACGGTTTAGCTGGATGAATGGCTATCGGGAGGAATGCCATTAAAAATTTAAAGACAAAATATCTCACAGGTCCACCTCATCTCACAAAAAAATATTCCTTATTTGGTGCCAACTAGTAACATGGCTGAGTTCTTAACACGTATTAGGATAAAAAATTTGGACAGTAGGCGTACTATAGTGAATCTGTTTAGTGCACACGGGAGGGGTATTTAATTTCAGTTGAATGTATAGGATTTAATCTCTTTAACATTATGCGTGGTTATTTCGTAAAAAGATTTTCTTTTTTTAACTGCTTTAAGTCTCTTTTTAACATCGAGGTCTTTTAGAGACGGGAAAGGATGGGGGGCAAGGATGGGGACAAGGAACGGGAAGGAATTCGGCCATGGCCTTTTTGAAGGAAGCATCCCGGCATTTGCCTGGAGTGATTTGGGGAAACCATGGAAAACCCAAATCAGGATGCCCGGACGGGGATTCGAACCGTCGTCCTCCCGAATGCGAGGCGAGAACGCTAACCGTTACACCGCCCCGCTCGGTCGTCGTAAGACGAAGATCTTCCTGCTGGCTCAGTTCAGACGCAAGGAGGAAGTAACCGTCCGACACACGTTTCGAGGAAGTGTTTATTTACCAGTGGCTCTGAGGAAGTGAAGAACACTTGTTCAGTAGAATTAGCTCCAATAAAAATTAAGAATATGACCATCCGTACACGAAATATGCCCATTTTCGAATTACGAGCACCTACAAATACAGTGACAGTCATTTTCCGAAAGTAACAGAAACAACTTCAAATAACATATTAAAGTTACTTCATCATAATTAGAAGACCGATGAAAATGTTGAAAAATAACATTGAACTAATATGTATAGGTCATTCTTTAATTGATCTAATATTTTTTCGTCTACTACTAGGCTGCAAAAATAGATATATTAAAATGATTCATGGCCGAGTCAGTCTATAATTATTGTTCCTATATATCTATATGTTACGGTCAATTAAAAAATCTGAGCGTAGTGGACGAGCGATAATGTTCTGGCCTGGCATTCGAGAGGATGCGGCTTCAAATCCGCTTCTGGCCATAAAGATTTGGATTTTCTGCAGTTTTTACAAATCACTGTAAGCGAACGTCGGTATAGTTCACCAAAAAGTCCATATTCCCGTCTCCCATGACCTCAAAGTCGAGATGACAAGCTGGAAACAAATTTAAAAAAGTTCAGAAAGTTCCTCGAGGATATACGGTTCTTTCGTCTGTTATCTGTGTGAGCCTCAGGTAGCAATATAAGCAAGTTAGTTGAACGAGGATGAGGAAAATCTCATGCCTGAAATGTCTGATAATTTCCTTGTTCTGTGGGCCTACGGAATTGTCTTCCGTGTTGGCAAACCACGACCGCAGACACATTCACAAATTCCTTCGCAAGAGTCCCGTCCAAGATACTTAAGCTGGCGCTAGCAGTGTAGGGGCTAGAACACTGTCATCGCATTGTAAAGGCCTCCTGCCATATCCCGTATATCCCTTCCAAACCATTACCCTTTCGGATAGGAGCAATACACCCTCCACCACACACTTTTAGTGAATCGCGGAGTAATAATAATAAAGTAAGATCGTAATCTTTCACGGCGTTGTATATTAATAAATTTCTCTCGGGCTTCCAGCCGTGTTAAGATGTTACATTTTTGGGACGTTTCGAAGGCGTCCAACTCTGCCTTAATGATTGATATTTGGTTGATAATGAAGGCAGAGTTGGACGCCTTCGAAACGTCCCACAAATGTAACATCTTAACATGGCTGGAAGCACGAGAGAAATTTATTCATAATAAAAAAGGTCACTGATTCGAGTTGTTCTGCGCATATGGTTGCTTTTTGAATTAGTGTAGTGTTCGTCTTGTGTTGACTTCACAATAGAGTTCCACAATACCTCAACAAAGGCTGACACAATAGTCAGCAGGTTAAATGGTCAAAGGCACGGAAGGTCATAAAATATTTACATCAGTAGATGGAGGCATGTCAATTTTCAATAACGTGCACACGTGCACATCCAGTTGTCCCCCCCCCCCTTCTTCTTTTAAATAGCTCCATTATCACGGAATATGGATCAATTAATTTTGTAATCAAATAGTGCAAGTAGAACATTACAATACGCAGTGAGGGTATGCTGAAGTTAAAATCCTCGAGAAGTAATTTTCAGAAATTTTTAATGACCTATACATATTAGTTCAATGTTATTTTTCAACATTTTCATCGGTCTTCTAATTATGATGAAGTAACTTTAATATGTTATTTGAAGTTGTTTCTGTTACTTTCGGAAAATGACTGTCACTGTATTTGTAGGTGCTCGTAATTCGAAAATGGGCATATTTCGTGTACGGATGGTCATATTCATAAATTTTATTAGAGCTAATTCTACTGAACAAGTGTTCTACACTTCCTCAGAGCAACTGGAAAATAAACACTTCCTCGAAACGTTTGTCGGACGGTTACTTCCTCCTTGCGTCTGAACTGAGCCAGCAGGAAGATCTTCATCTTACGAAATAACCACGCATAATGTTAAAGAGATTAAATCCTATACATTCAACTGAAATTAAATACCCCTCCCGTGTGCACTAAAGAGATTCACTATAGTACGACTACTGTCCAAATTTTTTATCCTAATACGTGTTTAGAACGCAGCCATGTTACTAGTTGGCACCAAATAAGGAATATTTTTTTGTGAGATGAGGTGGACTTGTGAGATATTTTTGAAGCAGCCAATTGCCTTTTGGTTCAATAAAATTGTCTTTAAATTTTTAATGGCATTCCTCCCGATAGCCATTCATCCAGCTAAACCGTTTTGTGTGTTTATCCTGTGTACTGATGTATTTCCAAATGCTTTTACAAGACATACCACAATACCTACTTTAACACCCATGCCTCTGGCCGGAATCGCACCAGTGACCGAGAGTCCCTGTAACGCCCAAGCCATCCCATCTGGAAGGACAGGGGTTGAAATCTTCGTGTATTCATCCGTATTTCGGTATTGCATGATTAATCGAAATCACTCAGTGATGTTGGGATGATTCTCTGGTATGGCCAAGGCTGACTTCCTTCCCGAAACATGCCCCAAGTCCTTTTCTCTCTATAATGATTTCCACGTCGACCAGCCCTAAAACAACACCGAACTAGAGACTCTCCACATGTGGAAATAGCACTCTAGTCCCTTCGCTACCATGTTCGGCCGTTGAATAAGATAAATCCAACAAGGAAAAGGTCTAAAACACACCACAGAGATGTAATTATTTTTATTTGAGCAATTATGTTTTGCTTCTAGCATTACATGTAATCGAGGTTATTAGAGGCAGGAAAGGACTGAAGACAAGTAATGGGGACTAATTCATCCATGGTCTTTTGAAGGATCAATCCCGGCATTCGCCTGGAGTGATTTGGGGAAACCATTTAAAACGTTTACCTGGATGGCTAGATGACTATTCGAACCCACGACCTCCCGAAAGCCGGATACCACATACCCACCACTTATTTTTTTTTAATTATTATTATTTTTTTTATCTTCTTCATTTCTTCGGCGGCAATGTGATATGAATCCTGATACTATTGGAAACTAGGATCGGGTAAGAATTTCAGCCACCGCTTTTTGAAGGAACTTTTCTGGAGTTTAGCTGGAGAGATTTACGAAAATCATGGAATACTGAAACTGGATCCCCGACGGGGTTTGAATTCGCGTCCTCCCGATTGCCAGGCAACAGTGTTACCTATAACCCATCGGCCTTGGACGGCAGGAAATAAAGCTTGACAGAAAATTTTATAGAAGTATCAGTGTTAGTTAGAAACAAAGAGAGAGATGATAGTTTTACTACTTCCATCTTCCAGATTTAAAATGTGGAACCGCTAATTCACATTGCAGACGGATTTTTTATTTATTTACTGTTCTTAGTGATTATTATTACTACTAAAACTGTTGCTACTGCGTTCAAGTTTAGCTTACCTTCTAAATATGGTATGATGAAAACAAAATTAAGGTGTTAATATTCCGCACCATTTAATTTTCTGGGAATAGTTTATTTATATTTCGTGACTTAGTTTACCATTAGAGTTCTTTCGTGAATGCTCTTTCTACTTACCCTTAACCTTTATGTGTATTTGTCACACGCACAGTTCTATAACGCTGCTGCGTTAGAAAGTGTAACTAAGTCCATTCAAACTCTCTTATTGGTTTTCCGTGCGTAATTTAGCGATTCTTTGCTGTATTCGCCATAAATTGCGTTTGCTAGCGAATGGTTAACTGTTTATTCAAGGGAAAAAAAAAAAATACGCAACGGTTATCAAAATTACGAAAAAAGTGTTACCATCTCTCTATAATTAATCAATTTGGTTATTTAAATAATTATTATGACTAAAATGGTGATATTTGTGATTATTTTTATTGCAGAACTCCGAACTTTCCCTTTGAGCGTCTGCGAGTTTCTTGCAGCGCGGGCTCATTTTTTTAGTCTTGGGTAAAGTGCTGGGTATGAGAGGTCTAATTTTATCATGAATTTAGTGTACCACCTACCAGTTATGCTGTCCCATGCGGTATTCGTGTCTAGAACGAAGCATAATCGAAAGGCGAGGGGTCTCTCGAATTCTGTCCCCGACTGTACATCCGAGTGCTTGTCGGATCTGCTTCCAGCCGGACCTGTAACAGCGCCACAGTTCTCGCGTGGCCGAAGGTTGAACCACGGCCGGACCTGCAACGCGGAGCTGGAACGCAATTTTTCATTACAGTTCCGATTTGAAATCTATGTTCTGAAGAGTTTAATGTCATTTACTGTACGATTCGATTACAGTTCTGTTTAAAGATAAGATTATAAATGAAAAACTATTTCTTAATGGCTGACTACTAGTAGATAATTACAATAACTATTAAATGTCAATGGGTAGCTAAAACCCGGTAGTATTTTCTTATTGCTCAGGTTCATGCTTGTAAAGGTGAGGAGTGTTTTACGTGCTAATAAGAATGGACTTATAATTTAACTTGTGATTTTAATGCGTTGCAGTCTTATTAAACTTTTAACGTTCAGTTTGATTAATCACAAAGTCTCTAGAATTTTTAACTTTCTCAATTCTGATGGCTTAAGGAAAAATTAGATAATACATTTAACATCTCTTTATTGCAGAAACACGGTTCGTAGGGTTTCCAAGGAACATTATACTAATGTTATAATGCGAAAATTAACTCTGTCTCTCTTTATGTCTGTTTGTTACATTTCTTGTGCTAAACGGATATTCCGATCATGATGAAATTTGACATGGAGATGCTGTTTGACATTAGGATCGAGATGGGATACTATATTATGTATAGATAAGAACATATTGTCATTAATTATGAAGACTATCTAACTGTGAAAGACAAATGCATAATATTCTAAGTGTATTTGTAATGCGCATCTGTGTGCAGCCTTGGCAGGATAGTGTAGTGGTAACGCGCTTGCTTTTTTAAAGAAAACTTCAGCGTGGCTTTGGTTCAAATCCCACTGGCTGCATATATTTTTATGAATTGTTTTTCATAGTTTTGAGCCAAGCCTAGGATTTTAAAGTAAGGATACCATGTTCTGGCAAGCCTTTGGCGGTAGAATAGTGCCCTAAGCGTTTACTTTATTTACGGTATACTTGTTCCACAGTTAGTT
>CM061920.1:337425822-337500191 GCA_031002005.1 Vandiemenella viatica
CTGCACTACAAATTCTAATAACTTATTTATGAACTAAATACTATTTTCCAAATTTTCTAAACTGCAACTGTGCTCTTGAAGAAGCTGGTAGGTGCAGCTTTATTCACGTGAAGTGTTAATTAACACATATCCAGAGAGAAAGAAAACCTAATCCTACACCTCCTACACCGGAATCAAGATAAACATTTCTCCTGCTAGAAGTATCTGAGTACTTTTTGCGTTAATCGTGTTTAACCGAAAATAGGTACAAATTCGTAGAACTTTTTATCTTAAATTTTTTTTAGCATTTCAACTTCACATTAAAATGAAACTTTTCCCAATTTACCCTCGGGAATATGAGTCACATATTATTCAAAAACCCATCAAAATCAGATCAGCAGTTATTGCGTGAAGCGCGCTAAGCTAGTGGTGGATACTAATTTATAGAAATTTTTGTCTTAAATATTTCAGCTTTTTCACTTCACATGAAACTGGAACATACCGTGTTTATCTCCTGGACTGTTGGTGGTAAATTATGTGAAATCCCATCAAAATCCAAGCTGTAGTCTTCCCGTGGGTCGCCATACGTCCAAAGTCACACAGACGGAATAAATCACGGACAAGGAAGCGTAAGTTGCTTCTCGCAGTTGAAATAGTAATACTTTTGGATATAAAAAATCCAAAAACAATTTCCTACCATGTTAATATATTACTTTTGTTTAGATAATCACAACCTGCATACCGCACTGGACGAGATTGATGACTGGGCGACAAAATCGTTACAAAATGAAAAAGCCAGGCTATCTAATTAACAAAAAGAAGGGCGCCACGACCCAGATTGGAACTTTTTGATGAAAGACTCCCTTGGGTGAATACATCCAGGTATCTATGCGTCACTTTAGATACTAAACTGACCTGGAAGGCTCATGTGGATGAGGTTTTTTTTTTTTTATTTATTTATTTGGCCTTCGGTCCTGACGACCATATTGCCAACATCAAATGTTTACAGTTGTTCTACATACTTATCTACGATATATGCTTATATGTTATTTTCTGTACATCTTATTACATTACAGGTTTCATTGTATTCCATTTAACTTTTAAAATTGATACATGTCGACTAGTTTTATCATACTCAACAAACTTTGTTTCCACATTTTTATTCTTGGTAACTAGTATTACATGTCAGAGTGATATTCTTAGATAATTTAGTGTACAGTCTTGAGTAGGAGGGAAATTTGTGAGGTGGACATAATTAAATGTTGTAACCTCCTCAGTTACAATTTTTGTTTTTAATGAATTACTTAAAATAAAATAAAATATATGTTTTAGCATAGGAACTATTGTAAAAGAGTGTCTTAGTTAATAAATATTTTAAAAATCAGAGGGGTTCTTAATTAAATTGACATATGAGTTTACAAAAGAATTGTTTTCTAATATGCACACAATTAAGCTTATCTTCCTCCTATCTTACAGGTTGTCTTTAAAACAGATATTTCTTTAGACATTTTGTATGAGAGAATCTTGGTGAATAACTATTACATTCGTAATTTTCCGTATTAATACTTCTCATTTTGCTCTAGCTGATGCTTTATGATATATTTCAATAATCAGAAGCTAATATTGGTTTCACTAAAGTAACGGGCTATTGCCCGATAAACATCCTGTCGCTCAGTCCCCAGCAAATCAGTTACAGAAGTGGGCAGAGGTATATTACGCTTAACAAGAATTTTGTATAGTTTGTTTTGGTGTACCCAGTAGCGGACGCATGCGAGAATGATGTGGTTAATGTCGGCGACCTCTTCTTGTTCTTCCGGGCAGAATGGGGAATGTAAAATACCGATTCTGTAAAGATGGTTAGGGTAGCTCCCGTGTCTTAATCTCATACGTATGTGTCTCTTTCCCAATTTGGAGGATACGAACCAGGTTTTGGATGGGATGTGGGGTTGTATTTGAGAGTAATATCTTCCTCTGTAAGATTGTGCGATATCCCATGATTCTGACCAGGCGCGAAAGGACTCTTTCTTGATAATTGGTGTGAGGTCTGTATGAGGAAGCTGGATGAGCTGTGTCTCCCCGTCTACTGTACTTTCCTTAGCTAACTGGTCGACCGTTTCATTGTGTTGGATGTGTGCGTGTCCCTTTATCCATAGTAGGTGGATCTCTGTATTCTCTGTGGAGGCTAAATACACCTAGTTCAGGCCGATCTGCCGTTTGGTGTTTTCCAGTTTTTGGGCCACACTTTTGGAATCCGATAGGATAAGAATTTTATCATGACGTTCAGTACCGTATTTTATGGCCTGTCTAATAGCTATAGCCTCAGCTGTATATACAGTTGTTTCACATGGTAGGCGAACCGTCTTTGACTACTGTGAGGATGGGCAGTAATAGGCGTAGCCGACTCCATCTGAGGTTTTAGAACCATCCGTATAGATTTGTATAAAATCCGCCCAGGATAGGCTTAAGAAACTATCCGTCATTGAATTTGCAGAGTCACATCTTGTAATCCAATATGGTAAGTAATAAATATTTGGTTTGAATCTGAGGAGATTATAATGAAATGAAAAGATGGGTAATAGGTCATTTTGGATAATTAATGGTATCAGATGATTAATTTTGGTAAGGCTTTGCACTAGCATGGTCTTTCTGAGACTGGTGAGAATACCTTTTCAGTCCATTGTTTTTGTGCATTCGATGACCCTCTGAATCACAGGATGATCTGTTATAAACGCACGTCTCATTAAATATAGTTTGGATAGGAGCTTTCGGCGTATGTCTAGAGGCATTTCCCTCGCCTCTACTAGCAGGGCATTTGTTGGAATGGATTTCATAGCGCCCAAGCATAATCTGATAGCTCTATATTGTACTATGTCCAGTTTGCTTAAGGAATATTTGGGAGCATTTCCAAAAAAGTTGCTCGAATCGGAAAGATATATGGGCCCAAGTGTATCTCTGTCTCACGGAATATGTTTCGTTTGTGGGAGAAGAAATGATGATTTCGATGGTGATACAGATAGTCCTAGTTGTAGTAACGACTCGTGCAATTTTTTTGCTGCTTCATTTAATCTCCAGAAATTAATCCCCTGAGAGGGAGACAGAGTATATATGCACACGTCATCTGCGAATTGCAGCACCTTTATTGTTGGGTTAAATAGGTTTTCTAAATCAGCTGTAAAGATGATGAACAGGATGGGGCTAAGGATTGCCCCTTGTGATAATACCTCAGAGACAACGCGTGGTCCATAAAGAGAGTTGTCTTGCTGACGAATGTAGACCGTCATGCAATGGAGTAGATTGTAAATTCCACGTATGTATCTTTCTAGGATATGTAATTTCCTGAGCTTCTCGATTAGAATTGGGATGCGGACGTTGTCGTATGCTCCCGCCATGTCCAGGAATAAGGCTGTCAAGTATCCTTTATTGATGTAGGACTGTTCACTGTCTAGGGTAAGGATACTGAGATTGTCATTTGTGCTCCTACCCTTTCGAAATCCATACTGTGTCTGTGGCAACATATAATGGCGTTCTAGCCACCATTCCAGTCTCGTTTTTATAATTCGTTCGAAAGTTTTAGCTATACATGAAGAGAGAGCTATTGGGCGGTAAGAGTTGGCTTTATTTCTGTCTTTACCAGGCTTCAACACAGGGATTATGATTTGTGTTGTCCAGTCCTTTGGAATCTCACTTTTGTCCTAGATGTTCGTAAACAGCTTTAATAGGATAACTTTGGAACAGTGGGAGAGATAGTGAAGCATCGAATAATGGATATTGTCTATGCCGGGAGATGTGTTTGATCCGGTTTTCAGGGCCAATTCCAATTCATTGAGCGTGAACGCATCATCCAAAATGTTGTGTCCGTGATCTTCCTTGACGTGATTTGGAAGGATTAGTGGTTCGAGTGATGCCGACGGTGGAGCAATTTTATGAGCAAATTCTTCTACCAAATTTGTTGGCGAATTTATTCCCGACGGTTGTTTCCTAAATCTGTTAATCATGTGCCTTACTGTGGTCAATGACGTGTTGCTTTTTAAGTTGTTGCAGAATTCTCTCCAGCACATTTTTTTCCTTTCTTTCAGGAATCTTTTTGTTTTGGCGTCTACCTTCTTGTAATTTAAGTAGTTTTCCCATGTGGCTTCCTGTTTGTATCTTGTAAAGGGTAGCTTCCTTTTAGCTATCGATCTGGAGCAGTCTTGGTTCCATCATGGTGACGGAGTGCTTTTTGTCATATTTACTGGTTTGCGCCGGGGGATCGAGCTTTCTGCAGCTTCATTTCTAATGTTTAAGAATTCTTGGTATTGAAGGCTGATTGTATTGGCGGTAGAAACCCTTTTTATGCTTCCTTCAATTACCTGGCTGTATTTGACCCAATTTGCCTTCCATATATTCCATTTGGAAGTGGGGTACCTGTTCTGAAGAACTTGTAACTTTTTAGTAGTTATAATAATGGGGAAGTGATCCGACCCCCAGGACTGTCGCAGATTTTCTCATTGGAGTTCAATGGCCAGTAAGGGGGAGCATATCGTTAAGTCTATTGCGGATGTCTGTTGGCCAGGCTTAGGGATCAAAGTTGGAGAACCGTCGTTAAGTATAAACAAGTTGAACTCTTCTCTGATCTCTAATACTGATTCCCCAAATGCATCATTCAATTCACATCCCCACGACGTGTGGTGAGCATTAAAGTCTCCACATATTAAAAAGGGTTCTTCTATTTGTTGGAGGAGTGCGCTCCATTCACATATTCTGATTTTGGTTTTAGGTGGGCAGTATACTGAAATAATAGTTAATTTTTTGTTGTGACTTCATATTGTGGCTGCAATGGCTTGAAATGATTCTATGTGAGTATGATCGATGTGAATTGGAGAGAATGGGATAGCAACGTGTATTAGTATCGCTACTCTACCTTTACCATCTTCTCTATTTTTTCGTAGTAAGTTGAAGCCTTTAAAAGAAAGGACTGTTTCTGTGCTAAGCCATATTTCTGATAACGTTGCGACAGTAATCTTGTTTCCGCGTAATTCCCGTTGTAGCGATTCCGTATTTGCTCGGACTGACCGGGCGTTCCATTGTAATATCTTGATTTCCGTCTTCTTGTCAGGGGGTGTTGGCGCGAGAGCTACTTCATTGTTACTGACTAAGAGTGATTTGCGCTGATGTTTTAGGGGCTCAATCTGTTTGTTATCCATTGATTGAAGATTTATGTTCCGGTGTTTATTAATAATTCTAGTAACTGATTGCTGATGAAGATCGTATTGATCGTTCCTCCTGATTTAACCACTTCGAGCATGGCGGTAATGAAGGTCATGAGGTGCTCAACTAGTGAAGAGGATTTGCTAATTATTGTTGTAGTTTCTATATGCTTTAGCGTATGGGGTGGATCTGCAGGAGGTGTGGCGTTTATAGGCTCCCGGTGGGTGTTGAATTTGGTCTAGCTTCTCCAGTAGAGGTGGTTGGGAATTGTAATTCTATTTGCCATTTTTCTAGATGGAGCCGAGTTTGTATTTGTTCTGCTGAGCAAGGTTGTTTGAAGGGCGTCATTATATCTTCTGGCTTGGATTGCTTGTCCTGTGCTACAGTTGCAGAAGGAGGAAGAGTTGGCGGGTTTACTTGTATGTTTGCCAGGGGAGTTCCCCTATTGTCTATTTTAATAGGTGGAAATTGGCTGTAGTTCTCTATATCCGGCGCTACAGAAGGGTAAAGGTGGTATTTTCCTTGTTCATATATATTAGCGACTTGTGCATATGATCTATTTTTAAAATCAGATTCCGCTTCCCTTAACGATATGTTGTTTCGGGTTACAATTTCCTGGATGTTTTTCCGCCTATTATACTCTGGGCACCTTCGATCCGTAACGTAGTGAGCTCCCCCGCACTGGATACTCGCAATAGATTGAATTGTGCATTGGATGTCCGGATGTGCCCCACCACACTTCATGCAACGAGCTTGGCCACGACATTGTTTTTTAAGATGTCCATATCTATAACATTGATAGCAAATTTTTACTGACGGGAAAAATGGTGATACTTCACATCTAGTCCCGTGAATATTTATATGATGTGGGATGGACTGACTGTCAAAAGTTAGAACACATGTTTGAAGATTGATTACTAGTTTTTCATTATTTTGTATTACTGTTTTGTTCATTCTTCTTGCGCTAACTACCTTTACCGGTGATTGAATTTCCGCTAGTAACTCATCCATGGTGATATTCTGGTGGACTCCTCTTATCACCCCCTGTTTGTATACTAAATGAGCGGTGATATATATTTCTAGGTCTTTGGATATATTCCCTGAGGATCTAACAATGTTTTTGGCAGCATTTGCGTCACCTACGTCGACCTTTAGTCTATTCCTACCACTGTATCTAATATTTAAGATTTTTCCTTTATTTTCCGGGATTGACGAGTGGAGAATTTTCCCTATAAACATTGGGTGAAGTTTTCCTATATTGTTATCCCTGCTCTCAATAAATATAATGAATGGGCCAGTGTCCGACCCTCTATAAAACCGCTGGGGTCTGTTGTTCTCGGGTTGAGTCTGCATGTTACTCGACTTTTCATTTTGTACCAATTGTTCCCGTCCTAGCTCTGAGTTTTCCTCTAATTGGGGGGCTTCGTAGCATACACTAGCACTAGCAACATTCTTTTTCTCTGCCATAACCTCTACATTTGATTCCATAGGATACTTTCTAGCATACACACGTTCGACATCATCAATTTCCGGTTCCAAGTTATAGTCCATATTCACCTCCGCCTCATCACTTCCACTTATTGTACTCACAGCTTGAACTAATGCTGCTCCAACTGCTGCTACGCCTGCTGATGCATCGATGACTGTCAAGGACGAAGACGCTCCTCCGCCTTCTGCGTAGTGGCCGCCAAACATCCTCGCCCAGCAGGGGGAGAACATCTGGTAGTTGCTGAGTTCTCGCTGCACAGGCTACACTTGAGGATACAGCTATTTTCGTTGCACTTATAAAAACTTATTTCAACACTAAGTGTTGAGCTTCGCTGTAAACAGGAAGACGCAAGCACACGTTCACTGCTCAGAGCTACTGGGAAGTTATCGCTTCGGTGACTAGCGAACGAATGAATGGTGGATGAGGTTCGACAAAAGGTACAGCGCCGATTGGGCGAATTTGATCCACGTCCAGTCTATCGCGAGTGCTCTAGGAGGTAACTTCCTTGTACCGAAGCATAGAGACAGTCGTAAACATTAACGAGTGACAGTAAAGTGTAGTGTGTACAGTGAAATACTCTTCTGTGTTCTCTTTAGTGAAGGACATGTATAAACAAGTGGACGAGATCTTAGTACAACGCGTGTGTGACTCGTAGGGTCAGACAGTGATGTCAGAAGAAAGTGATGGAGTAATGGCAGAAGCCATTACACAGACACCAATACAACCTGCGGTATCTATGGCTGACACAGCGGAAGCAGTAAACACGGCACTAACACTATGCTATTCCGAGGACGATACTAATAACCAAGTAAATGCAACGCAGCCCTATAAATTATCGGCATCCAGTAACAGTATCAAAACACAAAATGTAGGCGGATTAAACGTAAGAACAAAGACAAAGGAAAAACTCACGTTCCGGTAGTCAAAGTGAAAATACTCCAGGCACAAAAGGCTAACCAGCTAAATTATAACCAAATAGATTCTAATCAAACTGAAGATGAAGAAGATCCTTCTGACAACTATACAGGCGAAACGAGCAATCAGTGAGATAGAAGACCCTCTTGGAGTTAAGAGATGGAGGTGGCACAGGCAGAAACCGCCAATAGACCAATTCAGGAAACTAAAACTCTTAAATCAGTTCCAAACGCAACAGGAAGTAAGGACCACAACGCGGTGAACAACAGGACAGAGGAAAACGCTGCACCACTCTATCAGTACCAGGAAAACGACGTGGGACCATTCTACGCTGAATATACTGAACAACACGAGAGAACCACAGGGCACAAATTGGGCAGATTACATCCAATGGCCATAGGAAAATTAAGAATTCCATTTTAAACATCGCCCCAAAGGGAAAGAACCAAGTCATGATACAGTTTAGCAGTGCTAAATGTGCCAACAGAGTAGCGTCAATTCAGCAGCATGAGAAAAACATCAAATTTTATATTCCACGGATGTGCGTCGTCATAGAGGGGATCATAAAAAATGTAGACACAAATCTTTCTGAGAATGAGATAGAAGATGAGATCGAATCCCCGATGAAAGTCTTAGAAGTGACAAGGATCATGCGCAAAGTCAAAAGGAATGGTGCACACGAACTTATACCAAGGCAGCTAGTACGACTGACATTTGCAAGACAACGGCTACCACAACATGTAACAATCTTCAGTACAAGATGCTCAGCGGAGCCGTACGTGCAAAGAGTAATACAATGCTTCAGCTGTTTAGGATATGGACATGTCGGAAATCAATGCTGAAGCTCTACCCGCTGTGCCAAATGTTCAGGCTCTCATAAAACAATATAATGCGTGTTGAATGGAATGCTAACAATCTAGCAACCGACTGGGAATGCCCAGAATACTTGAAGCAAAAAAGAATTAAATATAATATGGCATACTACAATATGTCTCTGGAAGAAGCTTTGGCACGAGAAGATCCTACATCCTACTCTCGAATAGCCACCTCTACACATTTGAACCATAGAGTACCAACGCTCCAGCTAAATGATAAAAGCGCCTTCCCACCTCTGCTAGGACATAATGCTAAGGCAAACAACGAGCAAGCTGTAGGACAGGGAGTCGCCAATACCTATGCATGTCGCTTGGAAAATATTCCACGACAAACCTTCACTACACGCCCACCAGTCCAGGTAACCCCATTTGAGTACATCATGGGGCAACAACGGGCAACACCTGCAGAACAACACCCACTAATGAAGATGCCTGACAGAAGACCAGCTCGAACCAACCATGTACAACGTCCAACGACCACCATCAGACGCCAGCGCAGCCCGCTATGCAGCCCTCCTCACTGTCCGGGATACAGTTCCAGAGAACATCAGCAGATCTCACCCCACCCAACAACTCTGATTATCCACAGACAGTACCAGCAGAATCGGAGCAAGAGAAATCACAAAGAACAACCCCTCAATGTGCAGAACATCAGGCCGCACGCAGTGGTGGTCACCTGGAACATCGCCACACAACTATATCGCATCACTGAATCAACAAGAGCAGCAGCATCCAGCCCAGCCGCACCGGTTAGCACAAGGGCAGAATCCACACCAGTTGCTCCAGTCGCCCCAACAGCAGCAGGTGACGAGGAGCATATGTACTATGAAGCCCACCAGCTTCCACATACTGGCCCTCTACCACCTACCCTTACAATCACACAACGACGTTACCGCTCGACGCCATAGTAGATAGAATTTGTGAACTACAAGTAATTTGTCCCATTAATAATATTACTCCAAAGGGTATTATCCCACAAAATGTGAGAGATATAATTAGCTCTATTCTTACTTCATACACAAATGGCTTCACAACAAATCAATAATTTGCTAAACTGGAACGCAAGGTCCTTGCGGTCTCATATAGAAAGTTTTGAGTTGGCCTTCATAATACATATACGTATCTATCGGGGCGGTAGTATAAACCTGGCTAAGGCCAGAAGAAAAAATAACAATTAAAGGCTACAACACAGTATGATGTGACAGGGTATATACTCATTAAAAAATGCATAGATTATAGGACTATACAGCTAACCAACATAAATACAGCCATCGAGGTCTGTGCAGCTAGTATCAAAAACGAACAAGCCCAAATAACAGTATCAGCAGTATATAGAGCACCCAATACAGCTATGTCTAAACAACAACTGATATCAACTTCCACAACCATATATCATAATGGGTGATTTAAACGGTCACAATACAGCTTGGGGAAGTAGCATTACAGATCGAATGGGAAGAATCCTTATAGAGGCAATAGAATACGAACACTTGGTAATACTAAATGACTGTTCGGAAACCCGGATTACTAAGCCGTCAGATAGTAAGTCCGCAGTGGACATTACCATTACTTTACCTTCGCTTGCATATCTATACAATTGGGAAGTCCTCCAGGAACCATTAGGTTTGGATCATGATTAGATCGAGATATCGCAGACCGAAAGAAATGGCACCCTCTTCAACATACAAATGGAACTTGGCAAAGGCTGATTGGACAAAATATCGAGAAACAATAAGTGCATACGTAGAAGAAGTAAATATATCGGATGACGGAAGAAAGAGTTACAAATTTATCCTCAAAACCATAGAGAGGGCCTCAAGACAATCCATCCCAGTAAATAAACCGAGAAAGCCATACTTATAATATTTATATGAATAATTACGCCTATGCAATTGAATATTTGTTTATTTCACCGAACGCGTTTCACTTCATGTCTGAAGCATCTTCAGCGGTTCGTTCTGTGAGGTATTTTTACATGAATTAGTTTCTTATATGCTAATTTGTACATGGGGCTTATGTTAATAAATATATACAATTCTACTTACAATTTTCCATCAATTACAGTATTTGGCATAGATTATGCCGGTAATATCATTTTGCATCTTAATTTTTGCGAGTATCAAGTCACTTGCACTGAGCACTGATTTTAACATTTGCACAGAAGACCGCTCTCAATTTTTTGAGAAGAATAAAGAACCATAGCAACTCCAGAAAAGTCGGACCAGAAAAAAAAAGATGAATGAATATGAAGTATGAAGGAAATCTCTTTGAACAACAACCTTCACCATAACCTGCCTAGCAATGCCAAGGAATGCAGAAAATGCTGAGCGACGACACTAATAATTTCTTCATGTTATCAAATTAAGTTTGTGGAATCCAGTTTCGTCTTCTAATGGAATTTGACGAATTATTTAGATCTTCTTTCTTACAAACCAAAAAAAAAAAGAAGAAGAATATGGATGGAAAATGAAATATATATATCTCGTATATCGGTAAATATGGTATCGATAATTTAAAAACAGTATCGATTTGTGTCAAGAAAAAGATATCGATATGTCGATATTGTTGCCTAAAGACAGTCATTATCTAAAAATATTCCACAAATTTTTAAAAATATTTAAGAAAATTCGGAAAGTTAAAGAAGCATGCAGAAATTACTTCAAATATTATTAATATATCTATTTTTGGAATCTATCAAACCAGCATTAGTCTGATTGTAGATTTCAAAAGAACTCTCCGTTTTACATGTTCTCTAGTCAAACTAATTAAGTTGTCCTCTGCCGCCAAGTTACCTGCAGGAGCCGCTCTTTGGAACGACACAGTAGAGGCTTGACATAACTGCTATTTCGTCAGCGCATTAACAGTAATTCATCAATAAAAAACCTGTTTAAAACAGAATCTGTAATTAACGACAACCATCAATGTAGCAACACGGGTGCTTAATCAATATTCTTTAACTATAAAAATAACCTAATCGGTGACATTCAAATATGTTGACAAAAAAATTACGTTAACGTAAACAACTGT
Source organism: Vandiemenella viatica (assembly GCA_031002005.1). Classification (NCBI taxonomy): domain Eukaryota; kingdom Metazoa; phylum Arthropoda; class Insecta; order Orthoptera; family Morabidae; genus Vandiemenella; species Vandiemenella viatica. The sequence goes on from CM061920.1 coordinate 337,437,295, forward strand.
TACAATTTAACGGCTTATTTTTAACCTCTTAACAGTTGATGAAAAGCCATTAAATTACGACGAATTCACCTTTTTCTTTAAGACGCTTTCAGAAGATCGGATATGTACGCACGTATGTTTATCCAATATATTTGTCGAGTTTAATTTGGATGATGAATTGCGTTCGTACAAAAAAATATTGAATTGGTACTTAAATTTAATATTCCAAATAAAATATTGATTTTTAATATATCGAAAGTAAAAGTATCGACGATAAATATCGATTCTTTAATGAAAAATATCGATATATGTGATTATTGTAGGCCATCTCTTCCACAGTTGTTTGTTAAATTACGCTTCCTATAGATAAGAAAAATTTCTTTATATGTAAAAATAAAACCACTATGTAAAATATAACAAATTACACAAAACGTTGTACGCTGATGATGCCTCGACGAGAGGCGAAACGCGTCCGTCAAATAAATATTGTCAAAAACAGTTGTACTGGCGTAATTATTAAAGAATAATTATTAATTTAAAAATATCGATATTTCGATACATCGATATATATTGTTTAAGTCTAAAAAAAGTATATTATCGGCAAAAGTACAGACAATTATTCCTTCTCCTTTGCCATTATCTGATTCTAGAATTGAAGAAGATTATTGGCTATTACTTATGTGTTAGCACACATTCTCTCCGTCTACTGTTATTTAAGCCTACTCTAGTATATTGAGGGATTTTAGCTATAGTATATTGTAATTTTTACTCGGGATGATTTTTCTCAAGCTACAGCCCTGTAATTTAATTCCACCCGACGCAGCATAGTCCAAGGATAACAGGTTCTCTTCCCGCGAGAAGAGGCCTACCCTACAGGGTACATTCAAAAAGCCCTTAGTAAGGTGTTTTAAACGAATATAACTAATTTCACATGACTTCCCCCACTCCGCTTCCACGCGCAAGAGCTCAGTCTGAAACAGCTCTGGGGCAGTCTCTTTCGCCGAGTCTCAGGATGGACTATGTTGCCAGTAATCATGAAGAATTTAGTAGGTAAAGGCGGATGCATTTATACCCTTCTGCTGGTTAGAAAGAATATTCGGAGTGACAGGATTTTATTAGTAAGAATTTTCATTCATGAGAGCTATTTTATGCAGTATTTTTCAGTTACTTCAAGTGTATTTCTATGTGCCTATTTTGATTGAAGTTATTAAAGTCACTCCATTGTTTCAATTATATGTTTCACTTGCATTACTTGTATCGCTGATTCCTGCTCATTACTAGCACTAAGTGAGGGCAGAACGTAATTGCTCTGATCCTATGATCACATATCTTCGGTGAAAACTGATCGGGGAGTGGTTGATCAAAGGCGAATCCAATTTGACTGTGGCGAAAAACCGCTCGTTAGCTACACTACGCTGGGATTCTTCGTCCGTGGTACCCTGAACCAATGTCATGATGCTGCTTCGACGCTTTCCCGTAACAACGAGTCGTGTCCACACTGCCAGAAGCATCTGGATTCAATTTCAAAATAATTTTCTTGGTGCGAAATGTCCGTGAATTTTGCAGCAATGTCAGTACCACTTCTTTTGCTCACTAAAAAAAGGACACAGAAGTAAAAATAAACGATGTGGCAGTTGTTTAATGAGAGAATTATGCACGCCTATAACATACATGATACATGAAACCTGAAGATTGGATCGATCGGTTTCCATTTTTTTTTTTTTTTTTTTTTTTTTTTTTTTATGACGACTCCAACAAACAGAAACTTTAATCTTTTAGCTTCTTCCTTATACCATCTGCTTTCCTATTCTGTTTTTTAATCTGTATAATGAAGTGATCTGAAAAATAATTTTCTGTTAGTAGAAGAGTAACTCCTCTCCTCCAGAAATGACGTATGAAATTTTAATTAATTAAATTAAACAAGAGAGCATAACGGCACATGAATTAAGGAACCGAAACTGACACAGTAAGTTAGAAACATGTCCACACTACACGTAGTTAGTGAGCAATAACGCTCCGGCCTCTTATTCGGGAAGTCTGGGCCCGAATTCCTATCCGGGCATCCAGATTTTGGTTTTCCATGGTTTCTCCAAATCACATCAGGCCAATGCCGGGATGGTTCTTTCAAAATGCCATGGCGAAATTCCTCCCCGCTCCTTGCTCTCAGTCCTTTCCCGCGATTCTAATGAACGCAAGGTCGACGAAGCGTAAGATCAGAAGCCTTGCCACACTGCGCGTTTTGCACGACAGAGTGTCCGGAAATTCGATTGCAAACGGGCGCCAATATTCTGCTCCGCGACACCCATGATTCAATGTAGCAGACGCAGGTTATACGTGATTCTTTGACGCGATTTACTGTCACAGAATCTCCTGGGACGCAGAATTGCGACAGTGTGTCGCGAAAAAGAATCCTGTACAGGCCATTAGAGTTTGATCTCCCTGTATGTATATGTTTTACATGTAATCACCTGATTGTTTACATCTCCACAACTCTATTTCAGCTACTTCTCTTTGTCCGTTCTAAATTACTATCTATTTACGTTCTGTTTTATACTATACATAGGTCACCCTCAACTGGCGGATCAAGGTCACATTTCACTTGCACCGTTGCTCAATTCACCCTCTGCCCCCCTCTAGCCTAATAACCGTCCGAGTAGACGGCTGGGTCCAGGCGGACGAGAGGTAAACTTGTCAGCGGTATCGATTTCCCCTTCGCATGTAGGGGTACTGGTAATGGAGTGGGGATAAACCAGAATGACCTTGAGGTGCCTGTGTTTCTGAACGCGCTATAATATTTACTACAATCACGCTTCATCCTGGCGTAAGGCCAGATGGTTTTGTGTTCTGGTTTGAATCGATGTCCTTACCATGAATTTTACGAGTCTTTAACCTAGTGTTCATTTGAAGCAAATTTTTGCTTCGTGTCTGTAAAATACAACTTACACTTTCTCGTTTCTAAGTGGAAATCTAAAAGTCCTCGGTTCGAACACCTGTATCGGCGGGCATTTTCATACACCCTTAACCTGACCTTCACCTCTGGCGCAGCATACTGTGTAAAGTGAAGTACGCCAGTACGCTTCCGAAGTTTTGATTCCACGTTAAACTGTAGGTCCCCTACATCCGGTAGGACTACCGGGTTAGATTAAGGCGGCTACGGCCAGGGCCGTAACTAAAAACTTGGAGGCCCCGGGGCAAAACTTCATAGTGAGGCCCACCAATATTTCTTTCTTTTTATATGCATGGGGTTTTTACTTATTGGTCCATGCAATGGTAACAAAACTATCTACAAAAGGTTCACTAAATGTTCAAGTATTTATCTAGCTTATACAATTAAAAAAAATATTAAATGGATTATTTTTATGATACAAGTTTAGGAAATTAAATATTCAGTGCGTATGGTTGTAAAAAGAATAAGGTTAATAATACAAAAGCAAAATACTTACAAAAGTACAATTTCTAAAAAGAGTGTATGTTTATTAAAAATTTATAATACCAATATTAAAAATACATGGTAAAATATTTGCCACACTGTTGTTAACATAAAAAACCTAAAACAGTAACATTTAATAAGATTTAACTAGTGGAAAACTTTTAATTGATAATTTAAAATATGACTTTTCTAAATAAAAGTTTAAGGTAGATTAAAGATATAGTAACAATGGATTTTAATTAAGTTACTTAAAATGCATACTTTGCCTAAATGACAAGGAATCAGTAACTGATGCATGGAAAGTAGTGTAGGCTGAAAAGATTAAAGATTAGCTAAATTTGATTATTTCGTAAACATTTGTTTCGTAACTTTGAAAGAAACGAATTCATCAGATACTTTGTCAAAATAGTTTTGTTGAGCTCGATCATTCTCAACTGAAAGCAAAGCTAAGCTGCTGAGTCTTTCTTGCGCCATTGTACTTCTCAAGTAATTTTTAATCAATTTAAGCTTAGAAAAGAACCGTTCAGCCTTAGATACTGTCACAAGAATAGTCAAATACATGATGCTATGAAAACATCTGGGTAGCTTGATGAAATCGAACTGTGGTCGACTATTATATAATTAGCAAATTCCCTAACACTTTTAATTTTTTCCAGTTTGTTTTGAAACGAATTTTTCACTGAACATATTGTGAAGGAAAGGCTGGACTCACATCGTTTGGAAACTTACTAACGAAATCAACTGCTTTTTGTGAATATCACTTTCACTTGCTTCGGCTAAAAATTCAGGATTTATTACTTGATAAGTGTCAAGAACAGCTTTCATCCCTTCAAGTTGAGTACAAAGTGTGTCTACCATTAACACAGTGACTCGGAAACAAGATTTTGGGTCTATTAATCTCTCGTCTTCACTCAAGTCATTAAGGTGTTTTTTCACTTCCTTAGTCTGTTCTGGCGAAATTCTTTGTTTATTCCCCATCGACTACAAACATCTCATGCTTCAGAAACAAGTTCTTCAAACCTTCCACGTATTTTGGTTATCCTTAACAATAAATTACCAGAAAACTGCAAAATTTTGGCCCGTTAATTTGAAAAATTACTGAACTGTGAAGAACCTCAAGACTGACTAGATTCAGTCAGTCACAAGCAAGCATTAAACCTTCAGAGCCACCAGACGAGAAAGAAATCCATGACATAATCCAAGGTCTGAAAAACAATAAAGCTTCAGGGGAAGATGGGATTGGCAGAGTTGTGGAAAGAGGCAGGTAGTCAAGCAAGGCAGGAATTGACAAACATACTGCAGAAAATCTGTAGAACAGAAAAAATTCCTGACGAATGGAAGAATGCACTGATACACCCATTGAACAAGAATGGTGACTAAACAGATGTGAACAATTACAGAGGAATTTCCCTGGTAGCAAAGTGACATATAAGATACTGTCAAAAGCTCTTCGAAACAGAATTGATCCAGTAATGGACAAATAAATTGGAGAATACCAAGGTGGGTTCAGAAAAGGACGATCCTGTGTAGAACGGATTCTAAATCTGAAAACTGTAATACGAGACAGGGTTCCAAAGAACAAAAACTATGTTACAGTTTATGTGGACTTCAAGAAAGCCTACGACTCAGTAGATAGTCTCATTACTGAACATTTTACAGGAATTTGGCGTTGACTCAAAATCGGTCAACATAATCAGGCAGAACCTCACGGGAACAAATTCAAAAGTGAAATTTATGGGAGAGATCTCAGAGGAATTTAAAATAAAAAGTTGTGTCAGGCAGGGAGATGGGCCTTCCCCAATTCTTTTCAATTGCGTTTTGAAGAAGGTAATAAGAGTATGGAAAGAGAAACTCAAGGAAAGGGGAATTCACCATGAGATAAAATTAGGTTCAAAGCACAAAGGGGTTGGGATAAACTGTTTGGCCTTCGTTGATGACATAGCGGTTCTTTCTGAAAGTATAGAAACCGCACTCGAACAAATCAACCTTCTTAACGATATAGCAGGTAAAGTTGGACTTCAGATCTCTTTTGAGAAGACTAAATACATGACCAATATTAGGGATTCACCAACAGTACTAAACACAGAGTACGGAAAAATTAACAAGGTCAATAAATTTAAATATCTAGGTGAAGTAATTCACATTAATGGGCTTAATAAGGAAGCAAATAAATCAAGAGCAAGAAAACTAGAACTAACATATCCAATTGACTAAAGATACATACAACAAGAAGAATCAAACCAGAAGGACTGTATGCCTCAGAATGCTTGTTCTCTATGAAAACTGGAGAAATAGAAGAGAGAGAAAAGGGAAAGGAAAATCTTGAGAAAAATTTGGGGACCACTAAAACTTGAAAATGGTGAGTTTAGACACCAGAGGAATAAAGAAGAAATTGAAAGGATGTCAATTACGAACAGAAAGAGGAGAATCAGTTTTTTGGTCACATAATGAGAATGGATAACAATAGACTTACAAAAACAATTTTCAATCATGTTTACAAGAGTAAGAAGGGCAACCAGTGGATCCAAGGAGTAAAGAAAGATATGATTGAGATCAGAATAACAGAAGATTTAGTACAAGATAGAGCAACTTTTAGGAGATTGATCCAAAATTTCAAGGGTTTCCAGGAGAAGAGGAAATGTAGTAATATATGGACAGAAGAAAGGAGGAAACAGCAAAGTGAGAGGATGAAGAACTATTGGAAGTCAAGAAAAGAAGCATCGAAATGAATGCACGGGTTTACTTTTCGTGGTCCTTAGATGGCCGATATCCAAGAGAAGAAGAAATTACCCAATAACTCATATGCATACAGCAGGTCCATGGTTTCAGATTGTAAGGATTTTGATACGAGGTTGAGAGACTCTAAACCTTCACAATGCCCAACCAAAAGCAATACAAAATCAAAACTTTCAAGTTTTTTCTTTAGCTGCTGTGCTTCATTTCTTTCCTTGCTTTTCCTGGAAGTCAAAATTATGCGGGTAAGGCTTTTCATCACGTCACAAAACCTGTGTTTCAGTGCAAATCCTACCTCATGCCTACCAGCCCAGCGAATTGGATTTAGAGTTTTCAGTGTTACTATCGAAATCAGTGAATCCGTCTGAGCCTCGATGTCGTGCACTGACTTCAAGTCTTGCCAGCGCAAAATACTACGACCAAAAAGCAATACACACTTTTAATGGTTTCAAAAAACTGGCCGACCTCTCGATTTCCTTCCACAGCATCCTTTAATACTAAATTATGGTTACGTGCAGCACAGTGCACTAAATATGCGCGTGGGGAATTTTCTTTAATACGCTGCTATACTCCACTGTATGCACCACTCATGACTGCTGCCCCGTCGTAGCCTTGTCCACGACATTTGGTCAAATCCAAGTTTTTCTCTTCCAATGAAGTAAGTATTTCTTCTGCAAGACCTTGGGCAGACTTAACTTTTATCTCTATAAAGGATACAAAAGTTTCACATATTTTGATATCAATAGGTGTCTCTTCTTCATTTTTACATACCTGTAAACTTCACTTAACTGATCAACTTTAGCAATATCCTGAGTGGCATCTAAAATCAATGGAAAAAAACAAGCAGTTTTGAACTTCAACAATAATTTCATTTTTGATTTCTAAGGCTTATAGGTTTATAAGTTCGTCCTGAATTTTAGGACTGAGGTATTTCACAGTCCCTTGCGGACACTGATTCAATTATTGCAGAAATGGGTCATATTTTGACAAGAGCTGAACTATCGAGAGAAAGTTTCCTTTGTTGCTACATTCTAACTTTTCACTAGATCCACGAAATGCGAGATTACATGTTGCAAGTGTTAAGGTCACAGTTAGGATTCTTTCAAGAACTTTTCGCCAGAAGCTTCTTTCACTTTCCAAATTTTAGCACTAGCTCACTGCACGTCCCAGCCTGCACCTGGCGCGACATGACACATTCGACTCGACATTCTGCTATCTGCTCTAGAGCTGCTTTTGCATGCGAAGCGTATTGAGTATATGAACGAACATGCAAAAACATTTAGTCTAGCACTTTGATGGATTTTTTTTATGATTAACTTTTAGCTAGGTGCTGGGTATTTTATAGGAAGTTAGATTAGATATTAAAATAATTTTTTAACATCAGTATGGGGCCCCTCGGGCTTGGGGGCCCCGGGGCAGTGCCCCGGCTGCCCCGGCGGTAGTTACGGGCCTGGCTACGGCAGGGGTGGAATGCGCAGCCCGGACAAACCCTGTCACCAGGTCGTTACGATCACACGGAATTATTATTATTGATTTATTTTTTCGTTGTTGCTTAACTAAACAAAATTGTTATTGAACAACACTCATTATGGTTAGTTTCAAATTTTAATTTAAAGGGAAAAATATTGAACCAATAAAAAAAAGGTAATCTAAATACGTAGGTTGCTTTCATTCCAACAACAATTAACAGAGCATATAACTAAAACATCTATATGTATGGAACCTAAACAAACAAATGTCAGTAATAATTGATATGTGAATTTAAACGAAACATATACTTTTAACTATGGCTAGTTCCCAATATTAATTTTAAACTATTACGTATACCAGAAAAAGATAAAGCTCATTCGCAGATTGCTACATCAGCGTTATCTATAGCTAAAGAGCGAAAACATTTCTTTCCGCTTTTAATCTGTGGAAGAAGGCTTGGTTCATGATGGCACAGCATTATAAGCATCACAATACGATGAACAAATTTTCCTTTTATTAGTATTTATAAATGAAATTTTTGCGTCATTTTCCAAAAGTATTACAATTGCTTTATTGTTACTGATTAATTCACTAATGGACGATTGTAGTCGTAGCGTCATCGCTAAGTTGAAGGCCTTACTTCTCTGATAATACGTTTGCAGAAAATTTGAGTTTTTAATTAGTATGACTGCTCAGTTTCATTTTAAAGGCGTGTTCTGACTGGCTAATATACTCCTACACCAGGGGTGGCGAACCTTTATTGGTCTACGTGCCATTTTTTCTAAATAAATATTGAATAAATCCATGACGTGCCATCAAACAATCATGACTTATTAATTGATGGGAAGAGAAATAAAACTAAATATTATCTTTATATTTGCAACCAGAAATATACTTTTTTAAACTAATTAATAATATCGTCAAAAGTTTGGTGTTTATTAAGTAGATGAAACTAGCGCAACTTCTGCTGTTGCAAATTAGATGCCAGATAAGATGTATTAAATTCATACATAGTTTCTTTTAACAGAATGCTAGCTAGAGCCATCTGACAAACGGTTTCGACGCGATTCTTTAATGTTATTCATATCTGAAAATGATGACTGACAGAGATAGATCAAAATATTGTTAAGATAGCAAGAGCCCAGCTTCTTAAGCCAACTAAATATGAATGAAATTGAATTCCAAGTTTCCTAAATTAATGGTATTGGCATTTTTACTGATAGTCTTGCTAATCCATTTAATTCCAACTCCTTCCTTATTTCTATGAATTTTTGAATCCACATTGAACTACACTGGAACTCATTCAAATGCATCTACATTTCTTCAATTTTCAACCAATCAAATTTATACATATTCTGTTTATCAGGTGAAGCCACATGAGGATAAATAATAAACTTGAGTGTATCCGATAATTTTTTGAACCGAGAAAATCTCGATGGAAATTCTTCGATTGAAGAATTTACTAACGAAGAACTTTTCAGTGAATTCTAATTCTTTTGGTTTTTCGTGTATTTCCAAATCTGTGGTGACGTTTTTCAAGTTTTGGAAGTACTTGTAACTACTGAAAACAAGCAGGCTACTCTCAAAACCACGAATGACATCTATCATAACGATATTTGTTTTGTTTGCACCTTGAAGCTTCACGTTCAATTCACTGAAATACTGGCACATGTCCGTAAAAAACATTAATTCTGAAAGACACACAACATCCATCAATTATGAGTATTGTTCCACTTTCCCCTCATTTTGTAAAAACAGTCTGATTTATTCCAAACAATCAAAAAATGTATGAAATCTACTTTTGCGCAATATATATTTGTTCGTCTTAAATTATGTAGACGAAAAAGTAAATGACTTATATCGATTGGGCTCCTACTTAATGCCGTGCCCAAATTATTTGGTCGCGTGCCATCACCGGCACGCGTGCCATTTGTTCGCCATCCCTGTCCTACACAGTTATCTTGCGTGGGTTAGACCCCTCAAACCGTGTCTTCAACATGTGATCGTATCAATTATCCAAAGACGTATATTCCGTCACATATCTTGTGTGGTTTCCTTGCTTCCTTCTGGATTGGAATTTTAAGAGAAAAAATTGTACTATGGTGAGGTAAACATTCGAAATCTTCACTAAAATGAGAATTTAAAGATATTTCTGGGATCATACTTTAAGAAAATCCGCTCTCTTTATTCGACTTAAAGTTTGCTGTGTAATCTACACAAGACATCAAGGAACATGGTTTCTCTAATCTACAGCTGCAAATTCGATACCCAGACTCGACTCAAAGTGGAAAAATTCAGTAAAATAATTTGGCGACCGTGAAACTATAGACGAAAAGTAGCTAATAGGTCCCAGCAACAGGAGAACATCTTTTTAAAAAAATCCTGAATAACTTATTTGTGTAAGCAGCAAATAGTACTGATATAGAAACTCTTGGCATACAGAAAGAAATTGTGGGGAAACTTTAAACGTCTTAGATAATGTAATTAATGGGAAACAGAAGTTGAAGGATACGAATAAGGATGATGGTTTTAAGGTAATAGAGTCGTTACGAAAAATTCGTTTTGTACCATCAAGATGTATTGCTACTGTTAATCCGACTCCTGTAACGATGGAATGCAAAAACATGCGAGCATCAAGCTGAGAATGGCCGCCTCCACCCGCGAGTATTATGCATTCAAGGTTCAGCGGACAGGCCGAGGCCTGAAATCCCGTGGGAACAGTGGAGGTGGCCGATGGTAACCCTGCGATAGTGGGAACATCTTCAAATTGCCAAATTGGCGAATCCCAGTAAGTATAGGGGCTGGCGAGTCCGCTCATTACCCTGCATTGCAGGCACGGTAAAGACTTTAATTTGTTAATGCGGGGTCACAGCACAATGGCTGCCTCCAGTGGACAGCTCTCTCCGCGCGGTGCCATTAGCCCATTACCCGCCTCGCCTGCGCCCGTCACCAGGAAACCGGCCCAGCGCGTACTGACCGCCAGCGTCCAATCTGGAGCGTCTGCCGCCTGGGTGTGCATCAGCAGGACGTGATGAATGAGTCAAGTGTTTCTGTTAATTATAAAGTGAGGTATCTGACAGTGGAAATAACATATGAGTAAATAAGACAAGATCAGAAACAGTGGACAATTCTGTCGAATGATCAAAGAGAATATGCGTTGATATGTGTCAGTAGTCTATGGGAAACACTCCCATAAACAGATACACAATGTGACAATCTCACAACACTCCAATGATTTTACGTATTGTCATATAGTATATTATTTCTATGAGGTGTTTTTTGTCACAAGCCATTATCTTCCTTGATAATTAACCGAGATGTATGAATGAGGTATCATTTTAAGGCTTACGGTCCCCACTTTAATTACCTACGTTGGGAAAGGAAATTTTCGGAATTCAACCCTTAAAGGGCAAAAATTTCAATATTTTTAAAATGCTGATTTTTGTACCACGAACCATTTATTTTTCTGCATTCCTAACCGAAATCGATAAATGAAGTATTAATTTAAATATTAAGATCTATGCTTTGGTGACATCACATATTGAGAAAAGAATTTTTCTGAATTCGACCCTTAAAGGGCAAAAGTATCAATATTCCTAAACGCATTTTTGTGTCACAAATCTCCCTTGATATCTAACCGATATGGATAAATGAGGTATCATTTTAAAGATTAAGGTCTCCGTCGTGGTCACATCATATTTCAAGACAGGAATTTTTCGGAAATTGACGCTTAAAGAGCAAATTTATCATTATTTCAATAGTGTATTTTTTTTTCACGAGCTATTTATCTCCGTTGATATTTAACCGAAATCGAGAAATCAGGTATAATTTTAGAGATTAAGGTATCCAGTTTGATCAAATCATATTTTAAGAAAGGATTTTTTCGGAATTCCACCTTTATAGGGGAAAATTATCATTATTTCCATTTTTTTTTTATCATGAGCCATTTATCCCTCTTAATATCTAACTGAAATAGATAAACGTACTATCATATTAAAGATTATGGTCTCTGCTTTGGTCACATCATTTCTTGAGAACGAAGAAATTTTTTTGAGTTTGACCCCTAAAGGGCAAAAGTAATAAGTGCGAAAGTCTTGCGTATGAGACAGTTAGGAGCCAACCAGGTATACAGCAGCAGCACATATCACAGAGATATTAATGAACTGCTTCTGTGGATTCTGCTTTTGTTACGTAGCTATTACACTAAACAAATAAACAATTGGAACAAATGAGGCGGTTCTTCTTTCATCCTGATACACACCGCCAACCTTACTATTCATTGTATTCGCGAAATTTTTGCACGGGTCATGGAGTTATTATTAGTATTACGTTATTTTGCTTTGACTATATATAAGTGTTTAAGGAAAATTGTATAGATATCTGTAAATTGATTTGTATTTGAAAAGGGTTCTGCAAGCTGTAGTTTGTGTATCCTTTGAGAAGCGTAAGTTAATATTGCTAGCATTTTAAGAACCTTTGGCCTGGCTAGTAATGATCGTTGCCCAGTCTGTAAATCCGTAAGGCACTACTTTGAGCTTCTGTGGATGAAAGCTGAAACATCGCAGCGCGAGTGTTTAAATGTTAATTTCAAAGAACTGTGCATCAATGATGTATATATGGTGTCGCGAATGAAGGTGTCCTTATAAGCGTACAAATGAAACGTCCAATTTACTTAGTGTGGTGAGTACCTTGGTGGGCCAACCACGTTACAATTATATTTCATACCTTTATGATTAATAATTGTGGATTTTTAATTTTAATTTTTATGAAGGAGTGAAAATTGTTTAATTTTGCAAGAATCTCGACGTTAGTTGGAATTCAGGAAAAATTGTCACAATATGACATTTATTTTCTTATCACTGGCGATTACAAGTCTGAGCGAATTTACCGTTAACATTAACACAAATTGGCAAAATCATAAAAGCAACGCTCAGAGTTACAATTAGCCGTCATGGGCAAGCAAACAACTGTATATTTACTTTTAAATATCTCAGAATCAAAATGCAAAAAGTAATGACAGTTGGAACAATAAAAATACAAGTTATGATGACCTCAGACAAAGGTATCATAATACTGTGACTTTACAATTAAACAAGAAAATCATGGGCGCCAGAATGAACAATATATCATTCGAAAATAACTAGTTCTGGCAAATTATGCCGCTAGCTCAGGGGTTTTTACAATTACAAAGTGAGAACATGGACCTATCCTCTCAAAGTCGCTTACGGGTTCTGTTTCACGGAATGCACAATCACATGGCTTGGTCGTAATCAATTACCATTGTAGTTCTGCATCTGATGTCTGTGACGAGTGTAGCGGACCCACGATATGTGAGATTATCTCACAAGTCGGCTACAGGCTTCTCTGGTCTGGCAATGCGCATCATCGCATTACCGGCTGTGTTGCGGTGATACGCTCGCTCCAGCAAGGCAAGCTGCAGTTAGCGAAAGAAGTCGACTTCCCAAGTCAACCTCAGACTGGTGCGATCGAAGTTAGAATCTCGAATGCCAGCTCCTCGCTCTTCGGTCCACGAGGAAACTTCTCGCTCCGCCCATTTGTAGTCTCGAAGCTCACATACAACAAAAATTCCCAGGATTTTGAGTTATACGCTCATTTTGATTGGACCTTCAGGTCGGCACCTAATGTCACGTGATATCCTCGATATGTGATTTGGCCAAAGAATCCAACAGAGGTCGGACATATTCGGCTAAGTTCGCCGGGGCGAGAGAACATTCGGGTTTCGGACGGCAGGCTTTTCCCGCTCGGTGAGTGACCCATCCCCAGGGAGCAGTGTGTGTGGTCCGGCAAAAACCCAAATCCGCGACGTCCCGTCGCCATGATCCGGAAAGACCAAGATTAGCTTCTAGCCTACATAGCTCAATAACTCTTTAATATTCGCTTTGCTACGATACACTGTATAAGTTCACCATTTTATTACAGTCCTCACTTGGAATCTTGCGTACTTTATAAAATTACAACAAAAATCTATTCACGTGGTCGCCCAAGATTTATGTAAATTACTCTTATATTATTACATATATAATAAAAAATGCACCTTGTAACGTGGCGACAGCGCGGCTCGTTACATTAGTAACCGCTTACATGCAACGGACTTTATATGTGGGTCTTCGGTAGTAGGCATGGGTTGTACGCACACCATAAATTGATTAAAGACGAAAACTTTAGTTACAAATGATTTCTTATCAATAGAGAAGACATCTAATTATATTTATCTAAGAGAAAATGCACTTTAATTATGAAGTTAGTCGTCGACGTCTACACCTGCCGCGATAAGAAAAGCTTTATAATTTTTTCCTGACCTGCATACAGACTATCTACAGAATTATTTTTTTGTTTAAATTAGTTGAAAGCTAGAGCGGAAAAAGCAACAGTAAAACACTCACTAGAAAAACCACCGACAAGCATCATAATACGTAAGTTTAGACACTTATTTACTTCGGTAAATGGAAAGTCATTAGATTGCTAGAAAGTATCTAGTCACGGTTGGCGTTCACTTAAAACGGCGTAATGTTAACCCCCAATACGTGGAGAATGATTCAATTACTTGTGTCATGTACTTGGAAAAGGGACTATGGAGGAGTTTCAGCGTAAATATTACGAAAGGGATAATTCCGACACTGTGGTCCCAGAGCTTTCTGAAGCGATATCTTTAAATGTTGGCACGTAGAACTTCGATGCAACTAGTGGCACTACGAGAGGGCAATTTTGTCAACTAATAATTGTGTGAGATTATTAAAAGGTGGGAGCACTTTGATATTCGTATAAAACCTAATTAAATTCAATCGATGCTCTGTCGTAGCCAAATTCACTTAGTATTTCATGCACTACAATCAGTCTACAGTAACGGAGAGAAATTATTTTCGTTAACTTGTACATCTGTCTCGTATGTTTATGGTTTTCAGAAGATGATCAGTTCCAATCAAGCTTTCCATACAAATGATCCATGCTTTCAGCTATGTGTTGTAAAGCAATATTCTCTGCCTTTAATTTCCTTGTACCTTCTGACATTTACAGATGTCAGAATAAACATTTACTTCTTTCCGATAAATAACCTTCAGTCAATCCTTGTCCATTATCTGCTTGTCCATTCGCGGACACTACAGTTTGTTGTAGTGCCACCATAAAAATGAAAATAGCGTGAAAGTAAAAATAAATAAATGCGTATAGTATTATTGACCGATAGATCCAGGGGGATAGTTCAGCGTCCAAAGTGAAAGAGTTTCATTTTGCCATCACATCCGCTTCTGCAGTGGCTACCCTAATTCAACCCCGGTATCCCACGATGTAAGGAATATCTACAGTACAACATGCAATCCGAATCACGAAGCTTCTTAGCGTACTTCCCAAGAATAAAACAAGCTTTGCCAGAGGTTAATGTTATTTTAACGGTAAATATAAATTCCGGGTGAAACCGGGGTTCGAACAGGTGACATCTGAATATCCACTCAGGCCCTGAATCAAATCAGCCTCCAGTCCTCTTGCGTGTTTGTAAAATTCCGTTTTATTACTGAAACATTTTTACCGCAGATTGGTCACGAATAATTTGTGGCTCAGTTCTTTAAGTTAGATACCCCATTTGGAAGAAAAGATGTAGACCTGCAATATTTTAAAGGTGCGTCATTTAGCTCACCTCTGGCAACCAAATTTGTGGTGTTTTCGTGTTTTCCAGCAATCCCATCAACCAACATAAGACGCGTGCTGATCTGATAGTTCTTGGATTAGATTTGCACCAATCTTCTCTTCTTGATGTTGGTTAAGCAATGGATTCTTATAGTCTGACCTGGAAAGGTACCGATGGTGGCCTTCTTTCAAATGATAACAGCAATTGCATCGCCGTATCATAATATTAACACATACAAAACTTTGAAACCTTTTCCAATCACTTTTTAAACTGTTCTCCTTGTCTGGAAAAAATATCCCAATTTATTTCTCTTTATGCCTTCTGGGAACAAAAATAAACATAAAAATCTTCTGAGTTCTGTCTCCTGTTATCAGATTTTTAACAATCACTCTTTTCTTCTTATTTTTTAAGAATTCCGAACCCACTTACACACCAACTAGTTCTTCCCAATAGCTGCAAGCCTATTCGCCACAATTCTGTCAAATATCGACTTCAACTCCATCATCAATTTATCTGAAATAATTTACATACCGTGCATCAGTGCAAATTAATAACATCTTCAAAGTCCTAGTTGCTAGTTTACAAACCACTTTCGTTCTTCCAGTATCTTCCGAATGTAACTGCCTATCAAGTTCTCCAGAAACGTACCACACACTCAGTTGAAACTAATAGATCTGTATTTATCAGTCATTTATCTTTTCGTCTTAATGAACCTGATGCATGTACGGAATACTTTGAGTTCTCTAGTATACAGCAGATATAGACACTCAACTCAAATAGAATCGTTAAATTAGGTAGAACGTCAGATCCATCTGAACTGAACTTAATTTTGTTACTATCATCTACTTGAGACTAGCTGCATTTTCACTTGAACAGTCTCTAAAACTGATTCCGGAAGTTGGCAGACTATCGCCTCCAATTGTAGAAGTGATTTCAGGCTTCGATGTCTCGTACCAAAATAGATACAGATCTCCCATAATCGTCTCGTTTGAAGATAAAAGGTTGTGTCACAAACACTCAAATATTCTAGACAGCCAGAAGTTGCGAACTTCGCGCAAAGTGACTATAAAATTTTCGATTTTCCAAATTCAACTCTTGTAAATAAACCAGATATATCTCAGAAACTAATTATCCGATCTGACTGAATTAAGTGTTTTTATTATTATTAATTGCGATGGATTTAACGCTCCGGTTGTAATTCCTCTATTCATCTAATTACCCCTTTTTACATATATTTTTTTAAAAATTTCTTTTACTATTGGAGTGTTAAATTCCTCCCCCATTTACTTTTCCAATTTACAAATTTTAACTTTAAATTAATTATGGATTTTAGCAATTTATTCATCACTTCACTTGTTAAGGGAGCTTGCATAATCTACGTACCTCCATTTTGGACTCCTGTGAACTTCCCCCTCCTCCCACGTAGCCCGACGTGGCTTTTGCCACTACCCGCCTCCAACCCACCACCCCCCACCCACCCCACACCCCACGTAGCACGTAGATTATTTCATTAATGATTCCATAAGGGGACATCCATTAATTACGTGAGGTGAAATAGGGGTGGGGGGTTGGCGAAATCTCACCAGGAGGGAGGGGGGTGGGGTCTACGGAAATCTCAGTGAGATTTTGCGAAAAATTTGGGGACAGTAGAGCCAAAAGAAGAAAAAAAAAAGGTCTACAATTGGCGCCGAAGTCGATTTTAGGAGGGTATTTCGTCAAAAAAGTTAGGGTGTGAAAAAAAAAAGGTCTACAAATGTTTTCAGGGCGATTTCTAGGGGGGGTTCTCACGGACCAGATCTCACCAAAGGGGGGGGGGGGGTGGGTGGCCAGATCTCACGAAATCTCACCAGGGGGGAGGGGGGATCCAGAAATCCGGAAAAACACCTCACGTAATTTGTGGATGCCCCCTAAGGCATTTTGGGTTATTATCTCTTTTTATATTAATCTAAATACATACGGAGATAATTAAATGACAGAAATAAATATTCAAATGCTGTTGTGTGTTCTGTTCCTTATTTTAACTATGACTAATACTATGAATGAAACGCAACGTGGCTTGTCTCGGAACTTCCCCTCCCCCCCTCCCCCGTAGCCCAACGTAGTTTTCTACCCAACATTCCCCCCCCCCCCCAGATGGAGCCACGTAGTCAATAGACGATCCCTAATTTGTTCTAATTCCTGACACCCTTACCAACAAAAGAAAATTTTTACACTCCCTTAAGCATGAAATCGAGCGCAGCTTGTTGTCATGGTCGCATTTTACTTTCCATGCACTATTCCTAATTCTTTGACCGATTTCCCTCCAAGCCCCATCACCAACATATGACCTGTATATTCCCAGCACTCTCTTTACCCTGCTCTTTTCATGCAGTAACTCCCAATCCAGCTCCTTTATCATATCAGTTACTGACTGGGTCCTGCGATAATTTCCACAAACAAATCTCGCTGCTCTTCTTTGCACACCTTCCAACTCCTTTATTTGATAACCAAACTGTGGGTATCAAACTACACCGCCATATTCAACCAATGGTCTGACAAAGTTTTGTAACCCGATTCCCTAATTTCTCTGGTACATCCTCTCATCATCCTCTCCAGTAAATGAAGGATTTTGTAACCTTTTCCTACCATCTGCCCAATGTGCTCTGCCCAGTTGAATTTTTTATCAAACGTTATGCCAATATATTTACACTTCAAGCATTTGACAAGCAAATTCAACTATTTTGAATATTTGTGTATTTGTTACAATTCATTCTAGGCTATCTCAAAAACCCACAATGGTACGAAGCAGTGAATTTGATAAAGTTTCAAAATTTTCTGGTTTTCTTTAAATGTCGCGATATATGTGGGTAAAGAACAATCGTAATTACGGCAAATCTGGCACGAAAGCGAAGAGTACAAAATTGCAAAGTAAATGACACCGGGTCCGAAACCAAAACCAACGCGCAGTACATCCAGTTTGTTGCGAATTCAGGTAACGTAAGAGCGCTGTGACCATTCAGACGGCGTCTTATTAGCCTGGGTCTAGTATTTGCGTTGATTTCGTTGCTGTAGAGATGACGAGTGCAATGGAAGTCGACCAAGATTTAACTTTTACAGGGGCCGATAATTACGTATTATTCACGGGAAACTAACCGAGTTAATACATTGCTTAAACACAATATTTCGACGACTTTACTCACCATCGTCATCTTCAAGTGAAGAGTGAACAAGCCGTAAAACCTGAAATTTAAAGCTTGCTAAGACTTACATGGCAACGGCAATCATTGTTACGTTGCTTAGGGAGCGTGCATAAACCACGTAGCTCCATTTTGGTCTCCTGTGAACCCCCCTTCCCTCCACGTAGTCCTACGGGGCTTTTGCCTCATTCCCCACCCCCTCCCCCCACTAAGCATGTAGCTTTTTTTTTCATTTTGATTCCAGAAGAAATTTTGTATTGTTTTCTCTCAGCAGACTATCGTAAATTACGTACGGAGATAATTAACTGAGGGAAATAAATATTCACATGCTGCTGTGTGTTCTGTTCCTCATTTTAACTGTGAAAATTTTTATGAAAGGACAACCACGTGGCCCTGCTTGGAACCCTCCCCCCTCCCATCCCCCCGTCTCCCCGTCCACCCTCCCCCTCCTCCCACGTAGCCCAGCGTAGCCTTCCAGCCAACTACTCCCCGCCCCCCCCTTGAACCAATCCACGTAGTTTGTGCACGCTCCCTTAGCAGTCGCACCCAGCGGAGCACAAAATACGACGAACAGCCTAAATAACTAGTCATGAGGCCAGTGGATGTCACTATACCGTTGAGGCCTGAGTGGCGGATATAGGGGGGAGAAGCAAACCGGTGCACCCAATGTGTGGGCTACCTTTTATTTTTAGCTCTGGGTGGCGACAATGGGTGATGGAGCCTGGGGCCGGGGATCTTTAAGATGGGGACCGGGAGCCCTTTTCGGAGGAGGGGGGGGATAGGGGCGCCGCATTTTGCCCGTCCTGCCACCCTACTGTTACGCCACTGCATGAGACTGTTGCTAGGCAACCTAACAACTCCCGCCGTTGTCATGCCATTTTATCAACAACGCGCGCTTGGCAAGCTTTCAACTTCAGGTTTTATGGCTCGTTCATTCTTCACGTGAAGATGACGACGGAGAGTATAGTAGTCGAAATATTGTGACCAAGCGTAGTGAGTAAGCAGTAACCCTCTGGCCTCGCATCCGGGGAAACGTGAGTTCGAATCCCCGTCCGGGCATCCAAATTTGGGTTTTCCACGGTTTCCCCAAATCACTTCAGACGTTTACCGGGATGCTTCTTCCAAAAGGGAATGACCAAATTCCCCCGTTCCTAGCCCCTGTCTTTTCTCGACTCTAATGACCTCGACGTCGACGAGGCGCCTCAGTTAGTATCCTGTGATGAATATATCAAGCCGAGGGAATCTTCGTTCATTTGTAACTATTATTTTTATCATTTCCTTTAGTTTACTTTCAATTTGCTATATACCATTAACGTTTTCTCGATAATAAAAGCAAGCTGAGATATTTCGTCTACCCATATCTTTCACAATATGTTCATAGTCTGTTTCTCAACTTTCTGGTGCTGCGATTTCTCCTGGTCTGATATCTCTCCCACGTTCACTGCGTGACAGCCACTAACGGTCTCATCAAACCAGTTGGATGACCCGTCAACTGTATCGCCCTCTGGACACTGGAAGAGATTGCATCGAGTCCTCGAGCCAGCAATTTGGGTCGCCCCGCTGTGTGGACCGTAATGTCTTCTTCTCCACGAACGATCGCTTCACACTGCTCTTTCACTCCTCCGCTTAAGGCTCTGATCAGAGGTTCATGTCGCATCTAAGTACAGTGCACTTTACCTAAGTATGGGTATCGAGTACACATCTATCGCAACACTAGCAATTCTTCCTCTTGAGTAAAGTTATTTATTGTAGTCAAGACGGACGCTTCTATCTCATGTGCCAAAACATAACCTTTAACGTGAGATAAATAATGTATGCAGTGATATTAAAGGTTCATTTTCTCACAGGAACATACCTCCCATTACTATTTTTTGTGTGTATGTTTAAGGAAGGTAATGGTCGTGTTGAATCACAGGCAATTTTAGAGCAGAAATGGTCATAGCATAGAATATTCAATTTATTAATTTCATAAGGAGTGCAGTATCAAAGATCTTTTAGATGTCCTGAAATGCATATTCATACAAAAAATGTTTGAAAACAAAACTAAATTTTTTCTAGAATTGTGACAAATGTTCCCATTAAAGCTCAAAAATATTGTGAATGAGTTTTTCTGATAACAAAAACATGGATGTGTCCTTGTCTAAATTACAAGAACTTGATATAGAGGACCCAATCGTTAAACAAGTTTGTTCATAAGTCATCTGTATCAGTCACAAGAAAACTATGAGAAATGGTTTCGATGACTATCAGAATCAAATGAACCACTGGAACTAATTCCATATTAGTAAAAAAATTATATAACTAACAGTAGTATTTGGCATCTATTAAGATGTAGGATACTTTTTATCCAGATAAATTACAAAGTTCAAGATGATGCAGAGACCAAAATCATATATTTATACAGAGCGTGGTGAGTGCGTGGTTAGCGCTTTGGCCTCGCATTCGGGATGACGGCGGTTCGATTCCTCGTTCGGGCATCCAAATTTGGGTTTTCCATGGTTTCCTCAAATCACTCCAGGCGGATGCCTGGGTGTTTCCTTCAAAAGGTCGTGGCTATTTTCCTTCCCGACTAATAAACTGATAAACAAGAAAATATAAGAACTTATTTGTTATGACGTAGGCTACCACACAGGACACTTTATTTACATATAAGCTACATTTGTAGGCTTACCTTCCAAAACATAAAAAATCCCATGTATCTGAAGTCAGCATACAGATTTTACTGAAATACATCTTCACTTAGTAATCGCCTTATACTCTATGCAACAAAGAAAAACAGTTGTTGTTTTAACCTTTGTGTAGATATATACAGTTCTCACACTCTCATATCCATTCCTACAGATGTCCACATTGGACTTTTATATGCGTTGTCTTTGTGTTTAGATCATACAAACCGCAATAGATAGACTTTGCAATTAAGTTAAGAATATTGTGTTATATGCATTAAAATAAAGCAATCTGTTCGTTCACGCGCGAGTCAGGACCACTGCAAAAAATGCGTTTAAAACATTTACATACAATCTGTATTCATGAAGAGAGGAGAAGAGCCAAGACAGAGGAAAAATCGGACTGCTCCTCTACTTTTTCTTACACCATCAAACTTTTTTTGTTATCTTTCAATTAACACGACACTTCTCAAATTCCGCGTGGACGAATTCGAAGGCACAGAACATGTGCATAGATATATCAGCATGTGTAACAGTATCGGCAGTTTAAAACAGTGTCTCAAAACCAACTCTCTATACTCGCTTTTCGTGGGTATTACAAAATGTTCTAGATCTTGGTCATAGATGAAGAATCTATCAGCCAACAGTGAAACCAGATATCCCAGAAAATTATTGTGATTTTTGGTGCTCTCTAAGTTTTCTCACTGTGATCTGTAAGATTATTCATCATATGAGCAATTAATAAGGAGCGTAATAATCTTTTGTTAAGGTCGATAGATTTTCTATTCACTGTCGTCCTTGACATCGCACACGTAAGAAACAATTGAAATTATGTATCCCACCTACGTTGCATCTGTTAGATGTCATGAAATAATTGAAGTTGAGTCATATTTTAAAGTGCGTTGGTGAAATCTGAACTGTTTGCCAGATGCCTTGAACGAGTGATCTGACCAGATAGGAAGCAAAAGAAAAGGACAGTAAACAATAGAGAAGGACAGGAAAACGTTGCTAGTTACCTGTACCATCATAGAAATTGCTACGATAATTTTGAAACAAGGAACAACCCCAAAAATGATTTTCAAAGGTTGATATAATTACTAGATTGGCCAAATATGTCATCATTGCATAATTTCAAACGCACGAAAATTTCAAAATGTAGAAAAAGAAATTTTTGATGCATGCATATTTGTTCGTTTAACTGAAGACTGGAAGGTAGTATGCCATATGCAAAAGCATACATAATACTGGATTTGTAACTAGAAAATCAATTATTTTGCTTAATCTTCTTATCGTGTGAACTCAGTGTTCTTCCTCAGTAATCAATAATATTTTTATTTTTTTATTTTTTGCGGCTCTTGCAAAGGACAGCTGAATGGCATAACTTTCCCTGTATTCGCCCACGCTGCCTTAATCGTTTTTTAATTGGATTTAATTGTTCGTTGTTTCCACTCGACTACTCCCGAGACGTTATTGAAATTAATCGTTTTCTAATCGATCTATTGTCTCTTCGCGATTAATATGCTGGAAGGTTGCCACGAGTGCAGTAATACCTACCACTTACATTCAATCAGGGAGAGGAGTAGCTACCAGGAGAAACCTTTAAAGCAATCCACCTCACACATAATATGTCGTGATTTACTATCAAATTACATAGAATTGACGCAAATTCTCTATTACAAACGGGTAAAGGAACCTCTAATTTTTTCGTCGCCAACGACATACAGATGAGGATTTTTTTTTTGAATGGTTCTAACCAATCAAATACCTGGAAGCATTACATTGCACCCTTAATTTGCGCTAGATCTTCTTGAAGCCAGCGCGGTTAGATTCGGGAGGTGAATGGGGGCAAGGAGAAGAATGGAAGTGTAGTTCAGCAGGCTGATAACAGGGCATAATCTGCTATATGATAAAAAAAATTCTTACTAAAGATTTCTGATTCTCCATTTTGTGACTTTTGTGATGAAGTAGAAGACGTCTACCACTTCTTGCTCACGTGTAAGCTTCACTGCGCGCCTAGAAGAGATCTGTTAGCAGACGGTCTACACATACATGACATTGTGTCCCTAATGAGGACTCTCGCTTCTCCCAATAAGAAAGTGGTAAAATTAGTTTGTTTACATATTATAAAAACTAAAGGTGTGATTTAATTGTTAGACTTTTATTCACATTCACAATGTATCTGGCTATATTAGCCTTTGGATATAGCCATAATAAATAAATTTAAAACATGTACTATTCTCTTCTGAGGGAACAATTTCCACGTTAGTTTTGAGTGGTTTCGGGAAGCAATGAATATCGAAATCTGAGTGGTCGGACCGGAGTTCGAACCAGCTTTCTTCCGAACGTCGGATCCGATCGTTAATTGTCAACATCAGTGGATATTAATATGACACTTGCCAGAGAAGAACCACTTCGCGTTGGTCATGGCTGTTATAAATGATATCTTCCATTCCTTGCTATGTTGTAGACCAGCATTTGTCAACCTTCAGCATTCAGAATATTAAAATTTGATTCTAACTTACTAAAGATATAATAACAAAAAACGAGGTATTAAAAATTTTTCACTTAAAATGGATACCGTATTCTGTATAAGAATATAAGCTATAAGTCATACTTTCTAATATGGATGAAAATTTCAAAACCAATAAAAATCTGGTAATTCAAGGATATAAGTTGTTTTTTTTTTTTTTTTTTTTTTTTTTTTTTTTTTTTTTTTTTTTTTTTTTTTTTTTTTTTTTTTTTTTGCTTATGACTTTACGCTCGTCGACGTCGAGGGCATTAAGAGCGGGAAAGGACCGAGTGCAAGGTACGGGAAGGAATTCCATTATGACTTTTTAAAGGAATCATCTTGGCACTCGTCTGGACTGATTTAGGGAAACCATGGAAAACCGAAATCATGATAGCTGAGGATCCCTAAGAGATAGTCGATAATGAAGTGAAGAAAGGACTCATTTTGATTACCACTTGGGGAAGCAATAAAGTCATTTTATTATGACAGTATTCATTAAAAATATATTACATGTATATTTAAGTTTATAAGTAAACTTTTACTTTTTTACTGTGTTGAGATGGTATGGAACTGGTGTATTTGAAGCAATCATATGAATTATTATTTGACTAACTGCAGTTGCAAACAATATTCCGCAGTAATTCTTGTGGTATTCAAGATGTCATTAAAAACCAATATTCAAAAAAGAAGTCCGAACAAAGATGGCACCATGTAGAAAGTGAGTTCGTAAGTTTTGGAAAGAATCATTAAAGAATTTCGAACTCTTCTATGATCAGGAAGTGGGTAATATTCCATCACACCTGAGTTAAATCGTTTATAATGCTCCAGTAGTCGGCAAGACGTGGAAAAATCAGAGCCTTGTGGGACATCGGCATCCGGGAGAATCCGGATTAGAATCGTCGTTCAGTTATCCAGATTTCTATTTTCCATGGTTTCCTGAAATTAATCGAGGCAAATGCCGGAATGGTTCCTTTAAAACAGAACACTGACGAATTACCATTCATTGCCCCAAACCTTTTCCCAGATCTAAGGACCAAGACGAGAATTTCGCAAACTTTTCGTTTCCGTCGTCCGGGTATTTTTAGGATTCTCTTCCCCGCGACCCATTTAAAGCTAATTCGCTATTTTGAGATGTGTAGGTAAAATAAATCATTATTCGTCTGTCAATATAATTTTCATATAATTAATTAATTACTTATAATATAAGTTTTATATTAAATTATTACACAATTACTGCAAAAATTAAATTGATATAAGTTCAAATTACTAATGAGAAGTGTGAAACTGATTTTTGGTTAAGTAAAAACTTCACATCTGGAGGAAATGATGATAACCTAATTCTCAGTTCTAGCTCAACTTTCAATATGTTTCTATAGCCATTTGATAAAAAACCAGTATTGAAACTCTTGGTTCACACGTATAGTCCGTGACAAAAACTATCAGAAATTGTGCAACTTTTCCTGTTACAGCTGGGATCATACAACAGCCAAGAATACATCATTGGTATTCTCTCGTATATGTCTTTTAGTGATGTCACACGACAGTTCATTTGTATATTCAAGGCCTGGATCCAGCTATTCTGTCTATGATTCTAGAATGGCGCTAATGACCTCGGCGTCGACGCACCCTAAAGCCACGACAACAACAACAACAACAAAACTGATTCTAGGAGAAAGGCTAATGGATTACTTAATCATTCTTTGTCGCTGTTAATTTAGAAAATCCATGGGGTCCGGTAAATAACAGATAACCCTTCAACTGTTGAAAAGCCTTGTATAAAATCTTGACCTGTCAAGTATTCAATTCTTGTCACATTTAATTTTTTAAATCCACCTCCCACGTATTTTATGTAATACCATCTCTATAAATTAATCCATTAATTATATTAGTTAATGACATTAATTTTTTTTAAATATTTTAACAACTACATTAAATTTTCAAACTACCGGCTTTCCACCTTAATAATAAAGTGGAAGGCCACAAGTTTAAACATTAAATGTATTTTTTCAATATTAATTAATATCGTTGTTGCCTTACTTTATAAAAATTCGATGACATTGGGGAATTAAAAAAATAATCAAAATTTAATTAGAACTCGAAAACCTAAATACTTTTTCTGCGGTCAAAATCTTATATTTGGTAGGTCAAAATAAAGCTTTTCGACAGTTAAAGACACCCTGTATTCTTCTGCGATGGCAAGTTCACCCCATAAAAGATGTGAAACCCTGACTGAAATAAAAATGAAATAAACCTGCCCACTAGTGTGGATATGCGCATTGAGGCGCCACCGTACCGAACTGGGAAACTACAAAGAAACCGAGTTCGATTCCTGATCCCTGTGTACCGGTCTTCCCTATTGCGATTTTTAGGTGGTTTTATACAATCATCTAGGCCAGGGGTGGCCAAACCAAATGATCTTGCTGGCCACTTTTGGAAATGTATCATAACTCCGCGGGCCGCATATGAAATTATAAGTCCCCACTAGAGACTTTTTTTGGAGTGAAAAATTGAAACATGAGTAATTAATGTGTTTACTATTATTCTTACATGTAAACATAGATAACACAATAATAATGATACTAAATGCACATTGCAAAGAAATATATAACACTAAAAATGAAATATAATTTATTTTTTTTTTTTTTTTTTTTTTGTAAAAGTGTGATGAATCTCGCGGGCCAAAATAATGTTGGCCACCCCTGATCTAGGCGAATGTTGGAACGCTCCCCAATCTCCACCTCATAAAGTACATATTTACAAACTGCACATAAGCACAGTGTCCAAGAGGGGCATACATTTAAATTGATGTCTTTCTGTCCGGTGCTAGAGCAAAATCACAAAACTGTTGAAATCAGAGCAACTGATTTTTTTAGTTGACGGTGACACTAAATACCAGCTACCATCATACCCTTTGTTTTTGATACACGTGTTACCTATTAAATGAGATTTAAGTTTACCTTTTCATGTAGATTTAAATCATCAATGATATGACTATGTATTCGCGATGTGAAATTCAATTTATTAATCGCAATTCAACAAAGATGTTCTTGCCGCAACATAATAGCGACCAGAGGTATTAGAGAATATGTGCACAGTTTAATTCATACGAAACTTATATGAAATTAATTGCCATAATACAGTTATAAAGTTTGATTTTCGTAGCATTTTATTCTTGAAAAATTTGTAAAAATATTTCGGCTAAAAAAAAAAAAAACGTAGAACTACTACCACTTTTCAGTAACATGTCGCTTAAGAAAGTAAGATTTAAGAAATTTAAATTTCTCATGGTCTCTGCTATAAACACGAATGCCAAATCTCATTCCGGCCTAGGCTAAATTTCAATTTAATTAAAACGTTCGCTAATGTTGCAGCTTGATCAAAGTTTATTTATTACAGTTTATTTGCTATTTACATATTTTACTGGCTTATTTAAAGTGTATATTAGGCCAAAAATGTTACCAAATCGAGTATTCTGACAATTCATTTCTACGAAGTTGGTCTGCTATTTAATAATTTGGAATCTGTATCATTTCTCCGGCCGTTTCAGAAAATATGACCAAAGTTACTTTATGATTGTTTTACCAGATTCAATTTTTTTTTAAAAAAAAAAATCTTTAGAGCAGTGAAAAAAAAGACATTAAGACGCGATGAGGAGATGCGTTGTTAATTTTCTTGCTGCGGGTTTGAGTCAATGTGTATTTTGTTTACCTGCCATTAACTGTTGTGGAATAAGCAACGAAAAAGCGAGGGGTAAAGCGGGATTTTGCTATGTAAAAAGGTACTTTTTATCACAACTAACGATGTGGTTAACAGTATGCATTTGTCACTAGCCAAGAACGCTGCTTTACTCTAGGAGGCCTGATAATAATAAATGTATGGGACAGAGTTGTGCTAGACGTCCCGCTCGTGCAAGATGAGAACTTGAGGAAACCTCCTTCCGTCGGTTACGAAAGATGCTAACTGGAGCGGGGGCGGAGTGGGCGAAGGTGGTTGCGAAAGCGCCCCCGCGGCAAGACGGCAGGAGCCGCAATTACAACCTGCCTGCCGGACCCGCCCAGCTCAGCTGATTTACGTGGCTAGAAACAATCGCATCGCAGGAGATGTGCAGTGTGTGGGTGAACGCGCCGCTCGAACAATGCGTATCACTGCCAATAGAAAGTATGCCCCCGACCGCGGCCGATTGCGCAGCCCCCATGATTACCGGGTACGTCAGCAACTTCGTGCTCAATTAGCCTACAGCCGTCTCCGGGATGTACTGACCAATTGTCTTTCTGAGTAATTGATGCATCAGATTAGTCGGTTAACGGAGAAGTTACTGTATCGATATATATCGACCTCCGCTTCTTTCACTTTCCGCCAATTACCGGTCATTCGTGCAAGGCCAAAGCTATCGCTCACGGAGTCTAATACGCTCACTCAGTTGCCATTGTGCTCTTCTGCAGCTTCTGAATCAATCATAAATCCTCTAACCAAACGAAATTCTAATGCTAAATCAACTACAGCCTGTCACATTTTTCATTGTCTGTGGTTTTCTTAATTAAATAATAATTAATTTAGCCACAATTGAATTTTTTTTGTCGCAACTGCATTACACACTTCAGGTATGCTGGGTGATGGGTGATTATTATTATCATTTGCAGTTGGACCCTGTCGGATCATGCAAATCCTTAACAATTCAGTTTTCTGAGTTTCCATACAGCTCTCATTTTTTTTCCTCCGTGGATTCTCTTCCGTTCTTCAGTCTACATCGTCCCTGGTCTCTTAGTCACTTCATTCTCCGGCGGTAATTCCCATTTGTTATTTTTTTGTCTGTACGTTTGTCTGTCTATGATTTCTGATGAATTTATGTTGGCTTTTTCTCGGTCTTTTTTATCTACTGGACCCAGGCATAGTTTTTAGCTGTTCTATGTACGTCATAATATTATGAATGAGTCTTATTCCTGGAAGTCTGTGAATAAGTCCATAAAGTTTTAATCTTCTTTTCCTGACATCTGCCGCGAGGTTTTTTCAGCGTTTCTGTTGCTTTTAGATATTTGAGTCTACATCCGTCAAACCGAGCGTGGTGGTGTAACGGATAGCGTTCTGGCCTCGCATTCGGGAGGACGGCGGTTCGAATCCCCGTCCGGGCATCCAGATTTGGGTTTTCCATGGTTTCCCCAAATCACTCCAGGTGAATACCGGGATGCTTCCTTCAAAAGGCCATGGCCGAATTCCTTCCCATTCCTTGCCCCCATCCTTTCCCGTCTCTAAAAGACCACGTTGTTAAAAAGGGACGTTAAACTGTTAAAAAAAAAAAAAAAAATACATCCGTCATCTGTTTTTTTCTGGACCAAGGACCTTTTTATAATTTTGCGTTCTTCTTACAGAATGCTTTCTAGGTCACCTTTTCTATGCAATGTTAAAGTTTCACTGGCGTACAGGGCTTCAGGTTTGATAACTGTGTTCAATTGTCTGACTTTTGTGTACATGGACAAACATTTTTTAGTATATATGTTGTCGGTTCTACAGTAGGCTCTCCTAAGTTTTTGCATGCGAACTTTCAGTGCTATTTTCTCTCCTCCTGTGGGTTCGATGATTTCTCCCAGATACTTGAATTACGGGACTCTCTCAATTTGTCCATATTTTGTGGTAAGATTTTGAGTATGAAGTTTTGAGCACATGAACTTGGTTTTTTATCACTTCGAAGTGATATATAAGCAGCTCTATAAGCTACCGGTAGCAGGCACTTGACAATGGCGGCAAATTTGGTGACCGCCGAAACGTATTGTTTAATTTTTCTATCCACATTTATTAGAGAAAGAATCGTCACAGTGCATGCGGTGTTACATTAAAATTCTTTCTGAACAGACAAAGGAGCGTGTAGAACAATTCACTAGACAACAATGTGTGAAGAGTATTTCGATAACTCCACTCTCGCAATTCGTCACAGCGAAACTTCTGGGACACTACAAAAATGCCGCCACATTCTTTGTAAACTAAAGCAATTATTGAAGGTCAGCACAAATAAACAGTTATTGTGATATTACGTTTAAAGTAATCAAAATACTTTTAATTTCACTCGAAATACAGTGATTATAATAAACAAATTATAATACAAATGGTTTGAAGTTTTTGAATATCGTCATAAATATATAAAACAGTATGAAATTAACATACCTTGGTAAAATGTGTTTGACGAATTTGGCATTTAAAAACTGCTACAAACATTCATACACAACAACTATTTCAAATTACATTTGTTATACTCAAAGATAAATTTTC
The DNA here is from genome assembly GCA_031002005.1 of Vandiemenella viatica. NCBI lineage: Eukaryota > Metazoa > Arthropoda > Insecta > Orthoptera > Morabidae > Vandiemenella > Vandiemenella viatica. The sequence continues at coordinate 337,467,161 of CM061920.1, forward strand.
TCATGGCGAATTTTCTTTGGGTGGTTGCTTCTCAAACTGTGTACTCACTTTGTTTTGATATACGACCTTTACGTCTTACTCACACATATTATACATCTTTTCCCTTCGTATTCCTCGAAATTTTCATACAAGAAGCTAAACTTTTACAAAATTCGCTGTACATTACTCGGTTATACATAAAATTGTAACTAGTAGTCCAATTCACATATTTAGTAGCTAATTAAATGACCGTCACTGACGTTTATGAGGCTGAAGCTAACACGCAAAGTCGTTAGCAGAATTGCCTTTGACATCTCTGGAAGTGAGAAGTGGGAAGAATTTTGGTTTAGCAGAAATCATGCTGGCACTTGTCCTCAATACAATGAAACCTCAAGCCATCCTCTCAGTTAAGCTGTCCTGAAGACACAGTAAGTTTTTAACAAAACTATTTAGTTAGACAACTTTTCTCGATAATAAACACCACTTAGCGAGCATGAAGAGGTTCAACGTAATCACGAAAAAAAAATGTCCATTAATGTGATACTGAACGTCTTCTATTACTTAACAATAAAGCAAATTCGAAAGGTCTTACAATCTATTGACATAGTTCCAATTTTCCGAGTATAACACATCTTCGTAGTTGAGCCTATATTTTAACGACCCAGCGTATTCATATAATCAAAGTTAAACCAGTATTAAACCGCATTAAAATTATATGGTACCAGAATTAAACACCACTCGATGAAAATTGATTACTATAATTATACTGCCAGAACTCAGGTTATAACTAAAAAAACGAAGAAATAATTCTAATGTTATGTTCCGGTAAGACGGTATGTGATTTTATTCCGTGAAATTTGTCAAGTTACGGTCCCCAAAGCGTAACGCTATTTTCTTTTACTCAGTCGCTATTTTTTCAGCATAGTTGGCTAATGTGCAAAAATTCCTTCAGGTTACCTGATTTTCTGACACACACAAATTTAGCAACAGCAAACCCGGATAAATACGAAAAATGACGCTACAGATTATACAAAAACGTCGATGATGTGATAAAGGGAAATGTTAAATAAACAGGGTATTTCGACAATTTCTTTGATATCTGCATGATATACCGAGATCTTATTTGGAAAGATAACAGCCACAATGTCTGGCCATAAAGTACCGTTTTCCAAAAGTTACAGCATCTCGTTTCTTTTTGTTTTTTTTTTTTTTTTTTTTTTTTTTTTTTTTTTTTTTTTTTTTTTTTTTTTTTTTACTGCGCAGGAATGGTTTTAATTAATAGTTATTTTCGTCTACTCTCATAATGAAAAAACGGGTTTAATAAGAACTATATATAAAGATATATCAAAAATTGTTTAAAATAGGGTTTGGAAGCGGCAACGCCAGTAAAATGAAAAGATAAAGTTCGCAAATTCATAAATTAATTTTGACGCAATACTTCTGTGGGAACCACACGAAGGTCTTCGCACGTTATTTAATCGATATGGAGACTATAAGACATAGATGTTATTAGAAGTGGGAAACTGCCATGGACAAGGAAGGGGAGCGCATTCGTCCATGGCCTTTTAAATAAACCCTCCTGGCTTTCATCTGGAGTTATTTCTGGAAGCCAGGTAAATCTAGACTGCCAGACTGGGTTTTGAACCTGCATCCTCTCGAATTTCATGCCCGAACTTTACCGCTCACTCACACAGTTCCGTGAAAGCTTTTTACTCGGCAGATACCAGGGTCTATTGCGAAACAATTTCACGCGCCCAATTGATTCCAGATCAGCGCTGTGAACGGTTGTTTCATCCGATTTTCAGTGTGAAGCAAGATCGGGTAGAACAAAAAAGATTTTACATCGGCTTGTTTATAGTAATGCAACATGTTTTGTAAAATGTTGAAACCAATTTGATCAGATAAAGGAAGCGGTGCCTAAACGAAATATATACGATAGACCCTGACACAAAGTTTACGCGCCGACAGGAGAATCTTAAGAAACAGGTGGTAGCAGAAAATAAATACTCTTTTATAGCCATTATGGTATACGTATATACTAGCTACCTGTTAGCCAGTGTATTTCAAAAGAGAAAAAGGTGGGGGGGGGGTGATCTAGGCTCTCACACTAGATAGTACCAGCGCTTATCCTGAGGGAGGAATATTTGTGTTGCCACCTATCTGGGAAAGGTGTAACTTATGTTTTGTATGGTAAGTGTATTTTTGTTTGTGATATATGTAGTTTGTGAGACGGAGATTGGGAACTGTCCCAGCTGTGGAAATATGCCTAAAAGCCGCAACCAGAACGGCTTTTACGACGACATCATAACTCATCACTGGACTCGTTGTACCTAACTCTGGCGGATATACACTGAGGTGCCAAAAGTCATGGTATAGTAAGATTCAAATATCCAGATGACTGTAGCACCGCTGAAGAAACGTATAAATATACAGTGCAGTGTCAGGGTTTCAGTTCTACTCCTCTGAATTAAAATACTTTGAACATGAAGCGGTAGTTGGTTCTAGAAGCAAGGGTCATTCCATTTCGGAAATTGTTAGTGGATTGAACGTTCCTCGACCCCCAGTGTCAAAAGTAATGCGTGAATATGTAATTTCTGGCATTACCTCCCACCAATGACAACGCAGAGGCTGACCACATCTGTAAAATGACCGAGACCATCAACGTCTTCGTCGATGCTTCAGTATTGACAGATAGGCAATACTGCGTCAAACAACAGCACCAATCAATATGGTGTGTGCTACAGACGTTGATAGAACATCGCAGCAGAAGGCTGACGCGACTGCCCTTGATAACTAAAAACCATCGGTTACAGCGGATCACATGGGATCGCGAACATATCGATATATGACTAGAAGAAGGTTACGTGGGCAGATCATCCACGTTTCCCGTTGGTAAAAGCTGATGGTAGGGTTCGACTGTGGCATAGACACCACGAGCCCATAGACCCAGGTTTTCAGCAAGGCGTTATGAAAGCTTATCCTGGTGCAGTCTGTGTTTTCATGGCATAGACTGGGACCTCTGGTCAAACTGAACCTACCATTGGTTATGTTTAGCTACTTGGAGACTATTTGCAGTCATTCATGGCACTCATGTGCCAAAACAAAGATGGAATTTCCACTACGACAATGCACCAAGCCACTTGGCATAATCGTTCTCGATTGGTTTGAGGAATGTTCAGGATAAATCCAGCGAATGACTTGGCCACATAGATCACCAGACATGAATCCAGTAGAAAATATCTGGTACATGATCGAGATATCATTTAATGCACAACTCGCTGGTTTAATTATGGATGACTAGAAAAAGTATGGCTGAATGGTTTTTCAGGGTGTTTCCGACAACTTTTGCCGGGTAAAATGGGTATCAATACGATTTTAGGAGGTATCCCATGAATTTTTGCACTTCAGTATAAAAGATGTATTCATGTACAGTCCTTAGGGCTGTTTCTTCCAACAATGATCCGGCTATTGATTTGTTCTACAGGAAGCATCTGAACGAATGAAAAATTTCGAGAACACAATCTTGATCTCATAGTTAGGTTTAATTTAAGCACAAGTTTCTATGAAATGCATTCTACAGTACAAGCAAACAACTTTCCATTGTATCTAAGTGTATTTCGGAATGCTTCCTTCATTTGAGTGGAATTAACGCCAGGCACTGTACCGAAGTACCAATGAGCGTCATTCGCAGGGTCAGCAAACAATATTGTTTTCAATTTATTATGCAGGCTATTCCGCAAACTGCCTCCTCGGAGATTTATCACCGGATTTAGAGGCATTATGTATGTATGAGAGAAAGTGCGCCGTCCTCATATGCCCCCGTACAACACACGTCTCTTTCAGACAGGCCACACTCGTAACTTCGTGTGCCGCCCAGAGATGGCACTGCGATTGAAAGTGCCTCGGGCGTGCGTCCCGCTCTAGAAATACTGATTAACATTTTTTTTTAAAGCGAGTTGCTTCGTAGTTAAATGCGGTTATTCAAGTGGTGCATACAAAAGAATTTGAAATATCTATAATCTCTGGCCTTTCTTAACGTTTATGAAGAAGCAAGAAAAGTTAATAAATCACGTGAACGGAAGAACTGGCTATGAAAATAAATACATATAATATATAAAGTTATGAATATGTCGCCAAAGGCTCAATATGGAACTAATGTCTGTTTTATAATATCAGTCGTAATCAGTTCTTCATCATAAATTTCCCCAGCTTTTTTAATTGGTTTCTGGTCGCTTTCCCCAACTTAATCTATAATTCTTGCGGAAACGCTTCAACAGATATATTGTTACCGTATTTTCGTTCCTTATTATTTATGGGTGTTTGGCAAAAATTTGCATTTACTGCTAATTAAACGTAGAAAACAAGCTTTTTATTGAACTCTCATACATGCTAGATGCGAAATATTTTGGAAATCAGTCTTGCATAACTGATAAGTTACAGTTTCCTGAAGTTACCCAGGGGAATGATGAATAACTTACCGAAAACGTTAAAAGAATTTAAAGTTGAAATTTGTAGAGGGCAAATATAGGTGGGTGCAGGATAGGGGGAAGTTTCGTGTGTAGGGAAATTGCCACCGGAGAATGTGCTCAATATCAGTTAAATTAAATTTAAAAAAATAAATGTATATCCAAAGAAAATCCAGGTGCAAAAAATTGCTATACATTAAATACTAAAAAAAAAATAAAAAATAATAAAAAAAACTTATGTGCTAACGCTTTGGCATGCTATTTGTGATGACACGTCTTAAAGCCACAAGCAGGCCATCTCTGTTATGGTTTTACAAGATTTCCCGAAATCACTATTGGCAAATGCTGGAATGTATTTTTAAATTACGACTGAATGTGGTGGGTAAGTGGGAACGCACTGGCATCGGATTTAGGAGGTCGCTGGTTCGATTTCCCATCCAACGATCCAGAATTTTATTTTCCATGGTTTCTCCAAATCACTCCAGGCGATTTAGTGGATGGTTCCATCAATAAGCCATGGCCGAATTTTCCCATTTCTTACTCATTCTGTTCCCGTCTCTAATGACCTTGACGTTGACGAGGTGTAAAGAAATAAACAAACAAAAAAAGCTTAAATCGTGGAGAAAGTTCTTCTCATTCCGTGCCTTCTGACGGCTTTACTAACATCGACGATAGTAAAAATAACTTTAAGAAATACAGTTGTTAACCTTCGATTATCTCCTCAACTGACAAATTAAACAATTCCATATATCTTAAAAGTAATTCATCATCCCGTATTTTCTTTCTCTGAGACTTCCACAATCGTTTCTTTCCTCACGTATCATGTTCAATTGTTCATTTTGTGTTTTATTTTTCAAAATTCTACTATAAGTCAACGTTTGACATGTTTCAGATTCCATTTTTTCTGCTATTCATAAGGTTCAAGATTCATATCTGCAAAGCCAATTCATATCGATGTGTAAACTTAAAATGGAGTACGAAGTTGTTATTCTGAAAAGTAAAACTAGAATTTGCAGGTGTTTTTCTCCAAATATAATAGCGGAATAATGGTAATATTTCTTTTACACACCTTATAATTTTGTAATATTCTCTGTGACCAAAACAGCTAGTGTAACAGCACAAGCGAATTCTGAGAATAATACTCATAGGTACAGTGTCTAATAAAACGTCATTAAATGTAAATATTTTATTACGAAGATAATACAACACGGTACAGCATCAGGAATCAGAAAGTGAAGTGCTTCAGTGTTCATTTCTAATGAATCTATTTAATCAAAAACAAACTGCATAAATAGATTAAGAAAAAAAGCAGTAAACGATGAAGTTATTGAAATGTTTGTAAGCAATAGAAGTTCATAGAGGGGTACATGGTTTGTCAGAGCTACTGAAAGGGCCAAATGACATCGTTTCTATATTCCAACGACGCGTCATAATGTGAGACACACTCCTAAGAACCAGAAACCACAACGCTGAGAATGAAAGCTAAAAGCTTTGGAAAGGAATGCCGGCACAGTAACGGTTAACGTAAAGGCAAATAAAATGCTGAGGCGACGACAGTAATGGAGGATTTCGACAATACAAAGTAGCGCTGCGAGTAGTAAATTTTCCGTTGGAAAACCCACTGCAGAAGAATGAAAATGGCTGCCTAGATCATTGTCCTTTGTGATGAAAGAAAACTACTGTACGGCTGCTCAGTTGGGTTCCGGTAGAGAACAGATGTGATTTTGAACTTAATACTACTACCAGTCAACACTGGTGTCAGCAAAAATACGGAAGTTTTCTTTGTGCTCCCCTTCTTACTACTGTATGAACGGGTTTGGGCAATGCCACGTTTCGAATTCCATGTCCAAATTTTTTACCTACTTTATCTATACTTCGACTAAACACGTTCACTGTATGAGAAGATGGAGATCTCTCCGTGGAGATTTCTAGGAAAGAAATCTGCGTATGAATGCAACTTCCAGGGCACATTAGCAAAGTGATTTTGAGAATGGTGATATTTATTCATACCGGAGACTGCCATCATGCCTATTTACTATATGTACCATATTTCACTCGGTAACAGATTTCTTTCCAGTCAGTGGAGCCCAAAAATCGAAATATACATAGTCTGTAGTATAGTTTATGTCTGTATCTTGGAACTAAGCAAAAACATCGTACCCAATTTGCAGTAGAAGCCTATCGGACCCTGAGAAAATTCATGGAAACCGTGGGGCAGCTCTACCTTTTTCCCAATTTAATAAGTCAATTGATTTTTTTAGCTGTATATATAAACATGGTAACGTGTACACAATTCTTTGTTTAATTAATACGTACTTAGTAAAATATCTAATTGCAGAACTCGTGCTCTCCATTTCATTCCGATATTTGATATAGGACTGAAAATTTGTAAATACTGAAATGATTACGTTCACATTCTGCCTTTCTCGCGCAGTCGGAAGTAAAATTAAGTTTTTATAAATAGCTCTGAAATAAGCAAGTAACTTAATATGTGATTATAATCACAGTTTAATGTCAAATTTCTTTTTGGTCATGTAATAGAAAATCCGTCAGATTACATATAATCTTATTAAGATCATAGTCATGGTTATTTTTACTCTGGTCTTTCTACTGGTTTGATGCAATCTTCTGTCCTTTCCTATCATGTGGTAAATTCTTCATCATAACACACGCGTTACAACCTACATTCAAATATCTGATTCATATATTCTTATCTTTGTCTACCTCTTACAGTTCTTTCCTCCGACTATTCCCTACCAATTTCATGTGATCCACCGTCCTGTCTCCTCTCTCTGTAAGACTCTTCCACAAACTTCTTTCCTCACACATTTCCATAACACGTTCATTTAGTACCTTTCCGCTTAATTTTCAGCATCCTTCTATAACATCACATTTCAAATGCTTCAATTTTTCTTTTTTGTGGTATTCCTAAAGTCCATACTTCACTACCATAAAGTGCTATGCTCCACACACAGTGTTTCAAAATTTTCCTGCGTCTTTCATTGATACATTAAATTAAAAACGTTCTAATTTTGATGAAAGCTCTTTCCGCCAGTGCTGTTCTGCTTTTAACATCATTCCTGTTTCGGCCAACAGTTGTAACTTTACTTCCTAAGTAGCATTTACTTCACCTATCGCATCCGATAACATTTTTACATTTAATCCACTAATAATTGCTATCAATTCTGTTACATTTCATCACTTTTGTCTTGCTTTGATTTATATTTAACCAAAATCTTCTTTCAGTATTTTATTCGTGATATCGTGTAACTTCTCAATATCCTCAGTCTGTTCTGCTAACAGATGCCACCAGTGAATCGTAGCATACTGATTTTTTCACCTTGAACAATTATGCCATGCCCAAATTTTTCTTTTACTTTCCTTATAGCTTCCTCTACATACAAGTACAATATTAATCGAGATGGACTATAACCTCGTCTTACACCTTTTTTAACAGATACAATTCTGTCACGATTCTTTATTTTTATCATAGGCACTTGATTCTTATAAAGATTATAAAGTATTCTTCTATTTCAATATTTTACAATTGACTTGTTTAAAATTTTTAACATCTTGTCCCACTTAACATTATCAAAAGCTTTTTATAAACCAACAAAGGACATAGAAGTATATTTGGTTTTCTCAGTCCGCCCTTCAAATATTATTCTTAAAACCAGAAATAATTATCTTGTTCCGCGGGTATTCCTAAACCCAAACTGATCTTCACCTACTATATCTTCTGCTACCTTTTCTATTCTTCCGTATATGACTCTGAACAGTAATTTCGATACATGTGATGTTAGACTTAAGATGCGATAATTTATACATTTTTGGACTTGTTCTTTCTTCGGAAGTGTGAAGAGGATACCTTTATTACAATTAACTGGAATCTCTCCTCTTTCGTAACTGTTTGGTATCAGTTTGAATAATCTTTTGATACCTTCTTACCATAGGGATTTCGGAAGATCTGCAGAAATCTCATTTCCAATTGCCTTATTGGATATCAGATCTCTCAAAACTATTTAAAATTCTGGTTCGTGTTGTCTTGCTTCAACAAATGTCTGAATCTAATTCAGTCAATAGATACTGGTATAGGAAGTTTGGCAGTCATACTCATCTACCCTTGATTATGCGTAACTTTACTCACATCAATATTCTTGCAAAATAATAGGAAATAAATCAGCCACAAATAATGAAAACACCTTGGGTTTCTAATATGTATTATAGCGGTATATGATTTCCAAACTTTATGACACAGCATCTGACAATGCTTTGTTATTTACTCGGCCTTAGGAGAATGTGCTAATGCAAATCTGGTTGTTATTATTAGTAAATGCAGTTCTCTACAGAAATTCTTCCATCTGATAAACTAAATGAGATAATGGACAAAAAGTTCTTCGTGTTGCAACACCCTTCTCGGCGTGCCGAACAATAGTTTTTTTGTTTTTGTTTTTTTTTAATGCCTAATTTGCATCATGGGAGGTTAGCCCCATTTTATATATAAGGCCCTTCTCTTCCAAATTTCTTTAAAATAAAATAACAGCACTTTACTATTATTAAATGCCTTGGTTTAATTTCTTCAAAATTAATTTACAAAGCCAACTTCACAGCTAATCTGATAACTCTAACACACAGAGATTCTATATTCTTGTTTAATTCAACGATATTATTAATATTTACTACATTATTATTAACACTACTGTCTGTGGAAGGCAGTTTAGAAGTAAACATTTACACCTCTCTTTACTTTCCTTACAAATTATTTATAATTAGGAAATTAATACACACACACAAAAATTAAAATTAGGAATTATAATCAACAACGGTATTTGCACCGTGTACAACAGATATGTTATAGTGTCCCCCGATTGACTTTTTCACCTATGCGCGTATCTGTTATGTCCATTTCTGTTAATGTTTCCAAGATCATTTTAACGATACCTATCTACAGACACCTGGGTCTGGCCACTTTGTGTTTAAAATCACTTAGTTAAAAATAGCAGACGTACTGATGTTCGACAGAGAAGCCCAAGATTTGTTATAAAATTAACAGCACACCTGTATATTATACTCGATCTTCAATGTCTATAATTCTTGTAAACTCTTCACGTATCTCTTTTTTTTTTCTTTTTTTTTTATTAATGGTTTTACGCCTCGTCAACGTCGAGGTCATTAGAGGTGGGATGGGACTGGGGACAAGGAACGGGAAAGAATTCGGCCATGGTCTTTTTGAAGGAAGCATCTCGGCATTCGCCTGGAGTGATTTAGGGAAACAATGGAAAGCACAAATCTAGATGCCCCGAGGGGGATTATTAGAACTCGCGTCGTCCCTAATGTGAGGCCAGAATGTTTACCCACCACCCTCGGTCACGTATCTCAGAAACATGTGATTAGTCTGTCGCACTGGGAGTGTGAGGATAGCAACACACAAAAATCAACAGCGGCTGAACATTATAAAAACTGCAGCACTTACAAAAATTATCTGACCGGGAATTTTCATACAAAACTGCGTCAATGGAAAATTTGGATGAATCATTCGATGTTCACTGATACGAGACGAGAATAAGTTTAATTTAAATCGCTTTCATCATCATTCGCATTTTACAGCCACTGGCCAATCTGCTTCTAAAAAAAAAAAAAAATATTCTGCTTTATGTATCTCGCTAACAACTATTTTCTTCGATGTCCAGGTTTGAACAGAGTACACGATATTATACATCCCATAAATTATGCTTTTACGTCTCTGCTGAGCACCTTTGATCCCAATCAGACAAATGAAAATGTTTAAAATTGCTTCTATTTATCTCCGTCATTTAATAATATTTCATTTTCTGTACAACTTTTGCAAGTAGGTATTTAGTACTGAATTCTCTCCTAATCTACTGCAGAAAATTTAGCTAAGCAATCGTCTTCTTCACCTATAGCTCTTGCCATGAGAAACGTATGTACCTTTCCAGACTTACCTCTGACTTTACATGGTGCGATGAGACATTTTGAAATGTTACTGAAAGCATGTGCGCGAATATACCACACTGTGTTTGAGAAATCTCCTTTAAACAGGCATTGATTTCGGCGGACTCCTTTTGGTGCCCTTGAATATGCCATAAATTTCTGTGTCCAGGGATTTAAGTGACAATAATTTGAGCCGTCGCGTCATTGACGCGTTTGTCCCCGCCACAGAAAATTTCTTGTGCACTCATGATACTTCTTTACTCTTTCATAACTGACTTCATGGGTATCTCTGAGTTAATGGTGTAACGTTCTATCCAACCGTATATGATTTCTGTGTTTCGAGTAGGCTTTTCTACGAGTATTGGCCAGTATTGTGTTTACTTTTGTTTATTTTAAAATCAACCGCAGGTAGCTTCATCATTCTACAGTAGCGTTCTGTATACGAAATGTTTTTTTTTGTTTTTTTTTTGTTTTACGCCTCGTTAACGGCTAAGGTCATTAGAGGTGGGATGGGACTGGGGACAAATAACTGGAAGGAATTCGGCCATGGCCTTTTTGAAGGAAGCATCCCGGCATTCGCCTGGAGTGATTTGGGGAAACCATGGAAAACCCAAATCTGGATGCCCGGACGGGGATTCGAATCCGCGTCCTCCCGAATGCGAATATTGCTCGTATATTCCCAGAGGGAGTGAAATGAATCTGAAATAATGACACATGGGAAATGACTGCGCGCCCGCTTAACGATTTCCTCCCCCTCCCTTCCATTTGTCTACGAGTCCTATAGGTGGATATTGGTTGTTGACAATAGATTCGTAGGGGCAATCCCAAATTGTTTCATCTGGTTATGTTATTATTGGTTTTTCTCGTTTGATTGGCTGTTTGGAAGGATTTTTTTTTTTTTTTGTAACTGCTTTACGTCTCTTTTTAACATCGAGGTCTTTAGAGACGGGAAAGGATGGGGGACAAGGATGGGGGCAAGGAATGGGAAGGAATTCGGCCATGGCCTTTTGAAGGAAGCATCCCGGCATTTGCCTGGAGTGATTTGGGGAAACCATGGAAAACCCAAATCTGGATGCCCGGACGGGGATTCGAACCGCCGTCCTCCCGAATGCGAGGCGAGAACGCTAACCGTTACACCGCCCCGCTCGGTGCGTTTGGAAGGAAACGCAAAGACTATAAAATGTCAATTTTTTAGAATATTTGGTTGGGCGAGTGTGGTGGAGAACGCTGCTGAGTGTGACAACAGGTAGTGTGTCCGTTCCAGGATGCGCGGCCGATGGCGAATCGTCTTCGTTGGCTGGCAGAGCGGCTCGGTTGTGACGCAACTGGGTCAAGGCGGGACCAGCGGAGCGTGGCAAGTTGTGCGGGAAGAGCGCCAGCGGAATGGCTGGCTGCCCAGCCCCGGACACACTCCCGCGACCAGTACCTGAAATCCTCCAGAACTAGTACCACACGTCTGAACATTAGCATTGTATGGCTCGGCGCATCTACTTTGGTTCCACCTGCAAACACAGTGGTTAATAAATCTTCCTATTCTGTACATTGTTTCATCGTTTTTTGTGTTGTTCTATCACCATCATCGGTTTTCTACGCTAAGGCCGGTTTTTACATAGATGCTCTGCATTCTTCTATGTGGAGGATCCTGCCTTGCACTACTAGGAAATTATTAATATCGTAATACTAGCCTCAAAGCCCGTAAAAAATGACGGGTTTATCGGAGTGTTTCGGCGATTAACTTCTTTGCAGCTGCTTAACTAAACTTGTTATAAAATAAAGCTCAGTGTAATTTTCTCGTCCCTTGTGCTGTAGCAAAAAGTTTCGGTTGTCAACTTGGTCCAGGTTCCATTTCAGCCTAACCACTATCTCCGGCTAATATTGCCACTAGAAAATCAAAGCTTCAGTCACATGCGAATTAACACATTCCCTGTATCGCATGTCACTGTCATCATGCATCGCGATATAAACTTCATCCAAAATCTTCACTGGTTCTTACATTTTTCTTTCTTACTATCTGTGGTGAAGATCGATGTTTTAACGGCTGACACAGCTTACATTTAATTGTAGTCTAGGCTACATAGATTACATCAGTGTGGAACATTTTTCGTTCAAACGAAGTAACGATTTAACGATTTAAGTAACAAGAAACTCATGAAAATAATTTAAATTATTTAAAAAATAATAATTTTTCAAGTTCTCTGCTAAATTACTAGTTATAATAACAATCTAATCATTGCTAATCAAAAAATAAAAGATTTTATCTTACGCGTATATTGCAAAATATTTTAACGAATACTTTTAATTCGAACGAATATTAAATAAATATAAGCAACTATTAATTGTTTTGTCGATTCAAACGGAATACGTACTATTCTTCCAGTGTTCTGACAATTAATTTAGTTAATTAAGTTAAATAGAACTGTTATTAAATAACGTGCATAACCTAGAAAAAACATCTCTGGTCGTAAGTTGTTCAATAAAAGCGAAATGCGTGACGTCATAGTGTGACGTTAACGCGTGACAGAACATGACCAAATACGCGTTTTATACGAATAGATTCCGTTACTTTCTACATATGTATTGGAGGGATGTTATGTTGCCATCTGTCTGCGAAATGTGTTTGGTAAGTGTATATTTTTGTTTGTGAGATGTGTAAGTTATGAGGCGGAGATTGAGAACCGTCCCAGCATTCGCTTTAATGATTGCGGAAAACGGCAATTTGGATGGTTGGTACGAGGTGATCAGGATTCAATGTTAGTCCCGTTATACCTCCCTGATCCAGTTTGGTAGAACATTAACGCGCTCATCCACACTGGCAGGTTTTCTGGTCTAAAACGAAAGTTTATTTTTCGTTGCCTGTATTACATAACCACCTCCACCCAACTCTTGTCATGTCTTTAATGTCGAACATTATTTTTTCATCCAAGAAAAGTAATTTTCAGCTCATCTACAAGAGGTTGGGATAGTAAGAAATCCCTTTTTTCTAGATTTTGCAAACGACTCCTAAAATTGGATGGATTGGAAATGACAGGAGTTGTAGAATTCATTGAGGGAATAAGCATACGCTGAACCTGCGTCTACCCGAATGTACGACCAGAGCGTTAACACTTACTCAGTACGTTCGGTTGTGACCATAAATAAAAAGGACAAATTATAAATGTCTACTGGTGGAAGAATGAGTACTCAACGTAGAGACTATACAATGTTTGCGGGACGACAGTAGGAAGATTCAAAGGTTTAGGCAACGCTGAGTAGAAGTGTAATGGACTGGTAAAGTATATGGACAATGGTGGATTAAATACAACGCGCCAGTTCTCCTGTTCGACTTCTGCAGATCCGTTTGCGATCAAACAGAGAAAGTAAATCAATCAAGTGAAATTTCGATTTATAGTTGGGTCTTGAACTTATCCAGTTCGACCATTCAGTTTTAAGCGCAGACGGCTTGACAGTTTGACCTCAGTAGAATTATTCAAAGAGAAGCATGGAACAGGTATTACTGTCATAGGCGTCCATAAGTTATTTAACTCTCACTCGACTTTAGTGTTTCGTCCCATCGAAGAAAATATTTCCTTTAGTTAATCTTCTTTGGTATCAATTGAAAGATTAAACCCTCTGACTTTCAAAACGTTTACATTTTTTTATTATTATTATTGTTAACTTTTGGAAGCATTGGCTGAAACACCAAACCATCATTTATCTTACAGCAATTACAGCGAATCGTTTCCTTAAGGAATAGCTGCGCCACCAGAAGTTTCGTTTCTGCTATCGTAATTCATCACATGTCAACCTCGGAAAGATTTATCTGTTTTCTCTACGAACAGGTTTTCATCGACCTTAAGGTTTATTAAAGATCAGAGGAGATGTTGCAATCGTATCGGTATACATGCTATACGTACGTACCTCTTAATGAATAACTGAGGCACTAAGGAAGACGAGTCAGAAGGCTGTAAATCCACTGATCTGCAACCTAAGTGGAAGCACGTCAAGCACTCGGTTAAAACTCCAGAAAACTATACAAGTCATGGACTGAAGAAAACAAACTTTACATCTACGGTTCCTTTTCTTAAATAACATGTTTATTACGATGTAGATATTCAGGAAGTAACATGTAGCTATAGCAAATAGTACAAGATGAAACGAAGTTTTTGATTTACATTACATAAAGTTTTCTTCTCGATTTCCTCAGTATATCTGCAGCATAACACTTAGAGCTGTATTTTCATAGTAAACAAAGAACAGAATTATTTTATAATTAATAACTAATTAGTTACTTCTTTTATTACAGCAAATATATGGTTTCTCACTTTTTACGGTTACCCGAAAATTGGTTAGATACAAGTTAATGCTGAAGTTTTCATTTCTTAGTAATGTATTATAACAAATTATTGGTTTTTAACAACACCGCAGGAAATAATAAAAATGTGTTTTGTTCCTAAAATGTATGTATTTCTCAAATTCGACATTCACTCGGTAAAATTCTGCAGATCGAAATTTATTATTTTCAAACCTTCTTACAGTAGCGAGCAGTGCAGAAACCAGCGACTGAGCTACAATGAAACAAGATAGCTTGATTAATTTGATCATGTTGGAAGATTACCATTCGTCGCTCGTCATATGTAATAACAATATTATGGCTGCTAATATACCTTGGAAATTGCAGATTTGAAGAAAGTTGGAGAAAAAAAAAGAAACATTAAATTGGAGATGGATATTTTCTCAGCGTGTGGGTGCTCCACCAGTTTACCACTGAATTTTACCTGCTAAAAACGTGTTTTTGAATACTTAATCTCAACGTGATCTGGACAGGTTGAGACATCCAGTACTGTGTGCTGCAGAGTAGATGCTACATGTCTCCATCGCCTGAAAATACCTACAGAGGATGCATTCGAAACGTTGTGTCTGTTTATTTAAAATTCGGCGGTATATACGGCAATAATACTACGCAGTTACACATCTTGGTGAGTGTGCAGTAACGCTCTGGCCTCACATTCGGAAGGACACGGGTTCTAATTCCCCTCAGACCATCCATATTTTGGTTTTACAGATTTACTCAATGTGAAGACTGGGATAGTTCCTTCAACAGGCCATGGCCGAACTCCTTCCAGTTCCTTGCCCTAGTCCTTTCCCGCCTCTAATGACTCGACGTCGATGACTACGCAGTTCCAAAATGTCCCCTCTTTAAGAGATGAATAAAGACTATTGAAGTATTCCCAAATATTTGTGCTGTCCTCGAAGAGAATGTCATTACAGAAAGTATGGCTTGAAAGTTTTTTTCTTCGATTATTTCTCTCCGCTATATATTTACGGCTCGTCGACGTTGAGATAATTAGTGATGAGATACGCTCGTCCGGAAAGAATTTGGCTATTGACTTTTGAAGCCTTTGGCTGCAATGATTTCGGAAAACGACTCAAAACCGAAATGTTAATCGTTAGACGGTCGATCGATACTGCATCTTCCAGAATACCATTCATCAAACTGTTTGGTTCAAAAAGGAACGCATTGGGCTCGATGATACTTTCCTCTCAAAAGAACTGTAACGCTAGGATTAACCCTTTCCTACCGGCTATTGGAAAAAAAAGGGAAATTTATAATTCCAATTATATATTTGTATAAAGGTACTTGAAATTAAACACACATGTTTTTTTTCAAATTTTTTTGGCACTCTAAGTGCTAATTACTAAGCCGGTACTTATAAGTACCGTCAGGGACTTTGTGTATCACATTATGTACAGAAATAGCAATTGAAATCAATTATGTTCATATTGGTATGAAATATTTGCCTCACGACATTAAAAAAAAAAAAAACAATTCTTTTTGCTCATTCAGACACAAAAGACATTGTAGTGCAACATTTGGAATGATGTTTTTACTGTATTTTCTTCGTTCTACATACTTCACATCTTCATCAGATTTTTACAATTTAGGGACAGTTTCCAAATCTTACATTGTATTCATTGTAATGTACCACTTGTTTTTTTGGTCTGTATGCTGAAAACTTAGAAAATTAATTTTTCGGCAATTTCACGCAGAAATTTAAAAATAAATGTTGTCATTGTCTGACTTAATCATACAACAATACATCAACAGGCTTATCAATGCAGTGGACACTGGTATTGTCGAATTATATGGTGGTAAATACAGTGGTACTTATAAGTACCGTCAGGGAGGAAAGGGTTAATACGGTTTACGGTTTAAGCGGTTTATTCATTCACGTTACATGTCAGTCAACCCTGGCCAATTGTGACCTGGTAACCAATATCTGAAATTTTCACTCCTCGGGCAAAGAGAAATAAAAGGATTTTAAAAAATTAGCTTTCGAACTTTGCGTTAAGGTCACCCACGGCGATGAGAACAGTAGGATAGAACAAATGTGCGTTCGTCTGATTTGGGGAGCTGCAAGGAGTGGACGAGGAACGGACGGTGGGAGCAGCAGTGTTGAGCGGGCTGGAGACCCAATTAGGGGCGCGCGTGAGCTGGTGCGACCATCCGTGTCTCTGAAGGCCGCTACGTTCACCGCAGCGCGGCGCTTGTAATTGGTGCACAAAGCGGGCTGAGGCAATGCCAACAGTGAAGAGAGCTGTCCCGGGCACGAATCGTGCCGGTCGCATTGTGTTTAGCACGGAGAGCCCCTGTCAGACGATCGCCACAACAGCGATTGTCTGCATGACTAACCGACGCGACGGGCTGATCGCGCGATCCGAGATGCGATCTCGGTGCGCGCAGTTGTTGAAGATACCATTTCTCTAAATGAAAGCGTGGGAACTGTTTATTGAAGTGTCACAATTGAAAAGATCATGACGAAACCTAACAGTGTTAAAGCTTATTTCAAATACAAAGAAAACCATTGTGCGAATATTAATGGAACATGTTTTTGTAAACACCCATTGTTGTAATATTCACATGTTCATGCCATTCAGTTTTAAAATAAAATAGTAACTTCGCAGTTTGCATTAAACAAATCCGTCTTTTTTTTTTTTTTTTTTTTTTTTTTTTTTTTTTTTTTTTTTTTTTTTGTAATACAACTTAGCCTCCAACACTTTGGGGTCCAATCCAATGGTGAAATTATCCTACATCTTCTCCCTCGACAACATTAGTAATAAATATTCATAATTACCACTTAATATATGTATTAAGCCTTGAATCTTAATACATTTATTACTCAGATTGCATTATATACAACCAATAAAAATTGCATGAGCATTTTTGCAAAAATTTATAATGTGTTAAGGTCTGCTGCAATGATATGTACTAAATTCTGTTTAAAGTTTATACAGCTGTTACTTTGAGAATGTGGTCTCGAACGAATAATAGAATAGGCATAAAAATAACAGATGGAAAATATCTACATCATTTACTATTCATCAATGATCAAATTATCACAGTACAAGATGGTAAGAATGCGAATAACATATGTAATCAATGGAATGTGAAAATTAACTCCATATAAAAAAAACCTCAATATCTTACCAACGATCTGTATGAATAGTACATTGATGAAATAAAAATTAAAAAGACAAATAGTTTTTGCTATTATGGTTTAATTTTAGAAAGAGAAGAAAATAAAATATGGGATTAATAAAACAAACTATTAATGGCCTCAAAATAATCGGGATGCTCAGTTTAGTGCCATGGAGAAGAAATGTTATGAATAGAACAAAAAATAATTATAATATGTCATTATTGGAGAGTATAGTCCTTTATGGATATGAAATACTGATATTAATCAAAAACGCATTAAGAAGTGGATTTATGGAGAAGATCAGCAGGAAAGAAAAAGTGAGGAATACCGAAATAATGTAGATACTGGTAGTAAAAGAAGAAATGTGTGAAGTTGTAGAACGAAAAAGATTGCAATGGTATGGTCATATAAAACGAATGAAAGATACTAGAATACCAAAACTTATACAGTAATGGGAAGTTGAATGAAGGAGAAAATGAGGACGGCCAATTATTATCTGGTTCAAAAATGTACAGACAGTAAAGACAAGATTTGGTTTCAAAGAGGAAGATACACAATACCGAAGCATCTTGAGAAACATTTTGAGAAGATAAAAACAAGCGTCCGATTTCCATTCGTTTTGGAGATACGGGCGTTGGAATTTTACGAATAAAATAAACCTCATAAAATGATCAAGAGCACACAAATAACTTATTTAAGTACTTTAATCATGCAAAAAAAAAAAAAAAAAAAACACACGCTCATATTTTACAACAGTTTAAATTAAATGTTCGAAAATTCCATAAAAGTACACCAAGACGTACTGGGAAAAGCTGCACGTACTGTTAAGAACAATGCTGCAAAGTGTATTGAAGTCGATGATGAGATTTTAGAACATTTAATTTATACGTTCGTAGAAAATGCGAATGTTTTTGCATGAAAAAAGTACTTCAGTAAGTTATTTGTGTATTCTTCATCTCTTTCAGAGGTTTATTTATGCATAACATTCCAACACCTGTATCTCCAAAAATAATGGAAATTGGACACATTTTGTATGAAATTTTTTACTCAATATTGTTCATACTACCACTTCCTTGAATAATTACCATCCATCCTTGATCATATATATATATATATATATATATATATATATATATATATATAGTTACGGCCTTACGGCTCATCGACATCGAGGTCTTTATGGTACGGAAAAGATTTGGGAACAAGGGACAGAAAGGAATTCGGCCACGGCCTTTCGATGGTGCCGTCCCGACATTCTCCTGAACTGATTTCAGACAAACATGCAAAACCGAAATCATTCTGGATACACTGTGTATCAAACCCATCTCCTCCCGACTGATAGACATTAAGACAGCAAACATAATTAGCTGCCACGTATGGAGAAACGTTTCATTGGCTGAGGAAATATCCGTTCATTAGGTCATGTGTTTGGCAGGACTCGTTAACGAGAAACTATCCCGGGGAGAGGAGGATTTCAGAACAAGTCTTGCAGCTGTCACGTTTCCTTGAAGATGTTGTTATATGCTCGTAAAACTGTGAGGCAACTCACGAAGTATGCAACACTTCTTGGACGCTTTACCAAGGCTCGGCGAAAAGATAAGTTAACCCAAATAACCGTTTTTGCGCATCCACAAAAGTTTATTGGGACATTGAGCAAGTTGCTGGACTTAAAATATGGTAAATTAACAAATGTTGTCATGTTACCGAATATCTTTTACTCTGTGACATGTATCATTTCAGATAGTTTTTTTTCATCAATTTTGATCGTTATCAATGGCTCATCTGCAACAAATTCGTTATGTCATAGAGGAAGCAAATGTGAATATCATCCAGGTTATGACGTTTTAATAGAATTTTTCAGTTAATTTTGTTAGAAACTGGAATATGGGAGTACAAGTACAGAAAAAAAGACAAAAACTGGATCACATAGTGCATTATGGCGTGTCACTTGTTTTTTCATCTTTCATACACTCATAATTTCATATTAAGTTTAACTGGGCAGGACACATTGGACAGATGGTAGGAAAAGGTTTCAAAATTCTGTACTTGTTGGAGAGAGTGATAAGGGGATGTACGAGAGAGGTAAATGAATGGGTTACAAAACTTTTGTCAGACCATTGCTCGAATATGGTAGTGTAGTTTGGGACCCACATTTTGAGTATCAAATACTGGAGTTGGAGAGAGTGCAAAAAGGGCTGCTAGATTTGTTTCTGGAAATTATCGCAGAATGAAATCAGTAACAGATATGATAAAGGTGCTCGAATGGGATTCATTGCAAGACAAGAGGAAGGTGAAGAGGGACATGGGGGTGTACAAGGCGTATACTGGCGATGAGGCATGGAAAGATATTGGTGTAGGTACGAAAAGTAGTGCATGGAAGGGAAAAGTTGACCATGACCACAAGCTGGCACTCGATTTCAGGCACAAGGGTGTGGGAAGATTCTCTTTCTTAGGTAAGGGTGTTAGGGTGTGGAATAAGTTACCAAGGTAAACGATGAAAAATTTACCAAAAACGTTAAAAGAATTTAAAGTTAAAATTTGTAGAGGGAAAATGAAGGTAGGTGCAGGAAAAGGGGTGTTTAGGGAAATTGGCACCGGAGCGTATGCTCCATTGCATTTTAATTTCTGTAGTATACGATTTCTCAAAATAAATACGTGTGTAATTTAAACAAATTTGATTCTTCAGTTCATGATTTTTTTCGACTATAAAATCGTCCTATAACGCAGGTATCGGCGGCTAACATGGATGAGCTTACCGCTCCATAGCAGCCGATTTTTGCCGATTTAACCGGAGCGTTCTCTCCTTTCAATCCGCAGAGATAGAAGTGTATGTATAACGGCGATTTTTCTGTATGTTGTGAATGATTGAAAAAAAAGGAGGGGGTAAAACTCGGTGACGGTCCATTCAGGTCTGCTTTTAGAATGACAACAAGCGGTGCTCCTAGCTATACGTCACCGACCGAGGGACTAATCATCGTCAATAAAGTCGTAAGCCCTCCCTCCCAACATACACAACCAGCGAGGATTATGATTTAACTGAGGACTTTGGCACACACTCATTGAATTAAGCATTATCACCTTTCTTATGCTGCTTGCCAAATACCGATGATGAAAATTGTTTCAGTCATCTGGGTTCGAAACTTGCACTCCAGTGCCACAAACGTCCGTGATCAATGTGGAGGGTGTCGTATTAATTACTGCATAATATGGCGTGGTTTCCTGTTGTCTTTTACAGGAATCGTAAGTGACGTGTCTTAATGTTTAGTATATCGTGTTCTTCGCGTTGTAAAAGAACAAAGACCAGTCCAAGACTACTCGTCAAAAGACTACAGTTTTAATATTCTCATCCGACTTATAAATCCCATTTACCAGTGTTGTATGCACTCCTCACTCTTTACACCCCTAGGAAAAGTTACAAATAGAATCCTGATGGTTTACGGTCTCTGGTGTTTAAGAATTGTGCACTATCACCTCTCGTGTCCTGTTTACAAAATATAACATGATTGAAATCAATTCCATTATCAGGTCTCGAGTTAGAATATCCCCAACTGAGGAGTGACATTGTTACTTCACATTGTGGAATTCGACAACGAGACGGATATAGCGTTATTAGGAAAATGATGTGAGTGTTGATAAGACTTCTCTAAAATAAATTCTTGGTTTACACAGTGTTGGATACTAACGCAACTATTTTCATTCATGAAAACTTTAATCGAGTGTAGTAAATTGAAATTGAATTAAAGAAAATGACTATACCGTGTTATTCTAAATTAGTTATACAAAATTAAGATCTACTTACAAAAGAAGTAATAGGTCCTAGTGAATTAAGAGATACAACTTTGAATTCAGAAGAACTTCAAGTTTTGTCTACAAACGTTTAAAATGCGTGTCTTTTGACACACGGCAAACATCTCACCTGTAAGCGATTTCGTCCGAAACTTATGAATCATATTAACGGCAATGCTTGAGCTGCTTCTGTTATTCGAAGTCGAGACGGAGCGTTGTGGGTGAACAGTTAACGTTCTGGCCTCGCAATCTAACCCCGCCTGGCCATACAGATTTGAGTTTTCCATGATTTCCCCAAATCACGCAAAGTGAATTTCTGGATGGTTTCTTCAAAAAGGCCATGGCTGAATTCCCGCCTCTAATGACATAGACGTCAAAGAGGCGTAAAGCCATAAACAAAAAAAAAAGTCGAAGTCGAAGGTCGTTTAGATTTGCTGGAAGAGGAGGAAATTTTTTTTTGTCCTTAACGTAGCCCAATACAGAGAAGTCCAACAGCAGTGGCCGATCGCGATTCATTAAACCACACACAACAATGAGCACGCTCCGCACTGGTATACGAAACAATGATTATTAAATAAAGTTTGATCGTCGTAGGAAACTCGGCTAGGGCTGTTTACGTTTGTATAATTAAATTAGAATAACCCTGTATATTAGTATTCGGCTGCGTTGCAAGTCCAGTTGTGGAATCCCGCTGCACTTTTGGGTATGCCAAGTATATTGGTTGGGTCTGCATTGAACTCCATGGCACTTTTCATCTCATCGGCAACGAAATCCACACCTGACCCAGCTTTGCCAGATGTCGCCTGAGCAGTTCGAGCGCGCTTACGAAGCCTATATTCGGAGTTAGTTTTTGGTGTTTTCCTTGTAATTATATGATCTTAGCATTCGTGCCAAATTTTTGTAGCTTTAATTGTACTGTGCCCTCATATATATTTGTCGGATGCGGAGTACGGGGCTGCTCTACTAGATGGCGCCACAGACGCAGCTAGCAGGATTCCAGCGCCACAGCGACTGCGGTGACCTATGAGGGGTCTACTTAAGGGCAGCGCACAGCACATGGAGCTCTCCCTTCGCTGTTGAGCCATCTACCTCGAACCTCGAACTCTATTCAACCCGCCCGACTCCTGATCTTTCCCCGATGGATTCGACATATTGAAATTTTAAGAAAATGATGATATTTCAAAAAATTTCAAATTGACACGCTGGTACCTTTTTGAGTTTTTCAGATATGGATTGGTAACCCAGGATGAGTTGTAACACAACTCAACTCTTTAAAACAAAACTTGTTTCGTACGGATCGGATAATCAGTCTTAAAGAGACTATCTCGCTTATGTACACATGGAAAACCCGGAATGTTTTGGGTGATGTATCGCATACATTTAGCGACGTCCGACTGACAGGAATGTTGGAGCGATACTGGCACAAACTTCCATTGCTACTTTTTAAAACTATACCAAGACAGAGGCGCAATTTTTCATTATAAGCGAGTGAATGAATTTTTAGATTACTTCGATGGAAAATGTCGCTCATTTGGGTGTGATTGCCTCCGCACTCCATATATCCATTTTAAATACGTTTTCACGTCAAAATGCGGCTAACAGCGCCGCAGCCGTATGTTTGGCTCGTGTGCTTGAGGCGGCGGTGATGGGATTCTACCAGGAAACTCCATTGTGAAGCCAGGACAGGCCAGACGCAGCTCATTAAATTCGTATTAAGCCTGTGTAACTCGTAATTAACAATCCTCGTGATGGAACTCACGGGCAGAGCAGCCGGACGAATCCCCAGGCCACGTCTAAACACAGTAGCGAGCAGTTTCCTCACACTCACCTTGCTGCAAGGGATATTCCACACCGAGGTACCCGCTGCTTGTTTGCAGAGACAGGGAAATACCTTCAATATTGTTATCAGAGTTTACGACCATTTCACGAGTGCACCGTGAATATCGGAAATCCGGTAAAACATCAAATCTCCGACATCGGCACGGCCGGAAATAGATCGTTCAAGAACGGGACCAACGACGACTGAAGAGAATCGTTCAACGTGACAGAAGTGCAACCCTTCCACAAATTGCTGCGGATTTCAATGCTGGGCAATCAAAAAGTGTCAGTGTGCGTACCATTCAACAAAACATTATCGATATGGTTTTTCGGAGCCGAAAGCCTACTCGTGTACCCTTGCTGAGTGCACGACACAATGCTTTACGCCTCGTCTGGGCCCGTCAACACCGACATTGGACTGTTCATGATTGGAAACATGTTGCCTGGTCTGACGAGTCTCGTTTCCAATTGTGTCGAGCGGATGAACGTGTATAGGTATGGAGACTACCTTATGAATTCATGGACCCTGCATGTCAGCAAGGGGACTGTTAAAGCTGGTGGAGGCTCTTTAATGGTGTGGGGCATACGTCTAGATAAGACTCTGATAGATGACACGTACGGACGCATCCTGGCTGATCACCTGTATCCTTTCATTTTTATTGTGCATTCCGACGGACTTGTGCAATTCCAGCAGGACAATGCGACACCCTACGTCCATAATTGCCACATTGTGGCTCCATGAACTCTCTTCTGAGTTTAAAATCCTCCACTGGCCACTCCCCAGACATGAACATTATTGAGCATATTTGGGATGCCTTGCAAAGTGCCGTTCAGAAGAGATCTCCACTCCCTCGTACTCTTACGAATTTATGGACAACCCTGCAGGATGCATGGCTTCAATTCCCTCCAACACTACTTCAGACATTAGTCGAGTCCATGGTACGTCGTATTGCGGCACTTCTGCGTGCTATACGATATTATGCAGGAGTACCAGTTTCTTTGCCTCTTCAGTGTATGTCAGTACAGAGATCCCATTTTTTACTCTGTAAGTAGTAGATACCTAAAATTTTTCGAGGATATAGTAACAGATTTTTAATCTACAAATATTGTTCTCAAGGAAAACCGAAAAAAAAACAGAAATTTAGGTGAAAACGGTTAACATATCATCGGTAAGACTAGCGTATCCACGTCATGTTATATCATGCTCATCAAATTAGAAAACGTAGTACTTAAAATCTTCATTCGCAGTCTTGAATGTCAATGAAATCTATGTCATGACATGAACCTTTATAAAAATGATCATATTTACTTTCCAACATGAATTCTCGCTGTCCGGGACGCTAGCAAATATAAGTTTTCCCCCCTTTTTTTCTTCCTTTCCTTTCCTCCAATGCAGTAAGTGTTTAAATACACTCAAGCTACAGATTGACTTGAAGGGACTGAGATAACCGACAATTCGTCAACAGTGAGATTCATCAATGATCTAAATGTAGTAACTCTTGAATCGTGTTTCAGTTATTTCTTGGAGCTTGTATCCACTGACTTAACTCCTTCTGGGTTGGAAGGCAGAAAAGGAGTGCTTTCTTTCTTTGTTTTGAAGAAAATTCTATTAATAATTTCTTCCTATTATACTTTTTTATCATCACTCTCTCGAAGGCTTTGATGCAATCCCATATCTAATATCACAGTCCTCTAGAGCACATTACGTCCTGTTTCTAAATGCTTCCCAACATTATAATCTTCATCTGCAGATACCACATCCAGACTTTCGTTCCAATAAACAATTAACCAGTTCCGAGTTTCTTTAAACACCACACACCGTCCAATCTCTTTTTCCAGATTTCTTAACTAACTCTGTCCTTCACTCATTATTTACTCGCATTTAAAATTCATATTTTTTTCCTGTCATTTGTCTGTGGAACTTTACACGTCTTATGTTCCCAAAACTGCATGTTAAAATTACTTGATTGCATCAACATAAACGGCTTTCTTTTTCCTTTTTTTCCGCAGCTGATTTTCTTCCAGGTAATGCCATGTAATGATGCACTCTCCGAACTTTGGTTGAATGCAATTCAATGTTATGGAGTTTTTAAATTTCAACCCAAAAGTAACGTCGTATCCATTAAAGCTATCATACTGTAAGCTGCTCGACGTAATTCTCAATAATGTAGACGCAGTATACTGAATTTAAGCACAGCAAGCTTTATGATTATTACTTTCTACGAGTTTTTTTTCCATATCATTTACAAAGTTGATTACGCTGTTTCTAATATTCTAGAATTTTTATTGATTAGTTTTCCTTAAGAATGTTATTAGTAATATTCGTAGATCAGCTGATGTTGCTACTTACCCTCATGAGAAGTACTTTTATTTGTTTCTTCGCAAAGTGTTATTAAAGTGATAGAGTTAGGAGAATTTTTTTTTTAATTATTCGGCCACAGCCTTTTGAAAAAAACATCCCTGAATTTATATGGAGGGAGTGGGGGAAACCATGGGAAACCCAAATCTGGACGGCAGGACTGGGATTCGAACCCGTGTCGCCCCAATGCGAGGCAAGAGCGATAACGCTCATCCATCACGCTCGCTAAATATTTTTTCCAAGCTGTACTAGCAAAAGTGTTTAGTAATATAGTATCTTCAATCATTTTACGAGGTCACCAACTATATACTTATTTAATAAAGTTAGTATTTATATTTCGCTCATATCAAAAACCTTAACTAAGCGATACGGTACATATTTGGTTAATCAAATTGTGCATATGTCACTAAAAAGAGGCTATTTATTCACTACAGCTTTTTTATATAGGCGTAATAGCTTTTCTCTACAGAGATCATTACTAGGGTGGGAGTTGCTTGGGTTGGACTAGGAACTGGAGGAAGTCATCCTAGAAGTCGCTTAGAGTGATTATGAAACATTATAGAAAATGGATCAGGATGGCCAACGAGGAAACAGAAATCGCGTAAAACTGAATGTAAAGCTCGAATTTTAAATGTGGCATTGTAGCAAAATGATGTTATCTTACATAACAGTATACTGCAGTGCTGAAGATGAACAACATCATACGTTCGAAACGTTTGTTGAATAGAACCCACATAAAGGCGTGGCTGGTAGGATTTTTACTTTCGCAATCATTCTTATAGTGTCTGCTGCACCATTAAAAAAATACTGCACCAAAGTGAAAATCGAGTTGGGGAGAAGCAGTTTTATCGCCTTGCCCCGTGTCGCACCCAATGCGGTAGGTTGCACCTCACCGCACAGTACAGTACTTTGCGTTCGCGAGTGCACTGTAAATCTGCGTCAGCTTTCTCCGGACAAGTTCGCCTTTTAGATCCCATGAAACTAAACGCAGTATAAACATGATTTACCGCGCAGTTTCGCCGAGGTGTGCATAGAAATTCCGCTGTTCGATCTTAAAGCCAAGCTGTAAATCTCGGCTGCCTTAAATTATGTCGCAGATTTTATTATCTAAGACAATAGCGCCTCCAATTTCGCCTCATGTGCTCTCTCTGCCCCCGGCTGCAGCAGTCAAGCAATTTCCTTTTTTGCTCCGGTAGTGAGCAGCGAATGTGGGCCAGGCGAGAACTACTTCATTATCATTATGTGCTATTCCTCCCCCCCCCCTCCCCCTCTACCGTCTTCACCTTCCCATCACCTGCATACCAGGATGGTGAGTGTAAGCCAATAGTGTACTTGGTAAACCTATGCAGAAAAGCCATTATATTTTTTTCTACACACTATTTATTTCAAAACAAAAACAGGTTAATAGTAATAAGGTTCCCCCAAAAAATTTTTACTCTTTTATTGATTAACAATCGTCTGTACGAGGAACTATAACACAAATTGCTACTTTTGCCTGTATGTTTGACAATCATTAATCCTTTCGAACGGTCTAATGTCTCAGTCGATATGGCATCCACCTCCAAACGTAAGGGCCCCGGGTTTGAGTCCCGCTGCGGTGAGGAATCTCGACGGGCTATCCTTTCTTCTTATCAGTGCTCTAGGACGTTTTCTGGTTGGGTATCTAGGTGTAGCGTTTATCGAAGTGGAATGAGAAACATATAAAAACTCTTGTATTTGGTTAACGAACAATTCATCATTATCTAGGTCTTCAATTCCATACTTACTTTTTTTATTGTTCCATTTAGCATTTATTTGATTTTAATTAGTAAGTTCTCTATCCAGTCAGGTATTAATGTATTTTTACGCAAAATAATGCATTGAATTAGCCAGTATCTATAAGATCCTTAATTACAGATAATATGTTGACATTCGTAGCACAGCATGGTTCATATATATCAGTCATATATATGGAAGATTTGATGACCATAATATGTTATATGAGAAAACATCGATAGAGGGTATTTTTATGTTTAGTGAGTACTCTGTAAAAAGCTGTTTAGGATGCAGTTAATCATTAATTATACTTGGAGATCCACTGGTCCAAAGCACACGTAATTTTTTAAATTGTAGATAAATTACCCATTTACATTTCATTAAGCTAATTGAAGATTTTCGAGCTTCAAGTTTACTGGAAAAAGGGGTATAACCGATTCTCGCATTCGGAAGGACGCGGGTTCGAATCCCCGTCCGGGCATCCAGATTTGGATTTTCCGTAGTTTCCCCAAATCACTCCAGGTGAATGCCAGGATGCTTCCTTCAAAAAGACCATGGCCGAATTCCTTCCTGTTCTTTGTCCCCAGTCCCATCCCAACTCTAATGACCTTAGCCGTCGACGAGGCGCAAAGCAGAAAAAAAGTACATATAACCGAGTCTTCCTTGGCCTACGCTGCCTAAACCACTACAAGTATGTCACGCAGTATACCCAATTGCAACAGTAATTGAAAATGGATAACTTAATGACGCTATGGCAATTGGATTAATTCTGATAGCACACTTTATTAATACCAGATGAGACTACTTTTGTTGCAAAATATGCTATGCGGCCACTACTATGAAAACAAAGTTAATGCATACTAACGAAAATAACTAACCAAGTATTATTTAATTTGGGGATCAGGTACTAATAGATTCTCTGGCCTCTTTTTCGGTAGACGCAGGTTCGAATCCCTGTCCGACCTACCATACGCATTTTTGTTTTCTATAGATTTATTCGGAAATCACTCAAGGAAAATGCCGAGATTGTTTCCTCAAAATATCATGGTGAAACTTCTTACGGTTCCTTGCCCCAAATATTTTGCCGTCTCTAATGACCTCGATGTCGAATAGGTATATAGTCATAAAAACAAGATTAGTCAGAAAATGCTATTAAGCCTTGAAGTTTGCTAAAATATATATTTATACGTTGCAAGTAAACCGTAGATAACAGTCTAAAATGGATACAAAATTCGGCAGCAATTTTTAATAAGTGTTGATCGATGATTATAATAATTAATTAAAACTGATTTGTACAAGACAAATAAACGAATAAAAAAACTGGTTATAAAATTACAAAGAGCTATAACTGGGACTGTCACGTGTGTTACACTGCGGTAAAACTTACATACATATTTAGCAGAAGGTTAGTTTTTTCAACGTTTCATAGAAAAATGTATCAATATAAGTGAAATAAAGCCAAGAACGTTTCAGAAACATTACGGTAACATGGACATTTAATTTACGATAATATATACTTCGATATACTGTATTCATTGGTATTTTCATTACTGGGGCAACTCAGTTTACTGGGTACAAGACAAACTAGGATAATAACCCTTAGTAGATTGTGAAAAATCAAAATCATGTCCCTTCTTGTTAGCCATGCAATCTCTTAGTGGCATGAACGCCCCTACCATGTTTTAACTCATAATCCTGTGACCCCAAAAGTACTTCAGTTTCTTCCAGGAAATCGGACGACACAATAAATGGCCGATTTGTTTGCTGTATTTTTCTTGGGTTTCACTCAGTCACTATTGTCCATTCTGGTGCATTCATGTTCACTACATTGACAATCTAATTTTATTTTAAGCCAGTATTTCCTTGTCCACATCTTTTCTGAGGGAGTTTTAATTTTTTTCTGTGTTATGGAGCTCGGAATGTGAGAACGGACCGAACATAAATTATCATCGTCTCTCTCTTGAAGATAGTTGGAAAATCATTCTCTAGAATCAAACCGAGTGACCAGTCTTGACTCCAGGTATTATCTGTTTGCTACCTGATGTCCTTATCCCCCCTATTTACTAGTTATTCCACGCAACTCCATTTTTTTGGTCGCATAATAAAGAATTTGTTTCTGAGTGAAGTTTTCATCACTGTGTTGTCCGTTTTGCCTATCGTTTCTGTCATATTCAGTTACACATTTATCGATGATCTGGTGAAAGAATGAGTCTATCCTGGTTTGTATCTGTTTGAACCACGTTTCTACAGCAAAATCAACCAATTACAACGTTTTTATTAAATCTCTGGTTTTTGCTTCCATCACGTTCATCCGCTGACGTCAGTTTTAGGCCTATATCCCGCTGTCAGCTCAGTCACCCAAGTTCTTTATTTTATTAGAACTGGAAACATATTAACTGTTTCTGCTTTCTAACTAGCCAGTTATGAACAGAAGTAAACTGCATCAGCCGAGTCGAGAAGTTACCAATCTGTACAAGCTCATTTACTTGCTATTCCCATTAACTTTTGTTTACAACCTGTGTCCTTCTGCAATGACAGAAACTGTGTTGGGAAAGCATTAATTACACAACGATGTTGGGTACGTATTTTTCATTTGCTATCAACGAACGTGGAAACGGTTGAACCACTCAGACATCCCTTTAACATAATAATTATTGTAAAAAAATCAACTTATTGCTGTCTTAGTTGTAATTTATGAAAGGTGGTTGGGTTCGCAGCCAAGGCAACAGTGACTATAAATCATAAGGAGAGCTTCAAAAATTATGTTAGATACAAGCGTCTATCCCCTATAAAGTGACTTCTAAATTTATAAATTTCCTAAGTTGGTATGCAAGTCATATTAGGTTCTGTAAAGTTACTTTTTTGCTTGAATAGGCATGTAAGATGTTCATAAAAATCAAGTAATAAAATATTCTTATCGTTTTAATCTTTACAAAATCATAATGTCAAATTTTGAAACAGTTCGAATTTAGAGCATAACTAATGAAACAAACACAGAAGTTAATGTTATGTGTGAGTGTAGGTAGGAATACAAGTATCTTATGTTTCAGCAACTGGATTTCAGTGATACTTGTCTGGTAGACATGTGTGCAGAAAAAACGTATGCGAGCATTGGATAACACATTGTTAATTAATTTCTTACAAATCTATTGCGAAAGTAATCCGAAATTAATAAAAGACTAAGGAGACAGTTTGTTGCGAAAACGTTAACAGAAATAATCGTCTATTAAGGAGGTTAATATTTCATAGTTGTAGACAACGTATCGAGGATGAACTTACACACTCAACATCGGAAAAAAATTAAGATACAAAATAAATCTCAAATAACACATAAACCATCAAAAATAGTATAAGGGAGATTTTTGGAAATATGTATAGCTGCTCCGTTCACACAGTTGGTATTGGTGTCCAGCGCTTGATGCTGGGTTAGCTGACTCGATTCCAGGATGGCAGGGGAGGAAAGGTGGTACTGACCAGTTCCTAGTAACCAGATTGTGTATGAAAGTCCTGGATGCAATCCAAAATCTAATCGTAGACCGTATGGAGTTAAGGGATACGACACTGTTGATGGTAATTCGTCCGTCGGATAGGAACGTTAATCCTGGCGCCCTTCGTTGTCCTTCGGAAGAGTAGGTCTGAATTTGTCTGCACAGAGTTTCACCCTTTCTCTTCTCCAATCTTTCATTCAATAACAAAGCACACAACACCTAGCCCTGAACTCACATACATCATAGTCACCCACACGAAACAATAAACACGTAAATACGATTCAATCACTTGGGAAACCAACTAAAATTGAAAAGTTTTTCACAAAAGGTACCCACCAATGCAACCTTTCAGGAGTAAAAGAAGGTTATTTGAATGGTGTCTTAACTCGGTTTATAAGTTACTTGTTCCAAAAATTCAGAGTCCCGGGTTCGAATACCTGGGTGGCTAAAACTTGTTTGGTTTTTTCTTTGTTCTTAAGAGTAGGTTAGGAAGTTCCGTGGTTCGGACTCCACGTTAAACGTTAGGTACAGCCAGAAAAGGGTGAAATACGCGGCAAATCAGGTTTTAAAACAAATTTACCTTATAAGTAATTATTTAAATTTGAATTATATGTGGTAGTACAATCACGGTGGTGTTGGTCGTTTTGTTTTTGGCGCAAGATGCGGCATGCGACAAGTTGATTGGCCGGCCGCGGCGCGCCGGCAGTCCAGATTGGCTACCGGAATTACCCGGCGCTGAGCCATTGTCTTGGCGGTCAAATTACTGAGCGGAGCGGAGTGGAAGCCGCGAGCGGTAATCACACCACCAGCCACTGTGCGCCGCGCACGACACACCCACTCAATTAAAATTGCTGCGCACCAAATTATGACGCACAATTTTCTTTAATTGATTCGGGGATTCCGACGGCGGCGGCACACGCTTTGTTCCTGTTGCCGGCGAGATCTGTCTAACCTACTGAGAAGATTTAGTTACAACTTAGCTTTTATTTGCCATTTGGAATTTTTGACCTTGGCTTCAGTGTCACTTCTTATTACAAGAGGGATGTCGCCGAGCGTGGTGAGTGAGCCGTAACGCTCTGCCGTGGCATGTGGGAGGACGTGGGTTCGAACCCCGTTGGACCATCCATATTTTGGTTTTCCATAGTTTTACAAAATCATTCCAGGCGAATGGTTCTTCATAAGGCCATGGTATAATACCTTCCTGTTCCTTGCCCCAAATCCACTTCCTCCTCTAATGACTTCGACATCGACGAAGCGTGAAACCTGAAGTAGGAGGAATGTGAGAACTGTAATTGTTTTAATCAGGGTTTCTCTTTAACATTCAAAAAATAGATTCCGTGAAACATGAGAAAAATTATGACACACAATTTTCCTTAATTGATTCGGGGATACCTACGAAGGCGTCACATGCTTTGTTCCAGTTGCCGACGAGATCTGTCTAACCTACTGAGAAGATTTAGCTACAAACCGAGCGTGGTGGTGTAACGGATAGCGTTCTGGCCTCGTATTAGGGACGACGGCGGTTCGAATCCCCGTACGGGCATTCAGATTTGGGTTTTCCGTGGTTTCCCAATCACTCCAGGCAAATGCCGGGATGCTTCCTTAAAAAGGCCATGGCAGAATTCCTTCCCATTCCTTGCCCCCATCCTTTCCCGTCCCTAAAGACCTCGCTGTTGACAGACGTAAAGCAGTTAAAAAAAATTAGCTACAATTTAGCTTTTACTTGGAGTTTGGATTTTTGACCGTGGATTTTGTGTCATTTCTTATCTCACAAGAGGAATGCCACAGAGCTTGATGGGTGACTAGTAACGCTCTGGACTGGCATTCGGGAGAACACGGGTTCGAATTTCCATCCGGCAATCCTGATTTCAGTTTTCCATTGTTTCACTAAATCATTGTAGGCGAATATCAGAATTCCTTCCTGTTCCATGCTGCACTCCCAATCCTCTCTCGCCTCTAGTGACTTCGTCA